>CDMY01000158.1:150220-181271 GCA_001179505.1 Vitrella brassicaformis
ACCCCACCCTCACCGCACCGCCTCAGTATCTATCTATCTCATGAAGCCAAGCCCCATATGGATGGATGCCATTCCTTCCTTCCTTCCTTGGTGTGTGTGCCCTGCCTGCCTGCCTGCCTGCTTCCCTCCCTCCCTCCCCCCCTTCGTTTCCTCTCTAGCCTGGCGGATCTGGAGCGCATCTATCCTTTTCTGGATCCCCCCGACCACCATCTGCACCTGCTGCACCACCTCGTCATGTACCTCTATGCCAAGGAGGAAGAGCAGTACAGCTTCTCGACCACAGGCGCGCCGTCCGACCGCAACTATCGGCTGTCGGCTGAGCTCAAGCCCGACGCCTCTCGCAGGACTGCAGACGCCGTGCGAGCGGCCACCGGTGGCAGGGGACCAGGAATGGTGCGGCTGCATCAAGGCCAAGGCCAGGACGATAGCAGCCGGCCATCCCCGGCCCCTTTGCGGTCCATGGGCAAGGGCGTCTACACGTCGCGCATCCCCACGCCCTTCTCCAAAGGCTCACCCTCCAGCAGGCATGACACTGCCGACACCGAGGCCATGCCCCTCACCCGCAATCCCGACGACTCATGGCCGGCGCCGCCAAGGGCACTCGTCGCAGCTGACAAGACTTCAGGACACCAGGGGGATCTGACGCGCTGTCTTCCCATCAATCTGGCGGATGCGACATTCCCCCACCCGGAGCAGCAGAAGGGCGGCGGAGGTGGTGGGCAGCAGTCCAAGCAAGCCGAGGAGCGGCCGAGGAGCGACCACCCCGACCGGTATATGAGGCTGGAGGGTGAGGTGGGGCTGCATCGGTCATTCGTCAAGGACGACCGACACAAGGGGCCGGTGGCCATGATGAAGGATGTCGCAAGCACCAGCAGCGGTGGCGGCGACAAGACTGGAGTGCGGGAGGAGAGCAAGATCGAGGAGGAGTTGTCGCTGGACGTCAAGCTGCTGCAGTCTCTCAAGTATGAGGAGCTGCCCCTCGACTACAACTACTGCGAGATGCTGGCCTTCGTCAACGCACTCCACTCCACCAAGCTGAGACTCATCGCCGCGCTCATCGACATCAACGCATGGCCCCTGGCCGAGGCCATGATCCACCAGCTCACGCAGCCCGTGGACGGCTCGCCGCCCGAAGCTCCGCCGCTGTTTCCCGCCTTCATGCCCCTGATGCACCACGCCATCCGCAGCAGCTTCTTCCGCCTCATGAGGTGGGTCATCGACCCTCTCTACCAGCAAATACACCCACTCCGCGACATCAACCCACTCGCAAACAGACAGCCACGCGGCCCACGCAAGCAGGGCAAGTCGCTCCACGAGTACGGCCTTCAGCCGCCCGTCAAGGTGCCCTCCTGGTCGCCATTCTCGAATGTGACGCAAGACGAGGCGATGGGCGACGACTCGATGGTGCAGGGAGTGCGGCAGTGCGAGAAATGGGAGGATCTGGCTGGAGTGCTGCCGATGCTGTACCATGCGGGGTATCTGCTGCACGGTGATGCGTCGCTGCTGACGATGGTCAACGGGGTGCTGCTAAAGGGAGTGGAGCTGGAGGGATCTGGCAAGACAGAGGACGGCGACACGGTGATGGGTGGGGCTGCTGACGGCGGCCCCCAGGCGCCCCTGTTTGAGCTGCTGGTGGGTGAGGGACGCAAGGGGTGCGGTCTGGCGATCCATTGTGGGCTAACGGTGCCGGTTGGTTCCTCTCTCCCCGTCTGCTTCTTGCCTTTCAGGAGCCCCTCCTGCTGCATGTGTTGATGCCAGCTATGACCTACCTGCCGGCCAACTCGATGGTGTCTGAGGGCATATGGGAGCTCCTCAAGTGCCTCTCCACCGACAGACGATACGCTGTCTATGCTGACCTGATGAAGGCATATACCGAATTCCCCCTGGTGAATTAGCCACTGATCCGCTTCTTGATGCCCCTCTCATCTCCTACTCTCCTGCGTGTCTGTCTGTGTGTCTGTGTGTCTGTGCAGAGCATCCAGTGGCATGGGACGAGCAAGATGGCGACGAGCCTCTTCAAGCGCATCGTGGCCAAGCAGCAGTCGGCCGCCCGCCAGTCAGGCGGCCCTTCGGGGGGCATGCAGCTCATGAGCATGGGCGGCGCTGCGGCAGACGCCATGGACGTGGATCTGGACATCGGCCCGCGGACGTCTGCTCACACGAGCAAGAACCTCCACAACTTGTTCTACCGCTACTGCGTGTGCAACCCCTTTCCAGTGTTCACGCTGGCCAACAAACAGGTCAAGATGGCGCCAAACATCATCCCCCACCTCGTCGAGACCACCAAGACCGTCACAGACTTCAGCGCTGATGCCGCCGTCTTCATCCTTACGTTCCTGTAAGCCCACACGGAAGCACCCCCGGAGGCCATGAGCCATCTATCATATGCCTCCATCCCCTACCCTGGTGCACCCCACCCCCCCCACATGTGATGCAGGCGTCTCGAGAGTGGCGAGGGTCGGGATGGTTTGTTGGAGGAGTGCGAGGCGGCGGGGCTCAAGATGCCGCAGGGCACCGCATTCCCGGCCATCTTCGAATGGAACGCAAAGTTCCTCAGAAAGTCAGGGAGGCAGAAACAAACCACAGACAAGACAGACGCCCGTGGCGTGGATGGCACCACTCACAGCACCGCATTATTGTGTGGGATCTCTTCTCTGCAGGCACCCCAATGTCGATATCTTCCCCCTGCTCGTCTGCATCATCCAGAAACTCGCCGAGAATGTAACTAACATGCACACACACACAGGCCTGCCACTAGATAGTCCTGGCGAGACGACCTGGACGCTTCTTACGATGGCCATGTGTGTCCCCTCCTACCTCTGTCTGCCTGCAGGACGTCTCGCTAGAACGGCTGCTGGTGCAGGAGGTGCTCAAGTACATGGGCGGCATCCCATTCGTAGAGCACACCAGCCTCAACGCTGAACAGATACGGGCGCAGGCCGGCGGGCCACTCCTGCGGTTCCACGCCCTCCAGACCCACCGCGACGGCCTGCCGTCAGACGCCGAGAACAAAGAGGTGGCTCGTCTGCTCCGCAAGGGCAAGGAGGCCCTCCTGCGGGCCCTCAACAAGTCGCAACTGCACCTCAACAACGCCTCAAGAGCGGCCAGCGCGGACTCAGGTGCTGCAGCAGTTGGGGCGGTGAGCAGCACGAGGAAGCGTCCCTTTGATGAGGTAGAGGCGGCCGTGGCAACCGAGATCTCGACGGATGGGAAGCTGGTGGTGCCTTTGATCTACACGCTGGCTGGTCAGCTGAGTGGTGCCTTCTGGCCGTCGGCCAAGCAGCACCTGACAGCCCGTCTGTCGAGCGACAAGCGATATGCCGACTACGTCCGCAAGGCCGACCAGGTGCTCCGGACGCTGGGCGGGCTCGGTGACGACGCCCACATGTGCCTCCAGGGGCTGTGCGAGTTCCTCGCCGACAACACCAACGTCAACGCACATCCAATGTTGCCACACCAACAGCCACAGCCACACCCACACCCACAGCACACACACAAGGGCGGCCAACAGGCAAAGGTCAGGGCGGGCAAGAGGGGCAGCGGCGCCGCATTCGAGACCGACTATGCGGAGCTGTGTCCGACCTTCGGTCGGCTGCTGGCCTACATGGAGGTGGAGGAGGCTTTCAGAGTCGTGCGACCGTCTCTCCCGCCATACCCCCTGGTTGACAAGCACGACAGCATGGAGGTCGACGGCTCCCTGGCACAGAAGAAGAGAGACGATGGCGAGGCGGTGTTGGAGGGCATCGGGGCCATGGTCGGCGCCCATTTTGCCGCTGAGCAGGCCGCTCCCGCATCGTCTGTCCCCCCGGCAGCTGACGCCGCCCCCACCCAAGACCGCAGCAAGAGAAGAAAGACTGACGCGCAGCACGAGGAGCAGCAGCCCCAGGCCAAATCCGGCAAGCGGAAAGCTGAGGGAGAGGCCGACTCGCCCCCGCCGCCCAAGAAGACGTCACAGGCCGCTGACAGTACCACTGGCGATGGCGACAAGGACATGGTGGCGGGGGCGTTTCCCCGTCCGTGGCTGGCCATGCGGGGTCAGTTGCTGGCCTGGCGCAAGGAGGAGGGCTGTGTGAGGAGGGGAGGAGTGGGTGGGGGCTGGCTGGAGGGCTTCACGATGGACCTGTACCTGACCTTCTGGCGCCTGGACTGGAGCGACATGCTGGTGCCAAAGGACGTCTATGACGCCACACTGCAGCAGATCGAGACCAACATCAAGGAGGTCTGTGCAGTGCAGTGCAGTGCACACCAACACCCTCAGGACTCGTTTGTCATCCATTCATTTTGTGCTCTGTATGTGTGTGTTCAGGTGCACCGGCGGCGTGACGCCTTGCTGCAGGACAAGAGGGACCGCTATGGCCGAGCGCCTGATCGCGAGGAGGATGTCAGGAGGGACATCAGGGTGCTCGAGAAGGAGGTCGAGCGGCTCAAAACGTCCAAACAGGAGCTACAGGTGACAAAGAAGCAATGACGCAATGGATGGACGGCTCGTGTATTTCTCTTCCTCCTTGTTGGTGTGGTGCTGCAGGCGGAGTTTGACCGCCTCGTAACCAATCAGCAGCACGTGACGGAGCGCATCGACCACGACAAGATCAACTTCTTCACAGCCCCCACAAACGCCTCCCTCGACGCATCCGCACAGGAGGGTGCGTGTGCGTACCTGCACGCCAGCCCCCACTACCTGCACCCGGCCGTGTGTGTGGTGAAGTACCTGCTGGCCCCGCGGATCAAGTGCTCCACCGGCGACGCCATGTTTGGGTGGGAGTTCATGACGCGGCTGGTGGAGGCCCGTACGCCAAACCTCTACTTCTTCCCATTGGTGGAGGCCTGTGTCAAGACCATGCCCCCACTCATCAGGTGAGCAGAGGGCGGAGGCAACCCACCAGCCAACACACGTCACGCTCTGTGTGTGTGTGTGGTTCAGGGGCATGACGGACAGCGAGGCGTGGTCGTGTGGTTCGTTGTTCAACAAGATCTTCACCACACTCACCGAATGGCAAAGGGCACCCAACAAATACGTCAAGGTAAGTAAATGAGTCCCATCTGGTCACTCGAGCACTTATCCATCTTCGCCCAGGAGTTTGACGAGAACCCGTGTTTGAGCATCTTCCAAGCCCAGCTGGTGGCCAGGTCGACCGACCCACCACCCGCGAGTGAAGCACCAGGCCCGGCAACCGAGAGCGCCACCCCCACCCTCGCCCCCCAGCCGCTGGGCGAGAAGCTACTCGTGCTGCTGATGCACTTTGAGGAAGAGATCTTCACATTCTTCTTCACAAGTGAGGGATGGATGCTGTGACCGCAACACCCGCCGACACACACACACACACACACACACACAACACTCTGCGTGTATCTGCAGTGGTTCGTCAAGCCCTGGATGGGTCTGATGGCCCACTGGAGGCTGCGGCCGATGGCGACAAGGGCGACGACGACTCCAAGATGGATGAGGAGGAGGCAGCGGCTGAGAAGGAGCGGCAGCAGGAGCGGGTGAAGAGGAACAAGGAGAATGCCTACCAGGAAGTCAAGCGGGGGCTGGCCTTCCTCGTCCAGGCCGCACCGGTAGGCAACACACACCGGACTGAATGAATGACACACAGAAGGAAGGCAACAGGTCCTCATGTCCTGTGTGTCGCCGCTTCCAGGCCTTCCCCTGCACGCAGTTCGTGGCCACTGAGCTCCGGAAGCTGATGGACCAACTCGGGGCGCATGCCGCAAAAGACGTCAGCCAACAGAACCAGACATCAACCCATGCGTGTGGGTCATTCATCTGTGGTGTGTTTGGCATCCATCTTTGAATCAGAGAATGGATTGGCCGGATGTCAGGTCAAATGCCAACGGCTACGCCTACCAAAAGCTCAGGTGAGCCGCAGGACCAGGAAGCATGACCATGTGAGGCAATTGGATGGATGAGATCCTGGGTGTGGTGTGTGTCATGGTGTGTCTTTCATCCTTGCAGGCACGATGCCCCTCGGCTGGATGTGGGCGACCATGCAGCCCATCAGTCTCTAAAGGCGTGGCTCAAGGCGCAGGAGCGAGCCCCACCACCGGAGAGCTCACCCAAGCAGCCCTCCCCTGCTGCATCGCCTCCGCGTCCCCTGCCGCCCCCGCCACCCAAGAATCTCCTTGACGTCGGCCCGCCACCACGGACACAGCCGAGTGCTGCTCCTGCTCAACGGCCACCGACACAGCAGACGCTTCCGCCCTCTCGCCCTGCGCCGGCGCCAGCCAAACCCCTTGCTGCTTCTGTGGCCGACAGCGGTGCACCTTCTCGCGCCCCCCAAGCACCGCGCGCAGCGGCCAATGCGCTGGCGGCCCCCGCGGCCTCGTCTGAGCCGAAGGCCAAGTCCCCTCCGCCCAAGGCTACTGCACCGCCGACCAAGGCACCAGCTGGAGCTGCTGCTGCCGCCGCACCGACAGTGAGACCGCCATCTACACAACCACCACAGGAGAAACAACCACAGCAGCAGCAAGAGCCGTCTGCACGTCCCAAGGCCGCCTCAGTGCCCTCACCCAAGCCACCACCGAGCAAGTCCCCTCCGCCGTCAGGTCCCTCCGCTGCTGCGGCGGCTGCCCCCAAGGCAGCGTCCACTTCGCCGCGGCCTCCCTCGACGTCACCAAAGACGGGCGGCATTGTTCTGGGGCCCAAGGCGACATCCAAGTCGCCCCCCGCCCGCAGCCCCACATCGACACCGACACCCCAGCTGAGACCCAAGCCGACATCCACACCCCCCAAGCAGCCGACTGGTCAGCCACCGTCGTCCCCGCCTGTGAAGCCGTCAGCTGCGGCCAAACCAGCCGCAGATCTCAAGGCCGAGGAGCACCTGGCGCAGAAGAAGGAGGCCGTTCGCGAGCAGATGGCCTCGTCGAGAGCCGCCCTCTCCCCCAGACCGTCATCAGCCAAGGAGACGCCATCAGCTGCTGCCAAGCCGGGCGCCAAGGCAGATGGTGTGTCCAAGGCGCCGCGTGCTGCTTCGCCTGTTCCGTCCGGCGGCACAGGGAGAGCGCCTGGTGCACGGCGAGATGGGCCATCCGCCCCACCGCCGTCATCTGCTGGACCGGCCTCACAGGCTGGACCCGATCGCGCGGCAAAGGGGGCCGCCTCTCCACCGTCAAGCCAGAACGGCCGCGTCAAGGAGTCCCAAGAGGGGCCAAGGAAAGGGGACGCCGCTGCCGCTGCATCAGCTGCCTCTAGCCAGCATGAGAAGTCTCCTGTCCGCAGTGACCGAGGCAGTGAGCGAGGGAGTGACCGCAGGGCCACACCAAAGGCAACTGCACCTGGAGGCCGACCGCGTAATGCGCTGAATTCGCTCGACTCGCCCGCGCCAGCACCTGGAGGCAGCAGCCGGCTGGCCAGTGGGGGCGGTGGAGCGCCGAACGGGCCATCATCATCGCGTCAGTCGGAGAGGCGGAAGGAGGGTCCGCCGCCCCCGGAGCCCGTCTCGACACGATCGATGAGGAGCGATGCGTACGGGCCGAGGGGCGAGGGAGCTAGAGGCGACGGGCACTATACACGGGGGTCGGTGACGCAGGGATTATCGTCTGGCGACTGGCGTGATAGCAGGGGCGACGACTGGCGGGGTGACAGAGGGGGCTATCGCGAGAAGGACAGTCGTGAGAGGCGGCAGCAGCACAGCCACTACCCCCAGCAGCACGAGAAGCCCAGGAGCTTCTATGAAACACGGCGGAGATCCTGACGCCCTGTGGTGGTGTGTGTGAGTGGTTCAGTGGAAAGTCAGGCAGTTGTAGAGATTGATGAAGAACGCCCTCTTTTCCACATCCGTCAGCGTCTCCAGCCCTTCCACGCATGTGTCGATGGCTAACATGTGGATGACGGACTCTTGATGGATGGATGGATGCTTATGTGCTACGTTTTAAGCCATAGACAGAGCACTGGTTGAGTTGACGGTTTGATTTCGATGTCGGAACGCCGCCACACATACACACATCCGTCTCGCTTGATGCATCGTCATCCCACACACAGCACAGCGCCTCAATGTGCGCATCGAACAATATACTTACTGGCCTCGCCTCGCGCCTTCCGCGAGAGCAACACAGCACTCACACCCACGACCCAAAAATCATGCCCTCGCAGAACATCCTTAGGACGGACAACCTGCAACCACCCTTCTCATAAGACAGACCGTCATGGAAAGTATGGCGCCCTCGACGTCTCCCCGCCCCCACCAGCACCCCCGCTCTCATCCGTTTCCCTCACCCCCTCCGGTCTCCTCTCGCCATCAGACTTTGTCCTGACTCGCTGGTAGATATTGAAGGCCACATCGGGGTCGCTGTCTGGCTGTGGAGGCAGCTTCTCGATCCACAAGTCGCCGTCAAAGTAATCCATCGACAGCTTCTCCTCACCGACGGACGGCAGTGTGGGTATCGACAGGCCAAAGAAGTTGACTTTGAGGTTGTTCTTCCGCAGCAGCAGTGCCTGCTCGCTGACGAGCTGGTAGTCGCCCCCATACTGCAGCCGCCATGTGAAGTTGCGTGCCGTCACGTAGTTCTCGTACCGGCCGTCGTGGTCGAAGACCAGGAAGGCGTCGAGGCCCTGCGGGAAGACATTGTACCGCACCTCCTCTGTGAAGGCCACCCGCCACGTGCCCTCGAGCAGCGCCCTCCTCTGACTCATCGAGTCAATCGTCATCTCCGTGGCCTCCCCTGCCCCTGCCCCTCCCCGCCCCTCCTTCCAGCCACCCTGAAGGCTCCTCACCGAAGTCAGCTCTCGCGCATAGCTGACGACTTCGTCGCATATGGGTCGTGGGCAGAGCCGTGCCTGGAAGACCTCCTTCTGGTTCATCTCCCGCAGAGTACACTTGAGCTCCTGCTCGGCGAACCGCAGCTGCCAGTTCATGTTGGTCTCCGACGCAGGGCTGCCATCATCCTCCTGCTGGGGAGGAGATGAGTCGGGCGGCGGCTCGGTGGATGACTCAGTTGAAGGCGCTGGTTGGGGTTCCGTCTCAACACGACCAGATGCAGCACCCAGGCTGACAGATGGCAGCCGCCGAGAGGTTGCAACATCTCTCCATAGAGCGGATGAGCCTGTGGCAGGTGATGACAGGCTCCTCTGCCATCGATGCAAACCATGATGCCGTCGTCGTGCTGTTCTCCTGTGGAAGGGCGTGGGAGAGATGAGCGCCAGGCGCCTCGATGCTTGTGACAGGTGTGTCACGTCATTGCTGTGCGCTAAGGATGCAGATGAGGCTGACGATGGCAAAGATGAGAGAACCCAGCAGCATCTCCATAACAACAGCACTGCGGACGTCCACAGTTGGAGTGCAACAGCCATCATTTTCTTTTTTTTGTCACAGATCTGCCACTTGATCGTTTTGCTTCGACCGTGCCTTCTGCTCAGACCGGACCACGACGATGTCCGCTGAGTGTTACGGGGACATAGCTCAAAGGTAGAGCGTCTGACTCCAGATCAGACGGTTGGGTGTTCGAGTCGCCCTGTCCTCACGTTTGGCTGCCATGTTGCTTCCGCACGAAGCGCTGTAGGTGTTTTCCCGTGCTGTGGTTCTTCTTACGCCCTCCTCCGGAGATCGTCGGGGGGGAGTCGTGAGCTAAGCTTGCAGACCGATCGAATGCGAGCTAGAAACCAGAGGAAGGGAAAGGAGGTGAGGACCCGCAACCAATTACCCTTAACACAATCACGTACGAAGTGAGTTATGCTGCACAGTGGCTCGATCCTGAGTCAGACAAGTGCGGGGTGTGTTCGTTGACCTGCTCGCTGAAGGATGGTGGCCTTGTCGTTCCTCCCGCGAGGCTCGACGGAGAATGGCTCGGTGCCTGGATCGGAGAGCGCCCCTTCGCAAGACACCGCAGCTGCCTCTGTCCAGGACACCCCAACACAGCCTCGCGCCAACCACCCCGCACCAGAGGGCATCGTGAGCATCTCGGGGCGCGTTTATGCCCTCAAGCCGTCCAGCAATCAACGAGAAACCCGCAAGCAGACCCGCGCTTTCTGTCAGCAACATGGTGGCGGGTGCCACTGCCTGGTGTTCGATGTGCGCTGTGCAGCGGGGGGCGACACTGAGGGCCATAGCAGGAGTGGGCTGCACTCCACTGTGGTCAAAGCGGATGTGGGCTTCGGCGGCGGGAGGGGAGGTCCGATGAGCATCGCCCCGCTGTGTTTGGAGAAGGTCTTCAGCACCTGCCAGGCGATGGAGGAGTGGCTAACGGCTGATCCCAGGCATGTGGTGCTGCTGCAATGCCCGGCAGCGCCCCATGCCATCCTCAGCTTCCTCTCGGCACTCCTGGCCTTCGCACCTGAGGACCAAATCGTGGCCAGAGGGACGGGCGATGTCACTGCCACCCTCGATGGCTTCGTGCTTCAAGCTCAGCGGCTGTGCGAGGCCCTCTGTCCACCGTCCTACCGTGTCACCCCGAGCCCTTACGCCACTCAGCTGGCCAGTGCCATGCAGCGATCCCGGCTGAGACGGCGGGCTGCATCAACACCACTCCATGCCGCCAACACGGCACGGTCGTCCGCTGCGCACGGGTCGGCCGGCGGCAATCCCCTCGCCGGCCGCAGAGCATCCCTGCCGGCTTCACTGGTGCCAGTGGCTGGTGGTGAGAGCAGCCGATGGCGGCGGTGGAGCATCATGAGTGGCCTGGGACGTCCCAGCAGCGGCTTTGCTGTGGGGCGGATGGACGATGCAACACGTCGGCATGTGCTGGGCATGGAGGCGTTCTCGACGTGCATGCTGCAGAGCATCACCGTCAACGAGAGTGCAGCCAACATGGAGACGTCCGCGCCACTTTATGTGGAGATATACTCCACAGGTACACCACACCAGGGGAGGGACAGGAGCATGGCAGACTCGCTCACTGCTCGTCTTCCTTTGATTCTGTATCAATGTCTTTTGCAGCGTCTGACGCGCCTCTGGTCGCTAGTCGATTGAGCCAGGTGGAGGGGTCAGTCACCGCCCCCAACAACGGCAGAGTCGAAGGCACGCCGTCCACCAGCCCCAACTCGGCTGGCTCGCAGCAGTCGCACTGGCACCTGCAGGTCGACAAGCGCATCGACGGCGAGCTCCTCGCCTTCATTCACTCCTCCCCCCCATCCCGCAGCTTCCTCACCGTCGACACCAGTGCACCATCGTCAGCCCGAGGAGCCCCCGCCGGCGGCCGGTTCACCTCCCTCTTCAAACGAAGCCAAGCAACGGCACCAGAAGGGGGCAGTGCCTCCGACCGGTCCCCCACGGCCCACTCTCCCCCCCTGGCTACCTTCCAGCTGCATCTGTCGGACATTCTCCATCGGCCACCAGGGGGAGCCAAACGTGCGGCTACGGGCGGTGACAGCAGCAGCAGCAGCGATGAGGGTGAGGTGCGTGATGGGGTTGGGCGTGTGACTGAGACGGTGCGGATCGATGGGCTGCGGCTGGTCAAGTGTCAGCTGACAGCGACGGACGTGGTGTCCAGACACCAGCTGCCCGACGACTTTGCAATAACACTCAACTTCGGTACGCACAACGCGGAGCACGGAGCATCAAGCATGCCGGATGGATGTGTCTCGTCCCGTGTGGGTCTGGTCTGGTGTGTGCAGAGGTGTACCCCGAGAACGTTTTCGCGCACGTGTCCAACAGCCCAACCCGTGTGAGTGTCCGTGTGCCCTGCGGCCCCCCGGTGGTGAACCCCTCCATGAGCCCCAGCCGCAGCGACGACAGCAGAGGCGCATCCACGGCAGCTCAGTCAGCCTCCTCCGGTGCACACGACGCCACCACCAACACAGCAGATGACCCTACAGGACAGCCACAGGTGAGATGAGCACCGCAAGACAGGGACGCATACGTGATGGAATCGAATCACTGATGTCGGTTCTCTTGCCTTGCATCCATGTCAGGTGGAGACTGACGAGCAGATCGCTTGGCGTCTCTTCCTGGAGGACACCTCCACAACACAGCCGCGACCAATGCCGGCTGTGCCGCTCGAGAGAGGGGAGCCACCCAGGCCGCCTGCTGCTGCTGCGGTGTCAACGACCACTGAGCCGCCCAACGCCGTGGGTAGTCCTGCTGCATCCGGGGAGCAGTCTGGCGGGAGCGGGGGCGACACGGGCTACAGGGATGTGGCCGCTGAGGGCCAGACCAGGGCACCCGAAGGCTCGTCCGTCAGAGATGCAGATGAACTGCTTGCCAGACGGCTGCAGCAGGTCAGAACCACACACAAAAAAGAGTGTGTCTCGTCTTGCATGGTCGTGTTTGCTTCTGTGGTGTCCTTCTATGTCTGCAGCAATATCTATTGGAGGCGCAGCGCCGTCACCGCGGCAGTCCCCAGCTGCCCCTGCTCCTGGACGACCTCTTCCCATCCCTCTCACTCTCTACTGGCACCTCGGCAGCTGCCGCGCGCGGCACCGCCAACGCAGGCCCTGCCGAGGCGGCAGCCACGAGCAGCGTGGGCGCGTCAAGGAACACCAGCCAGTCTGTGAGCTCAAGTGCGAGTGCAGCCGACGCGACGAATGACGGCAGTGAGGACGTGCCGAGGGAGGCGGCCGGCGCTGCATCGGCCGCCGCTGCATCCAGGTAAAAGGCTGGGGTGGTATGTGTGGAGGGCAGGCAGGAAGGCACCTGTCTGTCCATGAGTGGATCTGTGTGCTTGTGTGTGTTCAGTGTGTCTCCCAGTGGCGCATCCCGCGGGGCTGAGGCTCGCATGAGCCTGAGGAGACAGCTGGTGAGCGAGAATGAGACAGCACGAGCAGACAAAGTGGAGAACTGTCGGCTGTGTTGCTTCCTTGCTTGCTTCATCTCTCTTTTCAGGAGTTGCTGAACTCCTTCCTGGACGACAACCAGCGTGTGTTTTCGTCCAACGACCCCCCCAACCTGCTGGGCGACAGGAGTGAGAACATCATCAGCGAGATAGACCTCATCAGCAGCAGGTCAGCTGGTGGTGCTCGACCACCAACCACACACCATCCATCCCTCCACACAGCCCCGGAGCCGTCACACACGCGCCTCTCTCTGTCTCACCTCTCTCTGGGTGTCTTGCAATGATTCGGGTCATCGCTCAGGTTGTCGCTGCGTCGGAACCGTTTCCCATTTACCGTTGGTGCGTCTCACTTTGAGATCAACGCCCTGCCCACCTACACCTACAGCTGCAAGGCCGCCGCCAAGGATGACGACGAGTGTGGCGGCAAGGGTGTTGGTGATGACGAGCGCAACAAGTGCATGGTGTGCCAAGAGGAATTCGACGAGGGCGACAAACTCAAGGTGAAGGGAAGAGCTAAGAGGAAGGAACGAACACCTTAGGCACCTCGATGCATGCCAGCCAGGGATGGACGTGTGTGTGTGTGTGTGTGTCTGTGTATGGGATGATTGCAGAATTTACCGTGCTTCCACTCTTTTCACGCCGAATGCGTCGACAAGTGAGTGAGACATAGAGACGTGCAGGCATCACATCGCCACCGCACCCACTCCTCTGTCAGGTGGCTGGCTGTCAAGAAGACGTGCCCCATCTGTCAGCTGCGCATCGACCGGCCCAACCTGCCCCCAAACGACACGGCTCGCGGGACGTCCTCCCTCGACCCGTCCAACGCCCTCCGCGGCAGCAACATCGCCCGCCTGCGGCTGCAGCTCCACCAGAACCAGCTGGTGCTCGACGCTCTCTCACCCAGAGGTGACAATGGCCCCGAGCCGAGGGGAGAGAACGACTACGATGAAGAGTTCCTCCGGTCACTCGGTGAGCGAACAACACATGCGTGATATGGGAACACATGCATGTCCGCAGCCCTGCTCACGATTGTCGTTGCCCCCTTGTGTTGTGTGTGTGCAGAGACCATGTACCGCATCCCTTTGATGCGCCGCTCCCGAGGTGTGGGAATGTCCCTCGGCAGACCCACCGCTGCATCCGCCAGACGCGAGTCGAGGACCCGCTCTGGCTCGACTACCAGCAACCACCGCTTCAGCTTTCTGCATGGGTGGGGTCGGCAGCGGGCTGACGAGCCGCTGCGGGACCCAGTGGATGGCGAGGAGATCGTGCCCATCGACAGCTTCGGAAGGTCGAGTAGGTGGGTGCGGCGGTACTCGCTGCCGTCTGAGGCGAGAAGACTGCGACGCAGACGGATCATGGGGTAGACAGAGGGGTGCAATGGGATTGGGGGTGGGCGATGGTTAGCCGTATGTAGACAGGGCTGCAGTGAGAGGCACCCTGAATTGATTTCAGCCGGCTGGCTGCGATCGACAAGACGGTCGGCCAGTGGTGTGGTGTATTGTGTATTTTCTGCGAGTTGAGTAAGCCAGCTGATGTTTGCTGATGTGTGGTGGCGGTGCGGGGCGGGGCGAGGGTTTGCCAGTGCCGGCTGGCACCCGTTTGTTGATGAGAGTGTGAGGACGCGATGTTGGGATCGATAGCTCTTTGGATAAAGTGAGTGACAACACTAGGATGCTGCTCGCTCGGTTGCTGCTGGTCGAGAAGATGGCATGTGCATCCACCCCATGTTATGCACATCTGGAGCGGCCCGAGCAGCATCTCGTGCATACGAGTGGACGGATGGATGGATGGATCTGTTATGTGTAAGTAATTCGATTGTGTCGTAACCGTGAGCATTGAGCTACCGTCAGCCTTTGAATGGCGATAAGGGTCCGTCCATCTGCACAAGTCCATCCATCCATCCATCCATGCTTACAAAAGGTAGGCAGGCAGGCAGGCACTCGCACAAATAGTCAGGCGCTTCTCTGCTGTATTGACAACGGAAGGAGGGAGAGAGACAGGCAGAGAGACAGACAGACAGACAGCCAAACTCACACGAACATACACACAAAAAGAAATCGCGGCACGACGGGAGGGCAGCGGTGTTGAGTGTGTGGTTCGTCGCCCGTTGTTGCGAGCACTCTGAGTCACAGTGTCCCAACACCAGCCCACGACAGTCACTCACCACACCAACACACCTCAATCGATCTCTAAGTTCGCCTTCTCACCACTAGCTATCCTCCCCTGCCATAGCCTGCTCGGCATTCATCTCTCGCTCCCCCTCACTCACGAATGATGAATGATTCACTCATTCTTCTCAAATCACTCAAATCACTCGATGAAAATTCGCCGAAGGTCCAACAAGTTGCAAAAGAAGCTCATGGCTGAGAAGAGGGGGAGCAGACGATGCAATGATGACGTCTATGGTTCTCGAGAGAGGCGGAGAGGCTCTCGAGAGAAGCACTACTCACTTCGCGTCGAGGAGGGCCTGTTTCACTGCAAATGCTTCCCAGCGCTCCGCAGCTTGTTTGCTTCGCTGCTTGGCCCCGCTTTGGCGGCACTGATCTCTCGACTGTTTGTGGGTGTTTGTTCAGTGAACCAAATTTACAACGCTTCTCCGAAGCAGCAGAGCAGCCCCAGCACGAGAACCCACACGCGCGAGTGAGCGAGTGAGTGAGTTTCCGATGGCGGTGGAGGCGGTGTTTAAAGAGCTGCCGGTGCAGGCATCGCTGCCCGTAATAGGAGCACTGCCGGCGAGTCCCCCGTCCGGCCTCCTCACCCAGCACGAGGGCGGTAGCCACGCCCGCATCTTCACCACCGCCGACGCGCCGCACCTCCTCTGGAAGACAGTGCCGCTGGAGGACATGGAGGGTATGTCTGACGAGGAGGAGGAGAAGTGGAGGGTGCTACGGCAGGAGAGGAGGGTCATGCTCGCTGTCGAGAAGCGCAGCAACAACCTGGGCATCCCTCCTGACAGACGCCCCTTCCTTCCCCTCCTCGCACACCACACCGACCTCCGCAGCCCCGCGGCCATGTTCGCCTCGCCATCGCCCGCCAACGCCCCCGTCACGCCAGAGGAGGCCGCCGCCATGTCGAGGGTTTTCGCCATACAGATGCCAAAACTCAATATGAGTAAGATAATTCACACTGAATCAGGGCATTTCATTAGTTCTTCATTTCCTGTCTGTGCCTTTGTGTGGGTGTGTGTGTGGGTTTGTGTGATTGGCGTCACTCAGGTGTGTATGGTGACCTGAGGAAGGTCTTGCCTTGGTGTGCGGCGATTTGTGGGGCCATCCGCAGCAGCCAGCTCCACCAGCCGCACACACAGGCGCTGCTCAAGGACCTGGCCCTCCACCAGCCGCACACACAGGCGCTGCTCAAGGACCTGGCCCTCCTTCTGCTGCGTGGGCTGGTGAGGCTACACAACGCCGCCATCCTGCTCGAAATCCTGGCGGAGGACAACATGTCCTCGGACGCCCTCGTGCCCATCCTCGACCGCATCCCTGCGGTGCGGGTCGACAGGAGCACGGGGGAAGTGTCCCTGCTGGGCGAGCTCAAGGACCTGCTCATCCGCCAGCCAGCCCCCATCATCACAGACGACAGCAGCAGCATCGCATGCGACGAGCGCATGATAGACCTCGGCCACTGCCTGCGCCACAAGCCGACCACCCACCCGCCCCCCACCAGCATCGGACGGCTGCCGATCCTCGCCAGCATCGCCAAGGAGGACCAGGAGTACGACCAGATGTGGACCATCACCCCACACCACCATGCTCCCGAGTTCTCGGTGATGCTGGCCAAGCAGTGGGCCGGTCAGCGGGCCAAGAGGCGCGAGCAGGAGGCGAGCGGCGTTGAGGAGGTCTACAGGGATGGCTGGGATGTCGGGTGTGGGCTAACCGACGACGGCGAGGTCGATCAAGTCGAGGCCAGGGCGGGCCAGCTGCTGGGCGCCATGCAGGAGAGGGGGCTGGACGTGGAGGAGCCGCAGGAAGACGGGACGGTGAAGGCCAAGATGTGGATAGGGGAGGCGGCCATCGTGGGCGGCCTGGGGCTGGAGACGCTCTCCGTGCTGGTCGGCGAGCTGTTGCACGACCACATGGAGAGGCTGTCGCCGCCGCCCCGCGGAGCCGACAAGGACTGCCACCGGAGGCGCCTTTCAATACTCAACGGCCTCTTCTGGGAGGACACCCTAACCCGCGCCCTGCCGGTGGTGTCTGAGGAGAGCCGCTCGCTCTTCCAGCGGCCAGAGCCATGCATGCAGTGGGCGAGGGACGTGGGGAGCAAGCTGCGCGAGCTGGTGGTGGATAGCTTGAGGCCCATGCCGTGGGAGCGCATGGAGCGGCTGCCCAAGGGCCTCATCGACATGGATGCCCGGCTGCATGAGATGGAGGAGATGGTGCTGGCCGCTCACTGGGGGGCCACGAGTCCCTCCTTTCCTGCACCCATCACCGACGCGAATTGAGTAAGCACCCCCCCCAGGAGCCAGACGCCGCCACACCACACACACCGCCCCCGCACCACCACCTGCAGCAGCAGACGGTGAGTGAGTGAGTGAGTGAGAGGGGAGAGAGAGAGGGAGGCTGATCTGGTGTGTGAGTGTGTGTGTGTGTGTGTGTGTGCAGCAAGTGGGTTCGGAGGATTGAGTAAGCCAGCTGATGTTTGCTGATGTGTGTGGTGGTGGGGGGCGGGTGAGAGATGGCTCTCCTGCCGCGATGTTGGGATCAATAGCTCTTTGGATACAGTGAATGACAACACTGGGATGCTGCTCGCTCGGTTGCTGATGGTCGTGCAACAATTAGTGGCCGTGGAGCAGCGTATCGTGGGTGCCGATGGATCTCTTATGTGTGAGAAATTCGATTGACCATGAGCATTGAGCTACCGTCAGCCTTTGAATCGCTATAAGGGTCCGTCCATCCATCCATCCATTCTTAGAAAAGGCAGGCAGGCAGGCAGTCACACGGACACACGCACGCACGAAGAGGACAAGCAGGCTGCTGATGTCGGGCAATCGTGTCTTGTATCGACAACAAGGGGGGTGGTAATTGAGGGGCCACTCTGTTTGTCGCTCTCCATCGGTCGCTCTCTATCGGATGGGCATGCCAAGGATGCATGCGGGGACAAATCAAACCCTCATCCACGCAATCCTATCTCACCTCACTGCACAATCCAGTCAGCCAGCCAAGCCTACCGATAGCAGCGAGTCGAGTCAGCCAGGATGTCTGTATCTAGTCAATCAGTCAGCCTGTCTATGGGTCTGTCTGCCTGTCTGTAGGGTAGGTAGGTGGTACGGTATGGGTGTACGTCTTGCATGCGTCACTCGGGGATCGATCGCATGTCCGCCAGATTCTTCTTCTGCTTCTTGCCCCCTGACGGGACTGTCGCACACACTTACACACCCATACACAGCAACACTTGTGTCAGGTGGGTGCAGCGTCTCCGTCTCTTCTCTATTGTCATTGTTCTGACCTGACGAGTCGCTGCGGGGTTTCTGGCCTCCGACGAGCGAGCTCACCGAACTATCAGTCGAAGGTTCCTCTGCAAAACAAGCGACACAAAGGACGTTGTTGCAAGCAGCACGTGGGGTCTTACATGTCACTCACCTGTGGCCATCAACGGCGGTTTGATGTCATCCTTCTTGGATCCCTCCTTCACCAACACACCCACTGACATGAGCACACACATACACACACACAGAGGCACATGTGCACACTCACATATATGGCATTCGTGCAGGCCTACACTGCGATCCATCCACGCCTGCCTCAGCCGAGAGGCGGCCACACGCGCCAGCCGAACCTGCCAGGGGACACGCACCCAGACACACGCACATGCACTTAGCCCTGCCGGTGCGCCTTTCTCATCCTTGGTGCAGGGCTCACCATCCAACGACCCTGCAGAAGGACTGGCGGGAGACGCAGACGGCTTCTTGCTCTGCCCCAGGTGCCACTGGCTGTGCTTCTTGTCGCAGCTGCCCCCCTTGGCAACGGCGATGCCCTGCAGTTGCTTGACCACGGTCCGCACGTCGAGCTCCAGACCCTCATCCACAGCCTTGATGCTCCCGCCACGAACTGCATCTCCCCCGGCCCGCACCCCACTTTGAGCAGCTCAACCCTTCCTTTGTGTGTGGTTGTCTGTTACCTGGTAAGTAGTGGTATATGGTCCCAAACTCCTGTGGGATGGCGATGGTCGGCGGGTGGGATTTCATGATGTTGCCCGTGAACACGGCGCCGCCGGGGGTCTGCACGCGGTACATGTTGGCGATCGACGCCGTGGCACGGACCAGCGGCATCAACTGCTGCAGCTGCGAAACCACAGCGCCCTCCCACACACGCACCTGCACACACACATACACACAGACCATGCAGGCGACATAAGCATGGCTGTTCATCTGCTGCCTACCTGTTCGATGTTGTCAGCCAGGGGGACGTGCAGCGACAGCTCGGCCCACACGCGCTTCAGGCCTTCGGCATGTCCACCGAGGGAGCCTCCGATGAACTGCACGAAGTCAGACACGCTCCCGTCCGTCAGCGAACCATCCGGGCTCTTCTCCTGGCACGCACACACGCACACACACAGACACACACGCACAGAGAGAGAGAGACAGCAAAGAGGGAAAAGAGACGTGCGGTTGTTGGCGTGCATTGTGATGTGTTGACTAACC
The DNA here is from genome assembly GCA_001179505.1 of Vitrella brassicaformis. Taxonomy (NCBI): domain Eukaryota; family Vitrellaceae; genus Vitrella; species Vitrella brassicaformis. Next base: position 169,563 of record CDMY01000158.1, read on the forward strand.
GAAAAACCCATCAGGTCCATCCATGCCGAGGCGTTGTGGTGCACGAGGCAGAGTACGCCATGCGGGTCGCCACGGCCCACAGAGCGCTGCTCGACCTCAGTCAGGTAGAAGGCGTTCTTCTTGAGAAACTTGGCTGCCAACGCTGCATGCACCATTCACACAACACAACACAACACACGGCACATGTCCATCGTGCAGTGATGGTTGGACTTCAGGTACAGCTTACTTTTGAGTGCACAGTGGACTTCCTTCAGGCCCTGTGGCGTAGCCATGCCGGGGGAGTCTTCGAGGGCCTCGTATGCCGAGTTGACCACCATCTGCAGAACGCACAGACGGCCCACTCGGCCAGGCTGCACCAGCGACACAGGTGACAGGATGGATCGATGAATGGATGGAGCGGTATGTGTTGTGCTGGCGTGCCTGCTGACCTTGATGCGACCCAGCTCCACTACGTTTCGTTTGTCAATGAGGAATGGCGTGAAGAGGTTGTTCAGCTCAGTCCACAGCGCATCGTCGCTCGCCTCGATGTCGCGGTGCTGCACGTGCATACGCGCACACGAGCACACACACAGAACACACACGTGAGTGGTCATGTTGTCCGTGTGTATGTGTATGTGTGTGTGTTTTCTGTCACCCAGATATCGTAGTAGTGTTTGCGCAGCACCGTCCACAGGGACATCTCCAGCTTGAATCCAAACGCACCGCCCTTCTTCACGACATGAACGAACAAATCCTCCGTCGCCCTGCAACCAGCAGCAACCAGCACCGCCACACAATCTTCCCTGGCATGCATGGCGTGTTCCTGATCTGTGTGTTGTTCGCTCACACTATAGGCAGAACTTCCAGCATACTGCCGATGACGTATTTGATTGCCTTGGCTTCGTCGGATGACTCGGCAGAGACGTCCACGACCCGAGCCGTGGAAGCCGAGATACTCATCTAATATCCCCCACACACACGCACACACGCATACACGCATAGACACAACATGCTCTCTCGCCATTCTCCTTGTTGCTGACCGTGACGACTCCTCGGAGGAAGAACGTGGCATCGCTCGGGTGGCGCTCCGCCTCCAGCGCCTGGACGGCCTTCTGCATCAGGCAGATGGCATCGAGGGGGGGGATCCGGAGCAGGAATCTCACCAAGGGCTCCTGCAACCGAGAGAAATGTCAACATGGTCTTGGTAGCGGACGGTGTGCATCCCGTACGCTGAGGCTGGCCACGGCAGATGCGAATGAGTTCTCCATGCGACGAACGAAGTCCTTGCTAATGTCTAGCTCGGGAGTGTCGATGATCGCCCCACGGCGCTTGTGCGGGAGAAAAGGGGGGCTGACACATATACAACACAACACAACACCACACAACACAACACAACACAACACACACATGACCACACCACCACCATCCAGTTGTTTCCTCCCCGCCCGGCCTCACCTGTGTGTTTGTAGCTTCGATGCGCTCGGCGGCTGCGCGTTTCATCTTCTCGAACAACACGGGGTCATCTTTGGCCTACGAGAATGGATGAGCCAGGACGCAGGCAAGCGCATGTGTATCACCCTGCATGCTTCTACCTACCTGCGGCCCTTCCTCCGCCAGAAATGTGAGGATCTCGTCGACCCGAGCCATCACGTTGGCATCGGAGCTCCCCGTGATGGAGAGCTGAGAGATCATTCATCAGTCATCATGCCTTTTTCGCCCTGCTCTGTGACAGTCAGTTGACTTACAGTCAGAAACTCCATCTTGCCTGCCATATCCATGTCCTTCCATGAGCGGCCCTTCCATATGCGGCCTCCAGCGGGCTCCATGACGTCGTTCGCCTGGCCGGTGCCGTCCATTGCTCCTTGCTATGGCCGAGTGCGTCGCTCTGACAAGATTCAAAAGCCTCACACAGCTGCGGAAGGACAGCCCGCACAGCCAGCGAGCTCAAAAATTGTTTACACACACTTAAGACAGAGGTGTTGTGCAATCTCCTATTGTTGACAGTCTTGCAGAGCCACGAAGACGGCCGTCATTGTACAGTCACACATGCGGAAGATCCTACAGATACCCTAGTGTTGTCCGCCCATCAGCATGCTGTCATCAGTGCTGCCATCAGTGCTGCCCTTTTCAAGTGGCCAGGAAGCAAGTATTGCTGCCCACTTCTCTCATCCCATTCACCCCACTAAGCGTACCACATCAAAACGAGACGGCGGCGCATCAACCTGAGTGCGACTACGGCGCCGCACCCAGCGAGAGAGGCTGATTTGCCGGTCCACGACGACAGAGGCTGATTCGTCACAGTGCTGGCTGATTTGCCGCTCCGCGTCCGTGTGCGGCGGGCACGTCGATCGGCTGACAAAGCGGCACGATGATAGTTCGCACCCATCACCTCCCCGCGTAGAGAGGTTCGCCTTGAAGGAAACATCACGGGGCGGGCCTGAATCAAACACAACAAAGAACCCGTGGCAGCTCTCGTTCTTGTTGCACGACCTTAAGTCAGTGTGCCAGCCAGAAGGACGCAACTCATCAATCAACTGGTTGAGCCAGTCGGTGTAACGGCCCGTTCGCACCCTCCCAGATGCTTCTCCAGAATTGCCGTGAGCCTCTCCCAGACGGCCTGCTGTGACGAGGGGCCGATAAGAGCTGATGCGTCAAAGAGGAGCGATGACGACTGCGGCGAGTTGCGCTTCAGATGGGGGTTCTCAAAGGCAAACGTCAGCTGCACCAGGGCACGGCGAAACTCACTCTCAAGCGACGAAGTCTCGCCATTTCTTCGCTGCGTGGCTCCAGCACCGACGGCAGATCCGCCCACCAGCTCGGAAGCAGCATCAGGGACGCGCTGAAAGGCGGCGGCTGGAGGCTTGACTGCGGCCTGAGTGACGATAGATCGATAGGTGCGGCCGGAGTGGCCCGTTGCAGCTGATGCACCGATGTTCAGGAATGCTGCTGATTGTCAGGACGAATGCAGATGGCCATTCCAAGGGGGGGACGAGATTCGCGAAGTCGAGACAGATCCGTTTTCGGGATTTTTTCATTTATTTTCGGGTGGCTGGTTGGTTGTCCTGCATGGCGAAATACAATGTCGCGGCATGGACATCATGGGCTTCTCGGTCAGCCGACGCACACTCACGCACAGCACACTCTCGCACTGCATGGTCTTGTTCCATCCTTTCTTTCTCCTCTCTCCGCGTGTGCCATCAATGCCGCACGACGGCACACTGACGCCTGGCAGCGTGGCTGGGTTCGTCGAGTTCATCAAGGAGTGGCATGGATACGAGAAGGGGCTGAAGCAAGTGTGGGCGGAGGTGACGAAGAAGGTGCCACTGATGGAGATCATCAACGAGACGAGAGAGGATAAGGTGGGCACGTGCACGAGTGACAGCACTCTTGGTCGTGTGGTGCGTTTGGTGTCATGTACTTACGCCTGTCTGTCTGTCTGTCTGTCTGTGTGCCTGTCTGTGTGCCGTGCCGCATCGAGCAGCTTTGGACCCCGACGACCATCCCCCTGCTGCCTCTGGCCACTCGTGCGCTCCACGGACGCCATTGCCGGCCAGAAGCGCCCCAAGGCCTTGCCGGCCGCTGCCGTCCTCCGCGCATCGCACTACGATAGAGATCCCTGACGACTTCAAAACCATCTACAACCACCTCAACGGTAAAAGCGGGAGGCAGACAGCCAGGCAGCAAGAGAGGAAAGACTGATGGACCAGGTGAAGGGGATCGGACTCAATAAGGGAGAACAAGTGCTGTTCTATGCTGTTGCTCAAGATCGACGAGAAGAAGCACAAGATGCTGCCCGTGACTCACGCCTACTACTCGCCCCTGATGAATGGGACGGTGCCCCTCTTTTCCGCGACGCCATCGCCAAGCTCGCCAAGGCCTCCCTGCAGGCGCCCTCCCATTCCCCTGATCTCGCCAGGTCATCCCTATACATCGTTGCCTACATTTAAATTCGCGTAGCTTATGAGAGGATGACATGAAAATTAACAGCTCAGCAGTCAGCAATCGAGGCAGAGCAGACGCCACGATGTCGGCCTCGAGCCCGACAATCCTGCGCTGCGCCAATGGACATGAGTACGAGCTGACGGGCAAGTTGAGCGGCAAAGCTTGCCACAACCTACTCGGGTGTGTTCGTGCTGTGACGGACGAGGTACTGTACACACTCACGCACAAATCAGACACTCAGGCGAGACGTGGTTGATGTGTTGGTTGCATCTCTCTGCTCTCTCTGTGTGTGTCCTTTGGCAGTCTGCTGGCGTAACGGTTGACGAGTGCATGAAAGCGTACTTTGCACAGGAGTCACTGCCAGGCGGCGTTCAAGACGCTAATGCTGCCAACCACCAACACCAGCAGCCTCGGCAGCACCGACCGGGGTGAGCGAGAGACCGGCAGTGCGGCAGCGGCTATCGAAACGAGCAGGCTGGTGCACCTGCGGGACTCGGCAAGTGCCGACCTCACTGCAATAGAGGAGGGGCCGACCAAGGCCCCCTTTGTGCGGATCTTCGGCGCCCACATCGACCCTGAGCGACCGGCCATGCTCGTCGAGGGCGATATCGAGACTTCTTGTCTGTTTGTCGCTATGGAACAGCTCCCACCAGGTGCGTCTGTGTGTCACACGAACGGAAGGAGGGAGGGAATCTAGAGAGGGGCAGAAAGAGAGGATCTCATATTCTCTGTCCCGTGTTCTTCTTCTCTTCCGTGTCTGTTGACTCACTCAATCAGATGCCTACACGCCGCTGGATGGGTTTCTGAGAGTGCAGTCCTTCACGGGCATCTCGGCGCGATTCCCGCCGCCCATCATCCCACCGGACTGCAACCCTGACGCCGCCAACGACATCTGTGCAATGGCGGCAAGGCGGGCTGATCTGGCGATCCGCCGCATGACGCGGGGTTTGTGGTACATCACCAGGTGCCACAGGTCCCTGCTGATGCGGTTTGGCCTCTTCTGCCCGACAATATGCTCAAGGACATCTTCCTCCACAACGAGGCCCTCGACGAATTTGCCCTGCCTGAGCTCGACCAGACACACACCGTCGGATCCCCATCTGGAGCCATCAATCTGCCCAGCACCGGCGCGACCATGATCGACTTCGCGAGCAGCGTGCGGGTGACGCACAACGTCCCCAAAGGGCTCTGACAGCAAGCTGACCAATTGAAGCTGACGCCCCCAACGTGGCGTCCCTCCGTCCCCCCGCACACATCCACGGCCCGTGCGCGCCGGTGCCTCTGGACCGGCAACGGCAGCTGGCCGAGCATCAGCGGCCGACGGGCATCCCCGCCGCTTTGGACGAGGTGACGGCCCTGCTGCTGATTTGGAAGTGGCGGGCCAAGAACAGTACTATGGGTAGCATGACGGCGGCCGAGCAGCAGGCCGTGTGGCGGCAGTGGCGAGGGCGGAGAACCGCACGAGGGCGGCAGGCAACGAGCGGCTGATTAAGTGGGGGGGCGGGGAAGAACGACTGTGGATGGATGAGCAGACAGCCGTCAACGGCATCGGCACGGTGATCCTGCGCTTCTTGCGTGGGTACACAATCGTGCCCATGATCGTGCCGGAGGCAGGCCGATCGATGAGGCCTCAAGGTCCAAGCGCTGGTCAAAGAGGCAGCTTTGATCCTGACGGGTGAAGGGGATGATGGCGTATCGGTGCCTACATTTTATATTTGTTCGGCTTATGAGGACCATTTGCCGCAGTAGGCAGCTGAAGGCCGCCAGAGTGCAGGTGTGTGTATCGAAGAGGAACACACTTATGGCATTATGACGTCTCATTGCTCATGGTCTTCCTCATGTCTCTCTGCTGTTCTTCAGGCAGGAGGTCGACAGCGATATGTGTGTGTTCAGGATGGTAGTGTGTCGGATGAGCTGGTGTTGGACTCGCGGATGTGGGACGAGCTGGCGTAGCAGTTCGTTCCCTTCATCCTCAACAAAAATGTCATCATCGGCAAAGCAAACCGGCTCAAGGTCAGCAAGCACATCAGCACCAGCACCAGCACCAATACCAACACGACACCACACCGCCGCCTCCCCTGCCGCTCTTTCACGTTTGTCGGTGGTGCAGGTGGGCGCCATGGGGGTGCTCGCCGTGCTCTGGCGACTGGCGCGCAAGGCGTACGAGGCCTTGGGGGCAGACAAGTACACCGTCATGCACCAGAAGCTACACGGGCTGCAGGATACCCTCTGCGCACTAGAGAGTGAGCCGATGACCATCCTCTGATCACCAAGTACATGTGCTTGAAATGTGTGGTGGTCGAGTTGGTGTCTGTCGATGGCTGGGAGAGCGGCTGCGGCATCACCGATGACAGAGAGATGGCGCGACTGGAGGCCAAGCTGGAGGAGCAGCTGCGCCATTTGCAGGAGAGGGATCGACGGAGTTTGCCGGCCGATTGCTGCCTACATTTTATATCAGCGGACTCATCAGGAATTTTCCCGCACCACATTCGTTCGCATCTGAGGATGGAGGACATGGTAAGACCAATACTCACAAACACACGTGGGGGATGAACGTCATGTGTATGTGTCGGCTGCTGTCATGTTGTGTGTGGTCTGGTCTTGTGTGGTGTGATGTCTTCTCTTTCAGTCCGAGTGGCCATCGAGAACAGCCTAAGCTGGGCCGATCGGCTGCCGAAGGTCCTCCCACCTCCCGCCCAGTCGAGCCCGTCAGCAGCACCGAAGCCTCCTTCGCTGTTTCAGCGGACGGAGCCGTGTATGGAGTGGGCGAGAGAGGTGGGAGTGAATATGCGGGAGCTGGTGCTGGACTGGGTGAGGCACATGTGAGAGAAGCGGATGAAGCGGCTGTCGCACGGCCTCATCGCCATGGACGAGCAACTGATGCAGATGCAGCGCATAGTCAATACCCACTGGGTCCACCAAACCAGCGAGCGGCCAACAAGTAGGCAGACATGGAGACAAACAGGAAAGATTATCACTTTTATGTCTCGCATTTGCTCGTGTCCATTTTAGGTCATCCACCTGCCCACATTCTATATCTGATGCCGGAGGAGTAGGTCAAATGCGACCATTCCATAAAGTATGCTGTACGAAACACGACTTGGCCATTATGGGGATATCATCGACATGCTGCTTACACGTTACATTTTCAATCTGTGTGCCACCTCTGCTTCCTGCTGGGTATGCCCTCAGACAGCACTCAACTCACGAGCAGCGCATTTCCATTGATCGACTGATCAAATTAACATTCCATGCTCATTTCTGACATCCACTGGCCAGTCAGAACAACATCAGACGCCTTCCTGCGGCTTTTTTCCATGATCGCGAGTCGGTCGCGAGCTTTTAAGCTTGCGTGTTGAGAGAAGAGAAGGATGGCTCAAGAGAGCGAGGTGCCCGAGCAAATGCCGCGGGGCATGGTGCTGAAGGAGGTCCAGGTGTAGCAGGCGCTGCCGGTGGTCGGAGGGAAGCCAGCGAGCCCGCCGTCGGGCCTCATCACCCGACACAGCGGCGGCAGCAATGCCACCATCATCACGACCGCCGACGCCCCTGACCACCTGTGGAAAGCCGTCTTGCTCGAGGAGCAGACGGCTATGTCAGATGAGGAGGAGGAGAAATGGATGGCGCTGCGCCAGGAGAAGAAGGTGATGCAGGCCATCCAGGCACGGTGCGAGGAGCTGGGCATCCCCCACAACCAGAGGCCGTTCCTGCCGCTGCTCGCCCACCACGCCCACCCCAGCCGCCCCACCGGCCTCTTCATCTCGACCGTGCCTGGCAGCGTGGAGGTCACGCAGGAGGAGGCGGAGGCCATGCAGAGGATCTTCGCCATTAAGATGCCCCGGCTGGACATGAGTAAGGCCACTCACACACTGCGCACTCGCACTGCACAATCCATCAGAAACACCCTCACCCGTGTGTGTTTGGCATCATTCACTCAGGTAAGTACGGGGACTTCAGCGACATCCTGCCCAAGTGCGCCGCCATCTGCGCCGCTGTCGACAGCCGCCATGTGCATCTTCCGCAGGTCCAGGCTCTGCTGAAGGAGGTGGCCGTCATCCTCATCCGTGTCCTTCGGGGCATGGTGAGGCTGCACAACGCCGCCATCCTGCTCAGGGCGCTGGCCAACGACAACGTGTCGACGGACGGCCTCATCCCCATCATGCATCGCATCCCCCCGCTCCACATCGAGCCACTGTCGGGCGAGCCGCGTGTGTCGACAGCTGACCTAAAGGAGCTGCAGGAGCGTCAGCCAGCCCCCGTCGTCACCGACAGCAACAGCAGCATTGCATGCGGGGCCCTGCGGATGATCGACCTCGGTCATGTCCTGACGCCCAAGGCCACCAGCCACCCGCCGCCCACCACAATCGGCAGGCTGCCCATTTTGGCGTGCGTGAGGAAGGAGGACCAAGGGGAGGACGAGAATATGTGGACTACGACGCCATACCATCATGCCCCAGAGTTCTCCCTCATGTATGCCAAGGAGTGGGCGGACCAGCGAGCGGCCAGAAGGGCACAGGAGGCGAGCGGGGAAGCCATGGTCGACATGGACGGCTGGGAGGTCGGCTGTGGCATGACGGACGAGGCGGAGATCGACACGCTCGAGGGCAGGATGAGGGAGCTGCTGGATGAGATGGGGGAGAGGGGCCTGTATGTGGAGGAGGGCGGCACACAGGGCGAGACGCGCAAGCCCAAGATGTGGCTAGGGGAGGCGGCCATCCTGTTCGGCCTGGGCGTCGAAGGGCTGTCGGTGCTGCTGGGTGAGCTGATGCACGACTACATGGAGCGGACGTTCCAAATCCACGCCCCCGAGCAGCCACAGACCGGCAGGCAACTCCGCTTGCGGCTGGCCATCGAGAGCACCCTCAGGTGGGCGGAGATGCTGCCCCTTGTCCTGCCCGAGGAGCCCGACCCAAGCGCAGCCAAAGGGTCGACGCCGCCATCGCTCTTCCTGCGGCCAGAACCATGCATGCAGTGGGCGAGGGACGTGGGGATGAAGTTGCGGGAGCTGGTTGTGGATAGCTTGAGGCCCATGCCATGGGAGCGCATGGAGCGGCTGCCCAGAGGCCTCATCGACATGGACGAGCGGCTGCGTGAGATGGAGATAATGGTGCTGGCCGCTCACTGGGGCGTCACGAGTCCCCCCATTCCCGCACCCATCACCGACACACCCATTGTCTTCCAGGCCACCCCCGACAGCCCGATCGCATCCCCCCAGCAGCCAGACGCCGCCACACCACACACACCGCTCCCGCACCACCACCTGCAGCAGCAGACGGTGAGTGAGTGAGAGGGGAGAGAGGAGAGGTGAAAGAAGGGAGGCTGATCTGGTGTGTGTGTGTGTGTGCTCCCTGCAAGGCACCGGAGACCAAACCGGCACCCGAGATCAAAGGTGCTGCTGCGGCGGCTGCCCCCAAGGCAGCGTCCACTTCGCCGCAGCCTCCCTCGACGTCACCAAAGACGGGCGGCATTGTTCTGGGGCCCAAGGCGACATCCAAGTCGCCCCCCGCCCGCAGCCCCACATCGACACCGACACCCCAGCTGAGACCCAAGCCGGCATCCACACCCCCCAAGCAGCCGACTGGTCAGCCACCGTCGTCCCCGCCTGTGAAGCCGTCAGCTGCGGCCAAACCAGCCGCAGATCTCAAGGCCGAGAAGCACCTGGCGCAGAAGAAGGAGGCCGTCCGCGAGCAGATGGCCTCGTCGAGAGCCGCCCTCTCCCCCAGACCGTCATCAGCCAAGGAGACACCATCAGCTGCTGCCAAGCCGGGCACCAAGGCAGATGGAGTCGCCAAGGCGCCGCGTGCCGCTTCGCCCGTTCCGTCCGGTGGCACAGGGAGAGCGCCTGCTGCACGGCGGGATGGGCCGTCCGCCCCACAGCCGTCATCTGCTGGACCATCCTCACAGCCAGGACCCGATCGCGCGGCAAAGGGGGCCGCCTCTCCACCGTCAAGCCAGAACGGCCGCGTCAAGGAGTCCCAAGAGGGGCCAAGGAAAGGGGACGCCGCTGCCGCTGCGTCAGCTGCCTCGAGCCACCATGGGAAGTCTCCTGTCCGCAGTGAGCGAGGGAGTGACCGCAGGGCCACACCAAAGGCAACTGCACCTGGAAGGGGACCGCGTAATGCGGTGAATTCGCTCGACTCGCCCGCGCCAGCACCTGAAGGCAGCAGCCGGCTGGCCAGTGGGGGCGGTGGAGCGCCGAACGGGCCATCATCATCGCGTCAGTCGGAGAGGCGGAAGGAGGGTCCGCCGCCCCCTGCGCTCTTCTTCCCACCGACCCCTCATCCCATGACGGCCCTGCAGCCACCCGCACACGCACCCCCGCCACATCTCCCCCACCCCCAGAGCCCCGCCACCTACGATTACAGCTACTCGCCCACCCTCCCATTCCAGCCCGACACGGCCATCCTGATCAAGGGGCCACCGCCCGACACACCTCAAGCCGTCCAAGGAGGCTGGATGGAGGGCTGGATATGGAATGGGGTGCGGCGAGAGTGCGAGTATTGGGAATACGACCGACGGGAGGGGATGTGGGAAGTGAGGAGTGAATCGCAGGACCTGAAGATGATCAGGAAGAGGCAGTGGAGGGAGGAACTCGAGTCGTGGATAGCCCTGTTCCGCTGCCGCCACTAGCCGAGGTGGCACGGATGCCTAGGGGAGGGAGGGCGCTGTGGTGTGCGCTGGCCCGTGGTCGGGCCCGCCCTCATCTTCCGAGTGGGAGGCAAAGATGATCGCCAAGTCGTGCCTGACTGAGATCGACCACGTGGTGTCGCAGTGGCACCCCGACTGGCCCTTTGCCTACGACGAGCAGTTGCGGAAGCTCATGGTTGTCTTGGCTGTGCAGAGCCAGCTGACGGCCTACGTGTGGTACATGTATGTGTGTGTCAAGGAGAAGGAGAGGGAGAGGCAGGCGGCGGCCAGGGGGCGGCCCGTGACGTGCAGGAAGCCGGTGGAGGTGACGCTGCCCGACCGATCCACCGCTGTGTGGAGGAACGCAGACCTGTCAACTGAGGAAGCTGAGGAAGCTGAGGAGTCGGCCAAACAGATATTCAAAGCTGCTCTTGACCTGGTCAGTCAGCACAGACAGCATTCACCAGCTGAGGTCACGTTGACATGGATTCACATACTGCGTGTGGGTCGTTTCAGTTGGGTCGCGTCCTTCGGCGTCTGTCCGCACAGCCTTCCTTCCGACTCCTTCGCAGCGGCACATTCGACGCTCTGCCGTCGCAGCGGACGGCCTGGCTGCCCTGCCGCTGGCCAACAAGGAAGAGACGCTGCTCAAGACGCTGCTGGCGGGCCGGTTGACGCTCACCAGCCGCATCAACGCCATGGCGCATGTAGACGTTCCCACGGCACACTACGACTACGACGGTCTTCTCACTCCTTCAGAGGCGACGCCGAGGTGCTGTGATGTGCCGATTTCATCCCCATGACTAACAACACACAGCCGCCAGCCATCTCGCCGGTCGATTTAGATGAAGATGGTGGTTTGGATGAGGGCGGGGCGGAGGAAGGGGAATACGACATTGACGAGGAGGGCTGTGATGAGGGCGGCATGATGGAGGAGGGAGGGGCGCCGGCAAGGGGGGTTGAGGGGAGGAAGAAGGGCCTGGCGGACCTGTCGGTCCTGAAGAAACTGGTGCTCCAGATCGGACCTTCGGACTTGCCCGTGCATGCAGGTCTCTGTCCATGTGGCGTTGCGGCCCCTGCTGCTGGTAAGCCGACCACCGACCTGGCTGTTCTCGTCGTGTGTACATGTCGCTTGTGTGCGTGTGTGCAGCACCAGACCATTCA
>CDMY01000164.1:0-19066 GCA_001179505.1 Vitrella brassicaformis
GACACATGAGAGGGAGGGGGCGAGGTGCGGGCCCATACATGCATTCGTTCTCGGTGTGCGTCGTCTGATGGCTGTGTGTGTCCCACCAGGTCACTCGGTGGTGCCAGTCACCTCAGTCGACGTACCAGACGGCTTCTTGGGAGCCGATGAGCTGGAAGCTCGATTCCCTTACGGCACCAGCGACGTTACCAAGTCGCTGGCAGTGGGCGTCCTCGGCCGCACCATCCCCAGCCCACAGCACGTGACCGACCTCATCCAACAGGGAGCCAACCCCAATATCAAGCCTCAGCTGAGGAAGAAGGGCAGCAAGGTTGATGGGTTCGGCTACTCGCTGCTTACTCTTGCTGTCCACGACAAGGCAGACAACACCTTCTCGGCCATCCACGCACGCCAGGATGATGACGATGATGATGATGATGATGAGGGTGATGAGTGCCGCGTGGTCCTGCCGCAGTGGCCGTCTGATGAGCTGCAGGCGGCCATCATGAAGGCACTCATCGACGGAGGTGCAGACGTCAACGCGACATACAGGGACGCCGCCAGCAGGCCCATCTGGGTGACCATCCGATGCGGCAATGAGGCTGCCTTCAAGCTGCTAATGGCGCAGGGTGGCATCGACCTGGAGAGCATCTTCCTGATGGCGCTGCCCCCATCGCTGCATCCGATTCTCCCGCAGTATCAAGAGGTGCAGCTGTCGATGTTTCGGCACCTCATCACACGAGAGCCCACCCTCGCCACCGAACGGGCCAACGGCGGCAACCTGGTGCACCACGCGGCCGGATATGCGTGGGGCCACCACTCCCAGTCCTTCATCGACACCTACCTCGACCTCATCACGGCGAACGGGGCCGACATGACGGCAGACGATGGCGGCCTTGGGGAGACGCCACTGCACTACGCGGCAGTGTATGGCTCTCCCTACGTGGCCGACTACCTTTGCCGCAAGCTGCCCGCTGACCAGATCAACAGACGGGACGGAGTCGGCGAGACGCCCCTCAGCAAGGCTGCCGAGATGCTCGATCACCGCACCCAACAGCTGCAGCTCCCCGACACACCCGAGGTCACCAGGGAGCGGTGGCGCGCCAAGATTGACGACTTCAAGCTGGCCATCCGCACCCTGCTGCGGGCGGGTGCCGACATCACCACCATCCCCACCATCCCCACCATCCCCACAGCCACAGAAAAGGACCGCCGTCAGCGCCAGCTGGTGCTGACGGAGTACCCCACGGTGCTCAACGAGCTGCCCACTGCCGTCATGTCGGCCGTCAACGCCGCCCTCGCCCCCCACCGCTCCCTCGCGGCCCTCCTGACCCCCCGGCTGGCCGTCGGCCCGCAGGAGGCCGCCATCTTCGGCTGGCGCATCGCGTCATACCTCTTCGACATGGATGCCGCCAAGGAGGCCATCGGTGAGGCCATCGGTGTGCGGCACACCGACATGGCCCGGCGTGTGTGTGCGGCAGCGGAGCACTTCGTCCGCTCGGCAGTGTACCAGGCCAGTAGCAACAGGGAGGTGGTGGGCGGGACGGCCGATGTGGGCGGCCAGGTGGTGCGTGTGCCGCAGCTGCAGTGCTTTGTGGTCGGCGGTGTGGGCGGCCGCAAGATGGAGTTGCGTGAGGTGGTGCAGCGGGCCATCGTGGACGAGGCGGCCAAGTGGGGGCTGACGGGGGAGATCGACAACGGCTTCAGCAAGAATGTGGCTGCGGTGGTGTGGGGGGCGGTGGGGTGGGTCGAGAGGGGGCGGGACGGGAGGGAGACATTCAGATCGCTGCAGCTGACATGAGATGCGGACACACAGATTTGGGTGGCAGGCAGGTTTTGGTTGCTGTTTTTTTTTTCTATTCCAACATTGCCGTGTGGTGTTTTCCATGACGTGCTGTCATCGCTCAGTATCCGTTTCTTTTATGGCGCGTTATGATGACGCGTAACATGAATGTATGTATGTGCGTGTGTGTGTGCGTCTAGTGCTTCGGTGTCAATTGACTTTTTAAGTACATCAGTCCAACACCACAGCTCTCCGCGCACGATGCAGTGAAGAGAAAAGGGCCACGAGAGAGTGACGCAGTCAGGCAGCGATCTTGCGGCTTGGGCGCTGCACGATGAACTACCGTTGACTACGCACTGCTCACACACATACACGCACAGGCAATGACAAACCAAACGATCACTTTTCTTGGCGGATAAGCCGTTCGTGTGTGTGGTTCGAGGTGTGGTGTGCGTGTGCAGGAATGGACTTTTTGCCGACGTTTTTATGTACGGACGGGTCGATCGAGTGAAGGTGTGGACGAAGTGATACACACGCCATGGCCATGAACCCATCCATATTCTCGTGAACGCATCCATCAGCCATATGCACAATGTAGGTCGGCACACCCACGAGAGAGACATGGGAGAAGTCCCTCCACACGCACAACACACACGTGCACGCTCATATGCACATAGTTCCCGCCCGCCCACAAGCAAGCCAGCCGGCAATCTCTCTCAACCAATTCACCTGCAGGCAGCAGGTGAGGCGTCACCGTGTGAATGAATGAATACACGATGACGTCTCTCCACCCGTCTGCCTGCCTGCCTGCCTACCTGGCTGCCTGTCTGCCTGCCTCTTACCCGCCCGGCCCCCTCTCTCTGCACCAACGCGTATGTCTCACGACACCGCCCCCATCGTACCGGCCAACCAGCAGCGACAGCCATCCATCCATCCACACCAGAACCCCCCCACCTGCCTCCGTCCCTCATTCATCTATGTCATCCACTACTCCTCCATCGCATCGTCACCGCCGCTGTCCAAACGCGCCTCCGAGTCAGCTACTGGAATGCGGCCCCCAGCTGCTGCCATGTGAACTTGCAGTCGGCATCTCCCAGGTGGGTGTTGAAGCCCTTGGCCACCGCACCGTCCGCCAGCCCCCACTTGGCCGCCTCGTCCAGCCTGGCCCGATGCACCACCTCACGCAGGCCCACACGACCACGAGTGTGCACCGCCTCGCGCGGACGGCTGTCGACACCCTCGAGCACGAAGCACTGCAGCTGCGGCACACGCACCACCTGGCCGCCCACATCGGCCGTCCCGCCCACCACCTCCCTGTTGCTGCTGGCCTGGTACACTGCCGAGCGGATGAAGTGCTCCGCTGCCGCACACACACGCCGGGCCATGTCGGTGTGCCGCACACCGCTGGCTTCCTCTGTGATGGCCTGCTGGGCGGCATCCATGTCGAAGAGGTATGACGCGATGCGCCAGCCGAAGATGGGGGCCTCCTGCGGGCCGACGGCCAGCCGGGGAGTCAGGAGGGCCGCGAGGGAGCGGTGGGGGGCGAGGGCGGCGTTGACGGCGGCCATGACGGCAGTGGGCAGCTGGTTGAGCACTGTGGCATACTCGGTGAGCACCAGCTGGCGTCCACGGCGACGGTCCTCTGTGGCTGTGGGGATGAGATTGATGTCGGCACCCGCCCGCAGCAGCGAATGGATGGTCAGCTTGTAGTTGGGAATCTCAGCGCGATGCCGCTCCTTGGTTTGCTCGGGTGTGCCCGGGTCCTGCAGCCGTTGGGTGTACCAATCGAGCTGTCTGGCAGCCATGACGATGGGCGTGTCACCGTGGTAGTTCCGTCTGTCGATCTGGTCAGCGGGCAGCTTGCGGCAGAGGAAGTCGGCCACTTGGGGAGAGCCAGACACTGCCGCGAAGTCCAGTGGCCACTCCCCAATGAGGTCGTCCTCTGCTGTCATGTCGGCCCCGTTCGCCGTGATGAGGTCGAGGTAGCTGTCGATGAAGGACTGGGGATAGAGCCCCTTTGAGTCAAAGGCTGCCCTGTGCACCAGGTTGCCGCCGTTGACCCGTTCGGTGGCGAGGGTGGGGTCTCGTCGGGCGAGTCGCTCATACATCGACATGAGCACCTGCGGATACTCGGGGGGAGGCGGACGCAGGGGACGGCAGCTCCATCACCATGCGTGGGCCTTCTGGTACGCGCAGGTCGATGTCTTGACGAGCCATCAGCGGCTCGAAGGCCGTCTGGTTGCCATACGCAATCGCCACTTGGAGTGGCGTGCCTATTCTCTCCAAGTCGCCGGCTGCCGCATTGGGGTCGGCTCCTCCGTCGAGGAGTGCGGTGAGGATCGCCGCCTGCAGCTCGTCAGACGACCACTGGGGCAGGGCGACGGGACGGATGACAGCATGACTGTCTTCTGCTTTGACAGTCCGGATGGTGTAGCCCGACTTGTTGTCAATGGCGATGGCGAGGAGCGAGTAGCCGTAGACGGCACCACTGCTGCCCCTGCCCACCAGCCCAGTGATGACATCCGGGTCGGCGTCCTGCTCGATGAGGTCGGTCACTTGCCGTGCGTCGGTGATGCGGCGGCCGATGATCCACCGTGACAGCTCCCTGGTGGCGTCGCTGGTGCCCTCGGGGAAACGAGCCTCCAGCTCATCGAGTCCGATATGGCCGTCAGGCACAGGAGCAGTGGGATCCGCCAGGTCACTGAGAGGATGACCTGTGACACACACAGCCACACACAACGGACGGCGGTTGAATGTCATTGCGCACAGTATCCTCCCTCGCGTCTGTCTGGCGTACCTTCCTCCTCATATTCCCAGTCGTCGTCCGAGTCTCTGTCATCGATATCGTCATCTTGGTCGTTATCATCATCCTCCTCCCACATGCCATCCTGACACACAACAAAGAGGCAAGGGAGAACAAACAACGTATGTGCCTCCATCGCATGGACCAGTGTTGGTGTTGATGAGTGCCTCACCGATTCGTCTCCATTTCCTGCCTGCGGACCCTCACCACCGTCGGCCATCTCATCGGCCATCCCGTCGTCCTGCTGCTGCTGGTCGCCTGGACACCAACACACACACACACATGGCATGAGTGTGCTGCTGGTGTGTGTGTGCGTCGAATGGTGTGTGTGGCAGGTCTGATCACTCACCGCTGTCTGCGCCATTGCGATCTGAGTCCTCCGCCTGTCCACTGCCGCTATGCTCCTCCTCAGCTACATCGTCTGCACACACCACAAATGTACAGGAATGATATGATCCTGCGTGTTTGATGTCCTGCATCGTCCTTTCCACATCCAGCGCCTTCCATGGCAGCGCAGTGCATCTTGCCATCGTGACCTCCAGACATTACTCACTCAGACACCAACAGCTGCACGGACCACGCACAGAGAGGCAACAAGAGGTGGCTTTGTGCCCGCGCTGTGGCGGTGTTCACCTTTGATGAGTCAATAGATGGCTGTGTAGAGGCGCTCCATCAGTCCGTGCTGCCTCGTTGGTAAAGCAGCTCTGCATTCCACATCATGGTGGCTCGTGCTGAACCAACCAATTGATTGCTCACCGTTGGCGCACGCTGATCTATGGACGCTGATTCAGGTGAACCAGTGGTGAACCAAACTCAGCCGCACCTGGACAACTCCCGACCGAAAAAGAGAGTGGTCCTCCACTCTTCTGCAGCGTCAGCTCGCACTTCGTGGGGGCCTGACTCCACTGCCATCCTTTTCGGCTGTCCCAAGGTTCTCTGGTGGGTTTCCGCCTACCACCCGGCTTAAGACCTGGGCTGTTTCATAGAAAGCAACTGGAAAGAAGACTTGAAGCCTTTCATGGTGGTGTCTCCCGTGTCGTCGGCGCGTGGGCTGATGACGGGCCCTAACATGGTTTATGCCGCCATGGGGACCTTCCTGGCGGCCTGCGCCATCGCGGGCCTGGCCACATCGTCTGGCGGGGTGCTGCTCTTCACCTTCACTCTGGCGGCCCTGCTGGTGGTGGGGGAGCTGCTCTACTCAAAGTTCCTGGCGAGAAAGGTCTTTGGGATCAGGCCGGGTGAGCCGGTGCCCAGCAAGGACCCGGCGCACCAGGGCAATATCGACTACCATGCGTCCGACCCCTTCCTGCTGTTCGGACACCATTTCACCTCAATCGGTGAGTGAGCCAAGTGAGCAGCGAACAGCGTGGCTGCGTGAGGATGTCTGTGTGTGTGTGTGTGTCTTGGCGATGCAGCTGGTGCGGCTCCCATTGTGGGCCCGTCGATAGCGATGTACTACGGCTGGCTGCCGTGCCTCATCTGGATTGTCGGAGGGGTCATCTTCGCCGGAGCTGTCCATGACTTCGGCGCACTCGTCCTGGCCACAAGAAACAAAGGCGAGACTCGCCAAAACGAGAATTCAGCACGTGCAGACAGGAGAGGAATTATGCCCTAACTGGCTGCCTGCCTCTGTCCCTTCTGTCAGGCCGTTCTATCGGAGACATGTGCGGCATCATTCTGTCTCCGCGGTGTGGTATCCTCTTCTTGTGCCTGCTATCTTTTCTGACTTGGCTGCTGATAGCGGTGTTCGTCAACGTGATAGCCAAGCTGTGGATCGACTTCCCGGAGACCGTTCTGCCAGTCAACGGACAGATACTGGTGGCAGTGGCTGTGGGGGTGCTCTGGAGATATAAGAAGCAGCAGGTGGGCATCTTCTGGCCATCGGTTGTGGCACTTGTGGCACTCTATGTGCTCATCTGGCTGGGAGTCGCCGTCGATGAAAGGTAAGCCTCGACCAACCGAGAGAGTGGGATGCATCGACGAGCCTGTTTGTTTATGGTGTCAGGTTCGATCACCCCTTCCAAGTGGTGCGGGGCTCGATTTGTCGAAACGCAGTGATGGAGGAGGGCTGCGAGTTCGGCGCACAGCAGGTGTGGACAATTGTCATTGGGGTCATCATCTTCGTCAGCAGCCTGCTGCCCGTCTGGCTGCTCGTCCAGTCCAGGAATGCCATCAACGCACTCCAGCTGGAAACCTGCATGTGAGCCATCTTGTAGCAGACTTTCAAGCGCCCACCAACATCCATCTGTGCGTCAGGCTGGGTCTCTTCATCGGTCTGCTGGTGGTCAGTCCAAGTATCAATGCCGATGTAGTGCGGTCGGCCGAGACCAAAGCCACTGAGGCGTCGCTGGGTGGCGGAGAAGGAGACCCTCTGTTCCCCATGCTGTTTGTGACCATTGCCTGTGGGGCCGTCAGCGGCATACATGGGCTCATTGGATCCATGTGAGCAAGAGACCCACACACACACGCATTATGCTGGAGTGGTTACCTGTCTGTCTGCGTGTCTCAGAGTGACCTCCAAGCAATTATCGTCGACAACCCACGCCCGCCCCATCGGCTACGGTGGCATGCTCGGCGAAGCAGCTCTCGCAGCGCTCGTGACCACCATCTGTGCAACAATGGTCAGTGAATTTCAATCGTGGCACCCATGCTGTCTGCCTGCCGCCACATCCATGCCCTTTCCCTCCCAGGTGACGTACAGCGACGCTTATGCCACGTGGAAGGATGCGTCAGGGACCGGGCAGAACAACTTCGTCCACGGCGGTGGGGCGCTGTTGGCGTCTCTGGGCATTCCCGTTGCT
Organism: Vitrella brassicaformis; assembly: GCA_001179505.1. Taxonomy (NCBI): domain Eukaryota; family Vitrellaceae; genus Vitrella; species Vitrella brassicaformis. Next base: position 7,367 of record CDMY01000164.1, read on the forward strand.
GCGTCTCGATCCGTTGTGGTTGTCATGGTCGTGGCATTCGCCTCAACCTCACTCGACACATACGCTCGTACGGGAAAAGGGGAGGGGGCGACGCACAGACAGCTTTCTATGTGTGTGAATGTGCGGCTCAGGTATGCAGCGCATGCTGATAGCTGAAGTGGGCGACACAATCGATCAACTTGTGTATGGGAAGCAGACCGACTCGCCCGTCTCCGTGTGGAAGAGGCCAGTGAGGGTGCTCACCCGGGCATTTCAGCATCCCTTTGTCGGCTGCACCTTGGCTGTTGTGCCGGCGATCTTCCTGGCCAACTCCCGGACAGTCGACTCGCTGTGGCAGCTGTTTGGCGCGACCAACCAGATGGTGGCCGCTCTCAACCTTCTCACGGTGAGCGATGAGACATGGACAGGGATGATATCGTGCGGATCTGAAGAATGGCTCGTCCATGTGTGTGCAGATAAGTGTTTATCTCTTGCGGCTGACGTCGTCCCCATGGAAAGCCCTGACCTACTTCGCGCCCTTCATTTGGCTGTTTGTCATGACCAGCTGGGCTCTGCGGGTCAGCGACTTGAATTGAGACCTCCAGCCTCATCTCTGTGCACATGTGTTGGTCATCTATGCGTCTCCAGGTCCAGCTGTCGAGTTGGTTGACCGCTCCTAGACTGGGCGCCTCCGATTGGCTTGCTATCATTATCGGCTTTCTCATCGCATGTCTGGTGGCGTGGATCGTGCTCGAGGTCGCACTTTGGATCGCACAGGGAAAATACAAACACGACAGCAGGTATGCGAATGGCTGTCCAACGTATGCCCACAGTTTTAACGATCCTCTCTACGTGTGATTTATGCAGGTTCATCTGTGAGGATGAGGATGGCCGTGTTGGCACATACAAGATGACTAAGAATGGCATTCCACCAGCTGTCGAGACTCGTTCTGCCGACTTTCCAGCCAAGAAATCGTCTTCTGTGATCGAAAGCGACGCTGGCGACGGATGCAGCACTTCAGCACCCCGCGCCATGTCCAAACAGGATGGTTCGTTTGTAACTCAGCCGAGCATCTCCATAGAGAGACAGTACGATACAGAAGCAGCAGGGGAGGAGGACGACTTCGATTGCGGCGACGCGTGCGAAGAAGAGGAGGCCACGCGGCGTGTCAGGGCCTTCTTCGAGAGGGCCGCTGAGCACGGCATGGCCTGTTGCTAGGCCGAGAGTCCCTGCCTTTATATTTCTGTCTCCCTGTAGATACACGTACGTCATGTGGATAGAGGAGACATGTGATGTCTATGGGTGGACCTTCTTTTTCCGTTTGGGACTTGGCTGATTACAGCGACAAGTAAAGAAGACAGGCGGGCGGTCGCGATGTATAGGGCTTGGTATGAAACGTATATGTCCATGTAATGTATCCTGTCGTGTACCCCGCCATCATGCCTCATGACAAGTGCTACGTCGAGATCGCATGTTTGCTTTATGCTCGCTGTCGGTGTCTCGTGGTGAGTGACGCTTTGTGGTATAGCGCGAGGGATCCTTTGCTTCGCTGCGGGTCGGTAGGGTCGCGATATGGGTGTTACATGCAAATAACAGCAAGATTGAAGAATCAACAAACACTGCGATGATGTAGGCCGAAGTGTCTTTTCACTGGACCAGCTCAAATTGTCAGTGACTCTATAGACAGACAGACAGACCGATACATACACACACTAGCTTGGCACATATTACAGAATACTCCGTCTGTACAACAAACGTTGCTACGCAAGCCCACTATCAGCTCACTCAGGACACATAAATGGCCGGCCCCTCAACTTTGTCAGTGCCTCCATTTCTTCTCATGACCGCCTGCCATTTGTGGCTCGAGGAAACCGCGGAACGACCAGTCACTGGCCACCCACCGAGCGCCATACCCTTCACGTGTGCGCACCTGGCCACCCACCCACCCACACACACACGCGTCGCGGACATGATGGCACTGGCCTTGAAGTACGAGAGTCGCTTGCTCACCTCCAGAATTGCCACGTATTCCTCTTTGCTACCATCCGGAAGCCCATGAACATTGACCCACGTCCGATCAGCCAGTATGCTCTCCACACGATGACGCGCCTTGGCGTTTTTCTCTGCTTCAGAGCCACTGTTAACACCCCACCATCCGTCAGAAGCCCGCCCGGCATGCTTGGTCCACGCACGACCCCCGACCGTCAGCTGGTGTCCCTTCGGCTCACTGGGGTGAAAGGGCGCATCAAATGCATCGAGCAGGACGGGAATAGAAGGCGGCACCACATCGACGGATCCTTCAGTCGTTCTTATCCCAACCAGCGTCATAACGCCACGAATCCCGATCCTTCCAAGAAGCTCCTGCGCCTTCAGCCCAGAGGGGGCGTCACATAGGTCTCCCACCAGGGGCTGCAGCGGGATGAGTCGTCCGATCTGCTCTGCAGTGCTCTCGGCGAAATCCTCAGGCTGCATCATGGACCCGAACGAAACAGGAAATCGCTGAGGCGCGGCATGCCATCTCTCGAGGGCAGCTGCAAGCGCCTGAGCTCCCCATGGATGGCTGTCGGCCGTGCCATCAATAAAATGCCGCCATTGCGGGTCGGGGAAGATGACCTTGGCCCCCAGCATAACCGCCTGAAGTAGAGGGCCGGACGAGCTGCTGCAGAAAGCTCCAGGAGGGCCGGATGGTCCCTGTGCAGGACGTGCATGGCGGCTGAGAAGAAGGCCCATGGACACGAGGACGCACAAGATCTGCACGACATAGAGAAGCGACGAAATGGATCGCTTTCTTCGCCGCTGGCTCTGTGTGCACCTGACGTCTGGTTTGCAGCTTTGATTCTGAGCGTTAGAGCAAAGAGTAAAACACGTCTGCGAGCTATCGTGAGTTCCTGGACGAGGCGAAAGTGGGCAGATCTACCTTGTCGGCGAGGCTAGAGGATGGTCCACTCGTTCGGCAAGCGCGCGCGTACGCGCGACAAGTACTCGAAGGCCTTCCGCAGCAAGGGGAACCCCTCGGTGTCGCGGTACCTGCAGAACATCAAGAAGGGCGAGTATGTGGACATCGTGTGCGACGCCTCGGTCCAGAAGGGGATGCCTTTCTCCTACTACCACGGCAAGACGGGCATCGTCTTCAACGTGACGCAGCACTCGGTGGGCGTGCAGGTCAAGAAGCGCGTGCGCAACCGGGAGATCTGGAAGCGGCTGCACGTGCGCATCGAGCACGTGCGCAAGTCGAGGTGCCAGGAGGACTTCCTGCGTCGCGTCAAGGACAACGACAAGGCGCACCACGAGGCCAAGGAGAGGGGCGAGAAGGCCATCACCAAACGCACACCCGAGCAGCCGGGAGGGGGCGAGAAGGTCATCACCGACGAAGTCCGCGTGCTCGAGCCGCTCACCTTCGTCGAAAACTACTGAGGCGCGAGGCGACTGACTGAGTGGGGAGGGAGGGAGGTGCAGACACCAGACGGGCGCATGATGACAGGCAGGGGAGGGAGGGGACGTATGCGGTTGCTCGGTGGTTCTTTGGCTGGGCAATGTGCCTTCGTCCTCTGTCTTGTCTGTGGTTGGAGTGTGCTGTGGTGTGCTTCCCGTGACGCATGTGCGCGTTTTCGCAGTGAGAATGGACTTAATGGTGATGCGACTCTCAGTGTCAAGCAATCAATCTTGCGTGCTTTAAATCGGTGCCGGGTTCCATCCATCTCAGTCGCTGGTAATCGTATCACACAACATGTGGCATGATTCTTGTCATCAATTGTAGCCCGTTTCTGGCTACACCAAATACGCAACCCGAACTCGATCAAATGCACATGGGGGGGAAAGACCAGACCACCCAGGACGCATTGCGTCCACAGGTGTGTACTTCTCTCCCTCCCCTCCCCTCTGCTCCCCCCCTCAGCAAAAGAGCAAGCCCAAAGAGTTCTGCCCCACCACCCACCATTCAAATAACAAACATATATAGCTGTGCACACGAAAACACCCAGTCCAGACCGGGCCCTTTCAGCCCGTCGGCCTGTTTGTTCACCTCACCTATGCCGGCCGGCCACAACCCCCACCAGAAAACGGCTCGCCACGGCCAGCGAGACACCGACATTTCCTCCCTTCCTCCTTGCGATGACTTTTCGCATAGCATATACACACCTCCCTCCCTATCCACACGGAAACACGCGTATCCACACACACACACATAGAGAAAAAAGCCAGAGCATGCCATGCCATGCGCAGGAGACGACAGAAAAACTCTGACTCGTTGCAAACATCCATCGACGGCCTACCACCACCCCTCCCTAGCAGCAGCAGCCGGTGCCGTGCTCAGCGGCCTTCTCAAAGAAGGCCCTGACGTACCGCGTGGCCTCCTCTTCTTCGCACGCGTCGCCGCAATCGAAATCGTCCTCCTCCCCTGGTGCCTCTGCATCGTCCTGCCTCTCTAGGTCCTCCTTGGTGGTGCCGGAGATGCTGGGCATGCTCGGCTGAGACAGGAAGGAACCCTGCTGGTTGGGCAGCGCCATTGGGGGCGAGGTGCTGCAACCGTCGCCGAGGTCGCTCTCGATCGCTGATGCGGACTTTTTCGCCGGGAGATGGGTGTCAGAGTTGGGAGTGCCGTTCTTAGTCATCTTGTATGTGCCCACACGGCCATCCTCGTCCTCACAGATGAACCTGCACCACTCGCACGGCACGTGCATCTGTATGTGCGGGGCAGACAGTGCCTCTTCGTGCACTTCACTCCCCACCTGTGGTCGTGTTTGTATTTGCCCTGTGCGATCCAGATGGCGACCTCGAGTACGATCCACGCCACCAGACATGCGATGAGAATCCCCACGATAATGGCCAGCCAATCGGAGGCGTCCAGGTCAGGAGCCGATAGCCAATTGGACAGCTGGACCTGCGAGCACATTTCCAAGAGGTGACAGGGCAGGTGAGAGTCTCTGTTTCTGTGGCTGACCCGCAGAGCCCAGCTGGTCATGACAATCAGCCAGACGAAAGGAGCGAAGTACGTCAGGGCTTTCCATGGGGATGATGTCAGCCGCAACAGATAAACACTTATCTGCACACACATGGACGAGCCATTCGTCAGATCCTGCCGATATCATCCCTGTCCATGTCCCATCGCTCACCGTGAGAAGGTTGAGAGCGGCCACCATCTGGTTGGTGGCGCCAAACAGCTGCCACAGCGAGTCGACCGTCCGGGAGTTGGCCAGGAAGATCGCCGGCACAACAGCCAAGGTGCAGCCGACAAAGGGATACCTAAGCGCCCGGGTGAGCACCCTCACTGGCCTCTTCCACATCGCCACGGGCCCATCGGTGGCTTGCTCCACGTGAACAACTCGGTCGATCATGTCGCCCACTTCAGCGATCAGCATGCGCTGGATGCGTGTGCACGTGTCGAGTGTGGTTGACGCGAACGAGACGACCATGACGACCACGACCGCCCGCGATGCGGCCACGGGAATGCCCAGAGACGCCATCAGTGCCCCGCCACCTCGGATAAAGTTGCTCAGGCCCGTCCCCGACGCATCCTTCCACGTGGCGTAAGCATCGCTGTACGTCACCTGGCAGGGAAAGGGGCATGAGTGTGGCGGCAGGCAGACAGCATGAAAGAGAAGGACCCCGGAGACATCCGTGGTGTCTCGATTGAAATTCACTGACCATTGTTGCACAGATGGTGGTCACGAGCGCTGCAAGGGCCCCTTCGCCGAGCATGCCACCGTAGCCGATGGGGCGGGCGTGAGTTATCGACGATAATTGCTTGGAGGTCACTCTGAGACACGCATACAGACAGGTAACCACTCCAGCATAATGCGTGTGTGTGGGTCTCTTGCTCACATTGATCCGATGAGCCCATGTGCACCGCTGACGGCCCCACAGGCAATGGTGACGAACAACATGGGGAATAGAGGGTCGCCCTCTCCACCACCCAGCGACGCCTCAGTGGCTTTGGTCTCGGCCGACCGCACTATGTCGGCATTGATACTTGGACTGACGACCAACAAGCCGATGAAGAGGCCCAACCTGACGACACACAGACCAAAGAGACGTGGATGGCTGTGCACATCTTGAGGTCTCCTACATGCAGGTTTCCAGCTGTAGGGCATTGATGGCGTCTCTAGATTGCACCAGCAGCCAGACGGGCAGCAGGCTGCTGAAGAAGATGATAACCCCAATAACGATTGTCCACACCTGCTGCCCGCCGAAATCGCAGCCCTCCTCCATCACTGCGTTTCGACAAATCGACCCCCGCATCACTTGGAAGGGGTGATCGAACCTGACACCACAAGCGCACAGGCCCGTCGATGCATCCCACTCTCTCGGTTGGTCGAGGCTTACCTTTCATCGATGGCGACTCCCAGCCAGATGAGCACATAGAGTGCCACAAGGGCGATCACCGACGGCCAGAAGATGCCCACCTGCTGCTTCCTATATCTCCAGAGCGCCCCCACGGCCACTGCCACAAGAATCTGTCCGTTGACGGGCAGAACGGTCTCGGGGAAGTCGATCCACAGCTTGGCTATCACGTTGACGAACACCGCTATCACTTGCCAGGTGAAGAAGGATAGCAGGCACAAGAACAGAATGCCGCATCGGGGGGACAGAATGATGCCGCACATGTCACCAATGGAACGGCCTGTCACCAATAAGATGTACTCCGTGTCTGGGGTGGCTTATTGCGCTAATCGGTACCTTTGTTTCTTGCGGCAAGGACGAGTGCGCCGAAGTCATGGACAGCTCCAGCGAAGATGACCCCTCCGACAATCCAGATGAGGCAGGGCAGCCAGCCGTAGTACATCGCTATCGACGGGCCCACAATGGGAGCCGCACCAGCTGCATCGCCAAGACACACACAGACATCCTCACGCAGCCACGCTGTTCGCTGCTCACTTGGCTCACTCACCGATTGAGGTGAAATGGTGTCCGAACAGCAGGAACGGGTCGGACGCATGGTAGTCGATATTGCCCTGGTGCGCCGGGTCCTTGCTGGGCACCGGCTCACTCGGCCTGATCCCAAAGACCTTTCTCGCCAGGAACTTTGAATAGAGCAGCTCCCCCACCACCAGCAGGGCCGCCAGAGTGAAGGTGAAGAGCAGCACCCCGCCAGACGATGTGGCCAGGCCCGCGATGGCGCACGCAGCCAGGAAGGTCCCCATGGCGGCATAAACCATGTTCGGGCCCGTCATCAGCCGACGCACCAAGCCCTTGACACCGTCGGCAGACTCCATCGTGTACAAAGAGCTGAGAGAGGCTGAGATAACGGCTGCCTCTGAAGTGCTGCCAAGTGCGAGAGTCGGCGGTCAGGTGCTGCTCGTCATTGCTTTCCTCCTTGGCGTTGGCTTGGGCGTACGCGGCGAGGAAGCGAGCTCATGAGCTCGCAGCTCTCTGCGAGCTAAGCCGCGAGGCGATAGCGAATTGCGCGTTTCAGAGAGCGCGGCTCTTTGGATCACCGACCCTACGCGTGTGACGCTGTTCTTCACCCAGTTTTCCCCACCGTCCTCAGCTGTCGCACCCAGATCACGCCTTTCTCTCAGACATCTCTGTGACATTGTCGTAGCTGTCAGCCAATCGTCATGCCTCAGCCGCCCTCTGAGATGCATCACTACCGTGTGAGTGTGGACGTCCTCTGCGGAGGCTCCATCAGACACACACAGCACAAACAGGTGGGTGATGCATGCCGCCACACACGGGGTGGGGAGACAGACCACACACGACGAGGGAAGGGACGGAGGAAGGCGTGCACACAGAGACGGCACACGACGCCACGTAGACAGCAAGCGCTCGTGTCTCCATCATTCCGTCCTTTGTCTGTCTGTGTGTCTTCCTCTCCTGTCTGCGACAGATTGTCCCTCTTCCCATTATGAAGACCGTCTCGCAGCCCGCCACTCCCTCGCCCTGTGACACCACCCACGACGACAAGCCCGTCTACCCCCGTCTACCCGACGGTCTGCGTTTCGCGACCCCGCCCAAGGCGTCTTCACTCTTGCAGCGGCGGTTCGGCACGGCCACCGACTTGCGAGTGGACGTGCCGTGACCACCGTGGCGACCCACCAGCCATTGGCAGAGGGGAGGGGTGGACTGACAATGAAGCGGGTGGGGGGGGGTGTAGTGTGCAGCAGCTCTTGTATCGTCATCATGTATCGATCGTATGATGTGTGGTGGTGGCGGTTGCGTGAGTGTACCAAGGGCGACAATTCGTGTCATGTCATGTTTTGTCTGGACTATTGTGGCTGCCTGTGGGGGGTGGGGTGGGGTGGTTGATTGTGTGATGGATGTGACTGCCTATGCTACGCTACGCTACGCTATGCTATGCTACCCTTGTCCTTGCCCCCTCTTTGTGTGTATCTACCTGTCTCTATCTCACCTCGTCTCAACTCGTCTGTCTGCCTTTCTCATCTCGTCTCATCTCGTCTTATATCCACCTTTCTACAGACACACATGCCTGCCTGCCTAGCTGCCTGCCTGCCTGCCTGCCTATCTTTCTCGCTACTGAGCTGGCTATTTGTCTAACGACCAACCGAACAACTAGCCGACATACACACACACACACGTGCCCGGCATGCGGACCATCCTCAGCAGACAGATGGGGCGGGGGGCTGGGGGAGCGAGGGAGGGAGCGACGGAGGGAGGGAGGAGTCTGTACAGTGACTGCTAGTTAGTGCATGTCTGTCATGCCCCGCCCTGCCATGTCAGGTCATGTCAGGCTGTGTATGCTCGACGGCCCACCATTACCCATTCATAGACCTGGGCGGTGGTGGTGCGGTCAGCTGCTGGCATGCCTGCCTGCCTGACGGACTGGCATCGTGTGTGTTCATCCCCTCCCCTCCCCTCCCCTCCCCGCCCCTTGTCTTTTCCTGTCGTCCGGTCCGCCTGCATTGCCTCCATCAAGTGCACACAGTCCGATAGCTACAGACACACGCCCGTGTGGTGGGTGGGTGCGTGCCTTTTTCCCAGACAGACAGACAGACGGGCTTGGGGTTGATTTGACTCGACCGACCGTTCCTGGTGGCCGGCCGGCCGGCCGGCAGGCAGGCCGGCCCTTTGTTGTTGTCCATGTACAGCTAGGGGTGACCTATCCTAAGCTACCTACCTACTCACCTACTCGGCTTGCTGGATTGCTTGACTGACTTGCGTGAGGTGCGTGTTGCGTGTGTGTATTTCTTTCCAGACACTGCACTCATGGTGGATGGATGGATGGATTCAGAGAGAGAGAGAGAGATGATGCTGGATCGAGCTAGCGATCTGGAGGCTGTCTTGCTAGCTCCCTGCGAAATACGCGAGGGGGCGCGAGGCCGGCCGGCCCCACTGACTGTTATTCTTAATATTGATTGCCGGAAGAAACAGCGATGGACGGATGGAAAAGTTGAGCTTTTTCTGCCTTTCGTGCTCTCCTGCGCTCGTGTGCCTATCTAAAGAATGCATCTCATCTTTTTGCGTTGGGTCGATGAGGTCGATGCGATGTGGTGTGTTCCCTCCCCTACCCCAGCCCACCGCGCGGTGTTTTTGCGCATTTTGCTTTGAATTCCCTTTTGCCCTTTCCTTTTTGATTTTTCCTTCTTCCCCCATATATATATCATAGCAATCAATTGCTGAGCAGCATTTTTTGACATCCATATGTGGTGGCTGTGGTTGGGGCGTGGCGTGCAGCGGTGTTGTGTGCACATACGTACGTATCTCGCCGCCCTTGGCGCACACATGGATGGATGGATGGACCGAGTGGATGGATGGGTACTTTTTGCCTGACTGACTCGACTGCGTGCAGTACCTACAAGCCATTCGTGCCGTGCCGTGCCAGCCACTGACTCACTCAAGGAGACGTACGGTAGGTAACGCCTGAATGAACCATCCTACCACACCATACATGCGTCGAGCCACGATGTGTGTGTGTGTGTTGTATAAGATCAAGCTGGCATGGAAGCGATCCGTACAGACTGCGTACTGGTACGAACGTTGATTTGATACGTACAGGTCTTGTTCGAACCTCCCTCCCTGTTGGTTGATCTGATTGGGAACTGTATGGATGAATGTGCGGCTGGCTGTCTCTTGCAAGCTTTTCTTGCGGCTGGCCGGGCTGCTCACTCATTCGCCCACCTAACTCAACAAATTGAATGCCATGTGAGGTACTCTGTCTCTCTGTCTCTGCCGACGGCGACGGCCGCCCACTCGCCCACTCATACACACACCTGCCTGCACGTCTGTCTCATCTCATCGTCGTCCCGTTTGTTTCTGTTCGCGAAGTGTCTGTCCTTGCCCCGTGTGTCGCTGGCTGACTCCCTGTGCCTAGACAGTCTGGCTGGCTGCGTCCGTCTGCCCTCGTGTGGATCAACTCGCTCGCTCTCTGGCAGCACAGCACACTGCATGGCGTCGCGTGGAGGTGATTCAGCTCTAGGTGCATGTGGATGCTCACGACGGTTTCGGGGCATTCTGCGTTAGTGAGAGGTGTATGCGACGCATTGTGCTCCAGTGTCGGATCTCGGGCATCCACGCATGTGTCATGTGTTGATGATGACAAGTCGACAACACACAGGTTGGGTGCCTGGGACGGACAGGGGAGCCGCAGTGTGATTTGCACACGCCACGCCGCGCCTGCCCCATGATGTTTCGGTCGGTTCGTCCACTCACCTACTGGCTTGCCTTTAGTCATCGCCTGTGTCTGCAATGTGGTGCCCACACAGAGCGGGTGCACACTCACTCACTCACTCACTTCTGTTCACTACTCACTGCACTTGTCTCTTCTGCCTGTCTTTTGATACACACACACATACATCACATGTCGCATTTCACACACACATACACACACACACACACATGCTTGGTGGGGTGGATGGCTTGATGGGCGTGTTGAGCGTGTTGAGAGCGAGAAGTGTCCCTCCTCCCTACTGTGGTGGGTAGTTTTCACGCACAACTCCCTCCCTCTCAATACATACTCTGTTCCATATGTTCGATGTCTGTCGCTTTTGCGTGTGCGGCGATGCGTGCAGTGTTAAATTGTTGATGGCAACTGACGGGAGAAACCTGGCCAACACCAGGTTGTCTCGTTCATTGCCATTGGCGAGCTCATACTCACTCATCGGTGGCACGCCACACATCCATCACATGGCGGGCGACACACAACACACAGACCAGGTCGGTTTGGGTCAGGTTTCTGTCTATCTTCTACAATTAAGGTCTACTTGTCTAGTACTTACTTGTCTGCCTGTCTACACAATGAAGCAAGCACACGTACTGACTGACACGGTGCCATACACACATACACAAACATCCCATGACATGACGGGTGAGGGGATGGATGGATGGATGGTTGATATCTTATCTGGCTGGGATTTTCTTCACCCACACGCACGCACGCACGCACGCACGCACACTCAGTGAGTGCTTCCGTACGATTGCATTCACACACACACATATGTCATGTGTGTATACGTGTGATCTACATACACACAGACATGCATACATACATACATCCATACATCACAAAGTGAGCGAGTGAGGGAGACAGACGCACATGATGGATGTGATGTGATGTGTCCGGCACGCATCTCGGCTCGTTTTAGTTTCTGTCTAGTCAGCCCGCCCCCATACGTCACACGGGCGCGCGCCGGTTTGGTGGGAGAGAGGGTCGGTGTGGGGGTGGTCGGGTGGGTGGATGCACCTGAAGGTCTAGGCCACCGCCGGGAGGCACCGGCCTAGCCACTCGTGGATCCATCCACACACCATTGGGGAGGGAGGGAGAGAGG
>CDMY01000164.1:32871-58488 GCA_001179505.1 Vitrella brassicaformis
GGGCGGGGGGGAGGGGGAGGGGCTGAGGGTAGTAGTGGCTGTGATGGGAGCAGTTCCATGCGGACGATGTCTGGCGTGAGTACTCGGTCGGCGCACTACTGGAGCGGCTTTGAGCGATGGCTCGGTAAGAAAGAGAGCGATACGACGGATGGCGGGGAAAAAACGGTCTCATAATGAATTGTGTTGCATTCTTGTGTGCAGATGTGGTAGATTGGCACCACCAGAAGTACGATTGGTTGGCGCACCGTCCGTGTGACAACCCCCTGCTGCACCTCTACAAGGACCAGCCCCTGCAGCCGGACGTCTACATGTCGCCAATCGGACCCTTCAGGGTGCGCACAGGGACACACAATCACAACACAATCACATCACAACACAGCACAAGACAAGACAGACACTTGTTCCTTGACCTGCTTGTTGCGTGTGTCACTCAGGTCCGTCGGCACCTGCCCAACATATTCAGCCATCTGTATGGGTCGACCTACCACAAGCACCACAACAACAACAACAGCCACAGGCATCCCCGCAGGTCCAAAAGCGGCGGGAGCGGCCCCTCCCCCAAGAGCCACCCCCACATTGTCCAACCGCACGCGCAACGGCGTCCACTCTGCCTCGCCCCACTACCACGCCCCCCCATCACCTGACCACCGGCAGAGAGACCGGGGGCGGTCTGACAAGGGCGGGGGAGGGGGCAACCGGTGAGGGAGAAACACACGCCCTCTCACGCGAGAGGGGCAAGGAAGAGTGTGTGTGTGTGTGTGTGTCAGGAGGGCTGTGCGAGGCAGCGCGAGAGACGTGAACCGTTCCTGGGGCTGACGGCTGACGAACAAGGCACGTGCAGCCACGGAGCAGGGCACGGGCAGTGGAAAGGCGAGCTTCTTTGCTATGTAGGGATTAGTTAGGTCGGCTCGGCGTGCAAGTGGCATGCATCGATGCATCTCTCAGTGCAGTGCTCCCCGTTTGCCCTGTCCATCACTCAATTGCTCACCAAACAAGACAGACAGAGAGAGAGACAGTAGGGCGTTCTCTTTTTCCAGCGTGCGTGGTTGCGAGGGCTGCTAGGCATAACATGGCATGGCTGGCTTCCTTCCCTCCCTGATTGCATCGTGTTGTTGAAGTTCCCGTAATGCGGCGCCGATCTCTCCTGATGGAGAGACTTTTGGTATTGTTGGCGCCCTGGGCTCCCTCATGGTGCATGGCTGGTTGGCTGATGGATGGATGGCTGGACAAAAGAGATTTGTTGGGGTCGGGGGGACAGTGACGCCTGCCTGTTTGGCTGAATGGAATGAATCCTCATGAGACGCGCCCGTGGTAGATGCAGCCAGGCCAGTAACCGGTGTGTTAATAGCCGTTGACTGACTCACAGACAGACAGACAGACAGTCTTTTTCTGTCGATGGTGACCGGATGGATGGACAACCTGATAGGGAGCGCAGTGACCTGCCTGCCTGGCCAAAGGAAGGGCTGCTCTGCTCCGATTTTCGTAGTAACCGACACACGGGCAGGCAGGCAGACGGCGGCTGCGCTGCACGTAGGGCCTTTTTGAACTAACTAACGAGCCACATGACAGCTAAGTGGGGGGCTGGGTGGACGGATGGATGGATGGGTGTCAGGTGCAGCACTGTATAGACAGCGAGCGCCACTCGTGTGTCCACGAGTGAGAGGCAGCGAGCGTATTTATGGCAGTCCGTCAGTCCGTCAGTCCGTCAGTCAGTCAGTCAGTCGCGTGTGTCGGCTGTGTGTCGATCAGTGGTTTGTTTACTCGCGCCAGGTGCACTGCATGGGGTGTGGTGTGTGTTGGCTGGTCTGACGATGCGATCCCTATCGACGCCGACTAGGCCGCCCGGCACATAAGCCGTGCCCTGCACACATGGCATGGATGCACTCATCGACACACGAGACAAGACACACTCACATGGAACCTGCGCGTCTGCATGGCATGGGTGTGTGGAGTGAGTGAGTGAGTGAGTGAGTGAGTGGACCAACAGACTTGGCTTTGTTGTGTTGCGTGATGAATGATGATATCATGTTCCTTCGATCAGACAGAATGAATGTTGCAGGGTTTGGAAACCGATAGGGTTTCTGGGCCGCATGCACGGGTCATCATCATCGAGCAGCAAGGGCACGGCAGGAGGCATGAGCGGCGACGTGATCCGGCTCAATGTCAGCGGGTACGTCATGGCCTTCCCGAGTGACGTGCTGCTGCGCGATGGGCTGCGGGACAGCTGCCTGGCGGTGCTGCTTCATCGGTTCGGTGACTGGATGCACAAGGATGCCGAGGGGACTCTGTTCGTCGACGCAGATCCACTCTACTTCATCTGGTGAGGGACGAGGGGAGCATGCAGTCAATGACACTCATTCACTCAATCCTTGCTTCGCTGCTGCCTGTCTGTCTGTCTGTGTGTTTGTGTGTGTGTGTGTGTGTGTTTGCCAGGTTGGCTGAGAAGCTGACCCGCTTGAAGCATGGGTGGGTCGACGAGATCCAGATCTTCGACGAGGGGCCGCACATCACCTTCTACCACGACATATTCTTCGCCACGTCGCCCATCGACATCGACGGACAGCCCGCGGCGATGTTCAAGAGCTTCATGGCCATGATGGGCGCCTTCATCAAGTCGTCCATAAAGGGCGGCAGGGGAGGGTCGGAGGTGCTGAGTGTGACTGTCGGCGACCGCACAGTGGCGACCACCGACGCCACACTGGCCGACTTCGACACACTCAACGACCGATTCACCAAGTGAGAAATAGGGAGCGAAACGATATGGAGACGATCGGGACCCTTCCCTCCAATATCACTGATGCAGGTATGGCGGTGCTCCCATCGTCGATGTGTCTGCACGCCACTTCGAACTGTGAGTCCCACACATGACCACATGGAACTAACAGCAACACATGTATGTGTGTGTGCTGTTTCTGTGTCCAGTATCGTTGACTTCGCGCGTCGCTGCCGACTCGCCCCCGATGGCGCCGCCGTCCCGCCGCCCACGTGTGCCGACCAGGATGAGCTGCTGCGTGTGAGTGACATGTACGGCGTCCTCGAGGCCATGTACCCCAATATACTCGCCAACGACGCCATGCAGACGCTCCTCGGCATGACGGGGAAGAAAGAACCGAACAGAACCTGCCTCTACAAGTGAGAAATGGCAAAGCAGGGAGGGCAGCGTGTTATGCTCTATGCGTTCGTCGGCATGTCTGTGTGGTGTGTGTGTCTGTCAGGAGTGCGCTCCACGGCTCGTTGTATGAGAGCATGATGCAGCGCGTGACGGGCCGCAGCGGTCTCCTGTTCGTCATCAAATGCGACGAGACCAACACCATTGCAGCCTTCGTCGACGCACAGCTATACCTGCCGTCCGACCCCACACCCGAGTTGCACTTTTGGTGCCCCGTGTCGCTGTTTTCGGTGTGTGGCTCGTTTAAGGAGGGCATCACCAAGATCGAGCTGCCCCAGGCCGAGCAGTGCGCGTGGGCGGCTGGCACACATGGGGCGCTGAAGGCCCTGTTTGGTTGGACGCCGTTCGGCATGCTTTCCATCGCTGGCGGCCGCTTGTGGATGGGTCGTGAACTGCGTGGCTCGACTGCTGACCTTCACAGGTGCCGACAGTGGGTGAAGAAGGAGGAGCTGCCGGCCAACAGGAAGTTTGTGGGCAAGACAATCAACAGCCAGGAAGCGAGCCTCTGTGGTGCTGAAGACTACTACTTCACAGCCGAGCGGTTGGAGGTCTTCCAGGTCAACCAGAGAGCACACAAGGGCGGGCCTGTGGGTATCATTACATCCTTCTCCCCTCTCTGTCCTGTATGGTGCTGTGCAGGTGTGGAGCGCTGTGCCGGCCGACCCCATCCTGTCTGAGGCTGACCTGCGAGCACTCGTCGACGCGACCGGCATGACAGACGCAACACCACAGCTCCTCTACAAGTGAGTGACCAAAAAGAGGGAGCTTGTTTGTGACTCTTCCGTGTGCATCTGCCTGTCAGGGCTGAGCGTGACGGCTGGGAGCACGAGACCATGCTCAAGAACGTTGGCGTCGCCACCGACCTCTTGCTGCTGCTCAAAGACCCCGGCGGCCCCATCATCGCCACCCACATCGAGGGCGGTCTCACCCCACCCCCTAACCCCACTGCAGTGGCGAAGATCTCCTGTGCCGTGTCGCTGTTTTCGGTGTCCGGTGCGTTTGAGGGCGACGGCATCACCAAGATCGAGCTGCCCAAGGGGGAGCAGTGCGTGTCGGTGGCTGGCGTGCAAGGGGCGGTCAAGAGTCCGAACGGAGAGGCGGTCGGCAAGGTGTGCATCGGTGACATGACAAACGACGCCAGCAGCCGCCTGTGGCTCGGCTTCAGCGAGCGGGGGCGGGCCGGCACCCTTCGTCGCTGTCATCAGTGGTTGCTGAAGGACTGCCTGCCAGCCGACAAGAAGCATACCGGGACCATCTACGCCCAGGACCGCAGCAGCCTGGGGTACAGCAATCGCTTCACGCTTGCCGATCTGGAGGTCTACACACTGCACACACCGCATAGCAGGCAAGTAGAGGGAGGGAGGGAGGAAGTGGGGAGCAGTGGGTGAGCGCCATCGCCACCATGCTGCTCCCGCGATCGATTTGATGGCTGTTGCAGCAGGCAGACAGGCAGGCAGGCAGGCAGGGGCTGTTTTGTGTACGTTGATGAAGTGTTGTCGCTGTTTGTGTTAGTGCATGGCATGGCGAGTGGTGCATTTGAGCGATCATGGCGTCACGATGCCGGGCATGATGGCCGGGCACAGTTTTGGATCGACTCTGCCATGCACGTACGCCTTCATTGGTTCTATGCATCCATGCGTCTGTCTGTGGTGCGTATTGGATGTTCGTCTGGATGTCAGTCGAGCGAGACAAAAGACGAAGGCTGGCCGTTGAGCTTGTGATTTGAACAAAATTGACATCACTCAATGTCCATCAGCGAATTACTTACTGGAGCAATGGCCGCATACACCGCAGCCATAGGGAGGGAGAGCGACACACTCACGCACACACAGGCGGGACCGTCACAATGCACACACACACACAGAGACGTCTCGCTCCCCTTGTGTTGACGCAAACAGACAGAATCAAAACACACACACACAAACATCATGGACACCAGCAGACAGCCCTCCAAAACACCACACACCTCACCGAACCCTGCATGCCACTCAAATGCGTGGGGCTCCGCATCTCACGTCATCCGCAGCGACCTGAAGCTCACCCTGCCATCCCGCCCCTTCTCGACCCACCCCACCGCCCCCCACACCACCGCAGCCACGTCCTTGGTGAAGCCGTTGTCAATGTCCCCCACCAGCCCCCACTTGGCGGCCTCGTCCAGGATGGCCCGCTGCACCACCTCACGCAACTCCATCTTGCGGCCACCCACACCGCCCACCACAAAGCACTGCAGCTGCGGCACACGCACCACCTGGCCGCCCACCTCGGCCGTCCCACCCACCGCCTCCCTGTTGCTGCTGGCCTGATACACTGCCGACTTGACGAAGTGCTCCGCTGTGGCACACACACGGCGGGCCATGTCGGTGTGCCGCACGCCGATGGCCTCACCGATGGCCTCCTGGGCGGCATCCATGTCGAAGAGGTATGACGCGATGCGCCAGCCGAAGATGGGGGCCTCCTGCGGGCCGACGGCCAGCCGGGGGGTCAGGAGGGCCGCGAGGGAGCGGTGGGGGGCGAGGGCGGCGGTGACGGCCGCCATGACGGCAGTAGGCACCTCGTTGAGCACCGTGGTGTACTCGGCCAGCACCAGCTGGCGGCGACGGCGGTCCCTCTCTATGGCTGTGGGGATGGTGGTGATGGTGGTGATGCTGGTGATGTCGGCCCCCGCCCGCAGCAGGCTGCGGATGATCAGCTTGAACTTGCCACTCTGGGCGCGATGCCGTTCCGTGGTGGCCTCGGGTGTGTTTGGGTGCTGCAGCTGTTGGGTGCGGCAGTAGAGCTCGTAGGCAGCGACGGAGAGGGGTGTGAATGACGTTGTGAGTGTCCGTCTGTCGATCTGGTCAGCGGGCAGCTTACGGCAGAGGTAGTCGGCCACCTTGGGGGAGCCATACGCTGCCGCGCGGTGCAGTGGCGTCCATCCAATGCCATCGGCTGCCGTCATGTCGGCCCCGTTCGCCGCTATGAGGTCGAGGTAGGCGTCGATGAAGGACTGGGGATAGTGCGCATTTGAGTTGAAGGCTGCGTGGCGCACCGGGGTGTAGCCATAGCGTTCTTCGGTGGCGAGGGTGTGGTCTCGTGCGATGAGTTGCTCATACATCGACAGCAGCAGCTGCAGATACTCGGGGGGAGGCTGACACAGGGTGAGGGGCAGCGCCATCACCGTGCGTGAGCCTGGTGGGCGCAGGTCGATGTCGTGACGAGCCGTCAGCACGTCGAAGGCCTCCTGGTTGCCGCATCGGATGGTCACTCGAAGGGACGTCTGCCCGGTCTCATCGGCTTCCGCATTGGGGTCGGCTCCTCCGTCGAGGAGTGCGGTGAAGATCTCCGCCTGCAGCCCAGCAGACGACCACCGTGGCGGGGCGACGGGACGGCAAGCATCATCGTCTCCTGCTTCGATGGTCAGGACGGTGTAGTCCGACTTGTTGTCGATGACGATGGCGAGGAGCGGGTAGGGGAACCCACGATGCTTGCTGCCCTTCTTCCTTAGTCGAGGCTTGATATTGGGGTTGGCTCCCTGCTCGATGAGATCGGTCACGTGCTGTGCGCTGGGAATGGTGCGGCCGATGACGCCCAATCCCAGCGACTTGGTAACGTCGCTGGTGCCGTAAGGGAATCGAGCCTCCAGCTCCTCGGCTCCCAAGAAGCCGTCTGGCACGTCGACTGAGGTGATTGGCACCACCGGGTGACCTGGGGCGACAAACACAGCCATCAGACGACGCACACCGACAACGAATGCATGTATGGGCCCGCACCTCCCTCTCATCTGTCTGTCTGTCTGTCTGTCTGTCTGGCGTACCTTCCTCCTCATAGCCATCGTCATGACCGTCGCTGTCTGAGTTATTGTCGTTGTCCCCCTCACTGTAATCGATCTCGTCGTCTTGGTCTTGGTCTTCGTCCAGCACCCCTCCGTCGTCACTGTCGTCCTGCATACCACCGCCCTGACACAGCGACACAGAGGCAACGGGAGAACAGCCAGGTGACGAGCGTCACATGGACGGACAGAGAGTCCATGAATTAATGCCTCACCGATTCGCTCCCATCGGCCATCCCACCGCCCTCCTCACTGTCTCCACCTGAACACAATCAACCACAGGCACACACATCGACACAAATCAAGTGCTGCGGCGTTCGGTGCTGACCGTCAGGCTCATCGCCGCTCTGGAGTTGCTGCACGGCGTCGACGTCCATCGGGGGCTCCGCGGTGCCCTGCTGCTGCTGCTCAGCTGCTGGTTGTCGTGCGGCCATGAGCGGGGCTCTGTGTGCACACAGAGAGAGGGCCTCACTGCCGCCACTTGACGACCTGACAGTGACACACACACAATGAGAAATGAGGGCCCTTCCTCCACCGACGACGCCCTTGCTCCTTGCCGCCTGCCCACGTACCTTCTCGTGTCCTCTTCGGACGCCCTGGCCCTCACCTCACACAGATACGCACAGATCTGCCGCCCTGGACCCACGAGTCACGATAAGACGGAAATTTGGGGATGCCCGTGGTGTGTTGAGGTGCCTGAACGCTCCACTGGCGGGGATCTCTGCCCATCCCCCGCGCACTTCTTAGCTCGCCCTGTAGGGTGTAGGGTTCAAACCCTAACCCGGGACTGCCCAGGCATGTTTGTGATTCTGGAGCGTTCCTTAGGAACCTTGGGTTCCTTGGGTTCCTCTGTGCGTGTGGAGCGTGCGTGGTTTGATTGTGCGTGAAACCGCTCTCTCTCTCTACGTGTGCGGAGAGAGGACAGGGAGAGCTCTCTTTTGCTGTCTGTCTTTCGCATACACCCTGTCTACCATCAGACTCAGACCGCTTGCCTGCTTGATTTGACAACCATCTGTCGGCACTTGCAGTGCTACATCTTTTCCTTGATTCATCTCGTGAGTCACTTCTCGCTGCTGGTCCAGGGGCAGCGGCAGACTGAGTTCACAGACCCGTTGTCCAGACTCGGATCAACGCGTGGCTTAGCCGCTGTTATCCGACGGTAAGTGGGGATGCGATTGACTCATCACGAGCCGCCACGTGATTCGCTGCTGCCTCTGTGTGCTCGTGACGTGACACTGTGTTGTGCAGGTCTCCTCATCGGCGGGACGGACCGATTGGTAGTTTGCGTCTGCGTACTTAATCGACACACGATAGGTGGGCAAGCACAGACACAAAGCTTCCACCAAGTGCAGTGTGTCCATCTATCGAATGGCTTTCTCTGTGTGGTGGATGCAGCTGTTAATTGGTGTGTGTTTGAGTGATGTCTGAGTCTCACGGCATCGGCATGCCCTCTGCTGCCACGGCGGACGGTGACGGTGGCGATGCAGGTACACCACAACCAATTACATCCCGCCACATTCCTTCGTGTGGTTGTCGTTGTCCGTTTCATTGTGTCTGCAGGCGACGTAGACGAGAAGGGGCATGGCGGCGGCGGACCAGCAGAGGACGACAATCGCAATGGCATCGGTGATAGTGGTGAGTGACTGACAAATCATGCCACATAGACCAGTCGACACACCAGCAGCACAGCACACTGATGTGTTCTCTGTCGGTGCGTCGCCTGTGTCTGTGGTCAGACGAGCAGCAGAAGGAGGAGGGCGGGGTGGCCGACGAGGAGCCAGGCCCTCAAGCAGCAGCAGCAGCTGAGAGCGAACCGGTGAGGCACTCATTCATGAACACACTCCCCGTCGATATGATGTCCGTCACCTTGCCCCTTTGTGGCGTCGGGATTCCATGCAGGAGGATGGTGCTGGTGCTGGCGACGACAGTGAGGAGTCAGATGAGTACAGTGACTCATCCGGCGACGACAGTGAGGTGGCGTACGAGGAGCATGGTACGCCTGACAGACAGATGTGACAATGCTATACACACACACTCGCTATGTGCCCGCCTCGTGTGGTGGCTCTGTGCACCGCAGGTCATCCTGTGGTGGCGGCCACTGGCGTGACTGTCCCTGAGGGCTGGGCGGGCCCCAGTGAAATCGAGGTCCGCTTCTCCCCCGGCACCACCGAGGCCACCAAGCAGCTGGGGCTGGGCGTCATCGGCCGCACCACCATCGACCCACGCCAAGTGACCGACCTCATCCAGCAGGAAGGAGCCGACCCAGACGTCATGCCTCGGCTGCGGAAGAAGGGCAGCAAGTGTCGTGGCTGCGCCCACTCGCTGCTTTGTCTCGCCATTGACAACCTGTTAGACCATGCGATACCGACCATCCGTGCAAATGCGGAGCGAGACTGGGTCTTCACCGGCCGTCCCGCTGTCCTACCGCGGTGGTCGTCTGCTGGGCTGCAGGCGGCCGTCATGACGGCACTCATCGACGGAGGCGCCGATATCAACGCGATAGACCCCTACACGGAAATCGAGGACAGGCCCCTTGGAGTGGCGATCGCATCCGGCAACGCGACGGCCTTCGAGCTGCTAATGGCGCAGCCCGGCATCGGCCTGCAGGGGCACAGGGTGATGTGGCTGCGCCAACCGACAAGCTCCCTTCCCCCCGAGTATGTGGATGTGCTCATGTCGATGTATGAGCGCCTCATCCGAGAGGACCCCACCCTCGCCGCCGAACGAGACAGGGGCAGCAATCTGATGCACATTGCCGCCTGGCGGGCGCGGGGGCTCTACCCCAAGTCGTTCATCGACAGCTACCTAGACCTCATCACACAGCACGGGGCCGAGATGACGGCAGTGTGCGCTGGAGGGACACCACCGCACGACGCGACAGATTGGGGCTCTCCCTACGTGGCTGACTACCTCTGCCGCAAGCTGCCTGCTGAGCACATCGACAGATGGAACGATTCCCCTCACCGGCTCGAGAGCAGCACGTCCATCGAAATAGCTGCCGAGAAGCTCGATGACAACACCCGACGGCTCCAGCTCCCCGACACCCGAGGACACCAAGGAACGGAATCGCGCCGAGAGTGACAGGTTCAAGCGGATCATCCATTCGCTGCTGCGGGCGGGCGCCGACATCAATCAGATTCTCACCCCCACAGCCACAGAGTGGCGCTGCCGTCGTCGCCAGCTGGTGCTGACCGAGTACCCCACGGTGCTCAACGAGGTGCCCGTTGCCGTCATGTCGGCCGTCAACGCCGCCCTCGCCCCCGCCGTCGGCCCGCAGGAGGCCCCCATCTTCGGCTGGCGCATCGCGTCATACGTCTTCGACATGGACGCCGCCCAGGAGGCCGTCAGTGAGGCCATCGGTGTGCGGCACACCGACATGGCCCGGCGTGTGTGTGCGGCAGCAGAGCACCTCGTCAAGTCGGCGGTGTACCAGGCCAGCAGCAACAGGGCGGTGGTGGGGGGGTGTGGGGGGGCGGCGGATGTGGGCGGCCAGGTGGTGCGTGTGCCGCAGCTGCAGTGCTTTGTGGTGGGCGGTGTGGGCGGCCGCAAGATGGAGTTGCGTGAGGTGGTGCAGCGGGCCGTCCTGGACGAGGCGGCCAAGTGGGGGCTGACGGGGGCGATCGACAACGGCTTCAGCAAGGATGCGGCTTCCGTCGAGTGGGGGGCGGTGGGGTGGGTCGAGAGGGGGCGGGACGGCAGACAGATGTTCAGGTCGCTGCAGTTGACGTGAGATGCGGACATAGACAGGTTTGGGTGGCAGGGATGTAGGCAGGTTGGGTATTTTGATGTGAGGATGGATGGATGGTTGTTGGTGCCTGACCCACTCGAGTGCTTCCCTGTCGGCCGCGGACAGATGGGCTGGGGGGTGAATGGATGGATGGATGGATGCCATTGGATGAAAGGCTGGCAGATGGAGAGCCATCACCCTCATGTGTTCACGACGCATCCACTGAAATGCCATGTAAACGAACGAACGAACCAGTGGGGTGGTGGCTCACCTGCTGCCTGCAGTGCACGTGCACAGTACAGAGACGGCGGCTGACCGGCTGGCGCACAGGGCGAGTGTTTCAACGCTAGCTGGTGTGTACGGTGTGAGTGTGTGGATTCCGTGTGCCCAATGAAACAGCGCCAACAAGAGCTTTATCAATGATGCGTGGGAAGACCTTTATCATTTAGGGGCTTACACGACATTAATGTGTTTGTGTGTCCGAACCGGCTTTGGTCGACAAGATGCATGCGAGACCGTTGCGGTCAGTCATTCACTCACTCATCGACAAAAGCGACAACGCTGACAAGAAACAGCGACCTTTACCGATTTAAACGCACTGTGTCCGCTGCATTTTAAATCGGTCACAGTCTGTGTGTGCGCTGGCAGTCACTGACTGTAAGTAATCTACCCCCACATACCTACCGTGTGTGTGGCAACAGGCATACACGTATTCACACAATCAGTCAGACCAGTCAGTCGCCCATGAATAGACAATATGAATGCACACATGATACATACCATCCATCCGTCCATCCATCCATCCGTCCATTATCACATCCATGGAACGCCTTCTCGGCCTGCCCGACATGGATGAATCACCATGAATGGCCGGCCAGGCCTCAACCGAGACGGTGGGCTGGGATCGACTGTCTGTAAGTGCCCAGATGCACACACCGCAGCTGGGCGGGTCATCCATCGATCCATCCAGATAGTGTCTGCACGTGGACCTAATCAGATGGCCGGCCATGCGGCAGCTACGGCTAGGGTGCTGTCCTGTCTTGTGTGTGGACAGACAGACAGCCTGGCCACACACACACACACGTGGGCGGTGCGGTGTGCACACACTGTGAGACCTTGCCTGTCCCCCCGTGTTGTTCTCACCGATTAAGAGCGACGAATTGCCTCCACCAGAGTTCTCCGTGTGTTGATGGTGAAGTCGTCGACCTTCGTGCCGTTTGGGAGCAGCTGTCGAATCGCCGTGATAATGGAGTCATCCGCTTCCGCTTCCAGCCACAGCACCACACGCCTCAGGCCGCGCAGCCCAGCGGTCAGTGTAGTCGAGACCCCGTCACGGTGAGCTCGGCAGCAACAGCATTCTCCAACTCATGGGGCACTGAATAAAGACACACAAGATGAACCGATGAGGATCTTCCTGCACTCACTGCATTCCTGACATACCTTCTAAGTGCATGTGCATGGTGTGAATCGACGGGAAGTCCTCCGACCCCCAGCTGTCAAAGGCGCCGCCCTGCGTGAGACTGACCGTGCCAACTTCGACAATGTCCACCTCCCTCTCCTGCCCCAGCGCCTCAAGCACGGCAATTCTATCCTCTGCACTGACAGCTGCATCAAACCAGACGATCCCCACCCTCATGGGCATCTTCATCGCGAGCAGCCTGCCCGCAGCCCCGCCAACCGCGCTGCAAATGCGCAGCGCCCCGGCCCTTGGGAACGGCTGCAGGTGGTTGATGATGGTGGGTGTGGGGGCGGGGGTGCCGGGAGGAGGGCCGAAGCCGTCGGCATTGGCGACCGTCACGCAATGTGCCTTGTCGAATGTGAGGCTCTCTGCGATCCCAACGGCCGCTTGGCTGGGGCTGTTGACGGGGTGAGTGACGTCATGCTGGCTGATGGTGTAGGTCACGCGGGTCGCCTGCCGTTCCGCCTCCTGGATGGCCGTCTTGATGAAGGGGGAGGGGCGAGGGGGGAATGCGTCAGCGTAGAAGGGGGACAGATCGAAGCTGACCGGACGTGTGACCTGCACGTTGAGCGGCACGTCCGGTGAGACGCAGCAGTTGCTGATGAAGCCGTCGACAGCCAGCAGGGCAGAGAGACTATCGTGGTCTTGGAATGGTGGAATCCGCACGTCGAACCTCGTCAACGCCTTGTGGCAGCCGCGCGATGTGAGCACATCCTAAAACCAAAGAGACAAGGACGTCATCCGTGTGTTTGCAAGCACAAATGAGGGAGGCCTCTGCTGTGTGGTCATTGCTCACCTGCAGTCGCCTTGCCCCCTCCCGGTATTGCTCTGGTGTCTCATCATCATCGTCATACTCGATCCCCCCGATGGTCTGCAGGTGTCTGAGCGGCCCCGGCCGGCCAGCGGATGGCTTGGGGAAGCTCTCGAACAACCCCGCCCACTCCTCCCATGACCGCCACCGCCCCCCCATCTCTTTCAGCGATGAGGACGAGATGATGAATCGGCCCAGCTCGTCGTCATCCCACCCCTCCTGCCCCAGATACTCAAGTGCGGGCATGTGCCAGCTTCTGTCGGCCAGCACACGGTGCTGTCGGACGGCTCCTGTGACGGTCCTGAGGGCATGGAGGGTCGGCGGGGGGGCGAATGAAGGAGGGACGGGGGGACGCTTCCGCTTCGGACTGTTGGTGGGCAGTTGGCTAATGCTGCTGGGCTGGGCCGTCTCCTTATTGCTGCTGCTGGTTGTGCTGTTGGTGCTGGTGAATTTGATGGACTCCAGACTGCCCCTCGCCATGTGCTGCTGGCCATTCTTCTTACGCGACTCGCGACGGCCGTCCGCATGGCCCTCTACGACGCATATCATCCTGTCCAGACACCACAACCGGTCGCCGTGTGGCTGCACCATCCTGAGCGCTGTCAGGTTGGGCAGCCGCTTGCCGAGCTGGAAGGCCTCCTTACGCGTCATGCTCGCCCAGAAGTGACGGTCTGCATCGGTGGAAGAGTCGATGGAGAGGTGGGTCTGCTGGCGAAGGGCGGCCATGTGGATGAGGGAGGGGCTGCTCTGTGCGGCACCGCCGGCTGCCCGCTGCCCGAAGGCCGCACCGCCAGACATGCTGCCGCCAGTCGACGACGGCGCTCTACTGAAGAGGGACGAAGCTGCCGCACCTGATCGACCCACACACACATGCAGCCAGCAGGAGATGGGCCCATCCATCCATCCATCCCTCATGTATGTGTGTGGTGCCCCCTCGTCACTCACCAGTGCAGCCAGAGATGCTGCCGCTGAAAGGGCCGAACATGGCAGCCGTCCCCGTGGCAGCCCCACCCTGGCCAGACAGACTCGCTCTGCCAGCCCCGCTAAACAGGCTCCCTGCCGACCCGACTTCCGACGCCGCCCCAGCACCAGACAGATGGCCACCTCCTCCCCCTGTGGATGTCTTGCCGAACGAGAATGGGCCGCTGGTGGGTGTGGCTGTCGACTGTGCTGTAGATGGAGCTTTGGCAGCCGCGAAGATGCTGCGCCCGAAGAGGTCCACTGGGGCTGGGGTGGTGGTGGTGGTTGCCGGGGCTGTTGTGGTCGAGGCAAGCGGACGGGTAGCACCCACGCGCTTGGCGGCTCTGGTCCGTGGTTTGGCTGCGGGTGTGTCAGCGCCCAATGTGAACAGCGGAGAGGGGCCGCCGCCAGATGACCCAGCTGAAGCAACTCTGTCCGACAGGTCTGCCTCCCCCCTTGATGTGCCGGACAGAGATAAGCCGCCAAAGAGAGATGATACCGATGGCACACCCGGCAGCACCCCGTCGGCCGTGTCCTCCTTGGATGCTGCTGTGGTCTCGCCATTGGTCGATCCGAAGGTGCCACTGGCACCCGCAAAGAGCGGACCGCCATTGGTCGACGGCAGGGCGGCAGACGATGTGATGGCCGAGAGGGGTGAGTGGGTGGTGGTGTGGCCGCCAACGGATGGAAGACGGCTGACGCGAAGATGACAGACGAAGGCAGAGGTGGGTGCACCGCTGTCTGTATTCCATTCCTTCTTGTCGTCCACCTGCTCACTTACCAGCCAGATTTGGTGCGTGTCGGTTTCTGTCTGCGGGGCTGCTTGTAGAGGAGGGTGATCTTGTTGGGGTCAGTGCTGCGAGCGGGAGGGAGAATGGTCGACAGCTCGCGAGGGGTCATGAAGCTAACCAGCGACGCCAGCAGGTCGTCGCCAAAGCGTGCGGGGGCCTGAAGCAGACACACCACCGGAGATATGAAGGACTGCTGACATCGTTTGTGTGTCGTGTGTAGCTCTCTGTGTACCTTCTTGCTAACATCCCACACCTGCAGACAGACAAGCATGCGCACCGAAGAAGGTCATTCAGCGGGGCATCCAAGGAGCTTTTTGTTGGTTGAGGTGTGCTTGCCCACCACGGGTGGCTGTGGGTTGGTGTTTATTGGCGCGCTGGTCCGATGCGGCACCACCTGTTTGAACTCCTCCCGGCCGCCGACCTCCCGCATGAAGAGCAGCGTCCCTTTGCTGGTCTCCTCGGTGCGATGGACGTCGGCTTTGACCCACACATAGCTCTCATTGGCACCCCTTCTGGTGCCCGACGTCAGCAGCACACGAGTGCCCTTCCGGTGGCGACCAGCCGACGAACACGATGCCATGACCTAACGAAACAAACAAAGCAATGAGTGAATGGATGAATCATTCGTGTGCTGTGCCTTCTCTCACCTCTGCCTGAGGAGGCGAAGCAGCAGATGAAGCTGAAGCTGCCGCTGCTGCCATGGCGTGACGCAAACACGGCTGGCGAGAAGAGCACAGAGGTGTGCACCACTCTTGTCATGCATTCTCGTCGTTGACGTGCTGCCTACCGACGAGAACCGAACCGATGGCCTCTCTCTCAGCCGAGGCTCCTATCGAGGAGGCCGACCTCGCCAGGACACTCACGAGCGAGCGCTTATCTGCTGCAACACGCGGATCTGCGCACCAACTCCTTGCACGCGCTAAACTGTCATGAGGGAGGGTTTGGGGAACGACAGGGTTCGAGCCCTTTCTTAGCTCGCCTGCGAGGTGGAGGAACCCTTCCCTCATTCTCCCCTCGGCGGGCCTCTTTTTATTCATTCTTGCGCAATTGTTCTTGTGTCCCATGGAGGATGGATGCACCGAGGACGCAGCAGGTACGCACCACCGGCGCAAACAGATCTGTTACTATTTCGAGCCAATAGCACATCGGCTGGTGTCCTGGTTGCTGTCAGGGTGGCGGTAAGGCGTTCAGCGGCCTCCGCAAAGGATTCCTGAGCGGAGGTGTCGGGTCCGAGGAGAAGCGCCACGGCCCTCACACAGGACAGATCAGATGCGGGTAGGTGGCTGCAGGCAGCAGGCTGGGCACTGCCAGGTAAGAACAGCTTCTCTCATTGGCTGCCTGCGGAATTGGGCACGCATGAGGCAGGGCGACACGCAAGACGAGGTGAGAAAAGGCAGACGGACATCTGGCAGATACATGATGCCATGTCATGTCTGGTTCGTCTCTCGCTTTCTACCCAGAGTGTCAAAGTGTTTGCGACGCAACCAGTGTGAGCAGGCATTCAACTAGCACACAACGCACACACCCATGACCCAGTTGCTCGTGTCTGCCAGCAGGACTGCAGATGACGAGTATGGCACTAGCAGTGCTGAGGAAATGCGTCGGCCCAACATCCCCTTCACGAGCAAAACACAGCCCAAGAGCGGCGGCAGGAAGGCGGCCAACGCCGGCAAGCCCCACCGGCTCGTTGATGCACTCGGGAGCGACCCCTGGACATCTGACAGCCAGCATGCGAGCCGCGCAGCCGAGAAAGAGAGCGTCCAGCAGCTGCTGATCGAGCAGGAACGACGTGAGATAGACGTCACAGCCAAAAAGAAGGGCGACAGCAACACCCACACCAAGGCGCCTGAGCCTGCAGCACAGCAGAAAGGAGCCGCCAAGCCCAAGACCGAGACCCAGCCAAAGGGTGCCGCCAAGACGACGGCTGCAGGGGGGGTTGATGGCGACACGGCATGCAAGCTTCGGCAGCTCGTTGAGGCACTCAAGGGGAATGGTGGCCCTCGGGAGATCCTTGCCATCCAGCAGGCCCGTCAGCTGCTGAAGAAGGCGGAGGAGCCCGTGAAGAAGGCAGCCAGGGAGGCCGGCATGATCCCGGCGCTGGTCAAGTGCCTGGCGGCCTTGAGTCGTCGACCCGACCAGTGCTTGGCATCGTATCGCCTTCAAGTCGAGGTGCTGACGCAGGTGGGCGACCTCGTCGGGATTGGCACCCTCGTCGGAGGGCACCAGAAGCAAGTCGTGGACGCGGGTGGCATCCCCATCCTCGTCAAGCTGGTGTCCTCAAAGGACGGAGATCTACTGCTGGCGGCGGCATGGATGCTTGGTCTGGTGACCGGCAGCCGCTCTGAGCATCGCGACACTGTGCTGAAGGAGGGCGGCCTGTCGCCATTGCTGCAACGGATGGAAGACCTTACCCCCGAGGCCGACCCCCTTGGGATGGTCCGTACTGCTGTTTTGGGCTTCGTTCGACACAACCAGCTCCCGCCCCTGCAGCTGATGGAGCCATCCCTGCCCCTGCTGGCACAGATGGTCAACGGCAGCAGCAGCGCCGCGACGCTCCATGTCGTATGCGCGATCGTCTTTGAGCTCAGCGAGGGAGGCAATGACGACATCGACGCAGTCGTTCGGATGGGGGTCTGTCCGCGCCTGGTGGAACTCATGAAGTGGACCTGTCCAGGCGACCGCTTTGAGAGGGAGTGTCATGCGCTGGCAGTCATGACTGTCAGAAACGTCGCCGGGGGTGAGCTCAAGGCGGCGGGGTACGTGCCTTCCTTGCCTGTGGTCTGTATGCGCGCGTGCTTCTGTGTGTGTGCTTGCAGGTGCGAACCGGCACAGGGATGCCGTGTTGCAATGCGGTGCGCTCGCGCCCATGCCGCAGCTGCTGACGTCAGGCGTCACGTACGCGTATCGTGTGATGGAGCCCGAAGACGCGATCAGCGAGTTTGCAATCCAGACCCTCGGCAACATCATGGCAGGTAGCCGTCGAGCATGGACTCACACAGGCAGACAGACAGACAGACAGACAGACAACAGAGGGCTTATGGCCTCACTTGTATGTCTGTTCCCGCTGTCACCAGGCAACAGTAGCCACACACAGAAGGTCATCGACGCGAATTTGATGCGGCCTCTTCTGAAAGCTCTGACCAGTGCTGGGCCAGCCGTGAAGAAAGAGACCGCGCGCGCTCTCGCCAACGCCACCGAACAGGTCAGCAGCAGCAACAGCAGACAAGGGGGCAGCGAACGGCAAGGAGTCATCCTCTGTCTCGCCTCTTGTTTCCGTGTGTGCAGGTCCGTCATTTGGGCAAGTGTGGGTTCGTCAAGTCGCTGTGCGATGTCCTGAAGACCACCGATGACGCCGACATAGTCAAGATGGTGCGTGGGGCCCTGCAGAAGAGCATGCCGCACAGCAGAGATGACATACGGGCCGCAGTCCACCAACGTGATATGCCGGATAAGGTAAACATCGAATGCACGGGATATTATCATCGTGTCGTGTAGCTGGCTCGTCGTGTTTTTATCGATTCAGGAGCGCCTCTTTCTGAAGAGCATCCCCAACAAGGCCAGCAAGGCACAGGACTTCACCAAGTCACCATCGTCGGCAGCCGAGTATGCCGAGGCTCAGCGCATCGCTGACGAGCTGATCGAGGAGGAGCGGCGGGCAAAATCGAAACAGACCAAGAAGAAGGGTGGGAAGGCCAGCAAAGGCAACAAGGTGCAGGAGCCTGCAGCAGAGGATATCGATTCTTCTGGGCGCACCACTGCCGCATCCAACAAGTGAGCAAGAGGACAAGAGGCCTGCTGATTCTCCTGTATGTGCATTTCTGCCGTCGTGCGTGTGTTGTGTGTATGCAGCCGATCCTCCTTTACCATCTACTATGAGGAACTTCCGACACCGCCCTCTTCATCCAGTGCAGACACGTGGGCGAGCGACGCGTATTCACGTGCACCCATCAAGTCATTTCCCTCTTGTCTGCCTCGGTCCGCAGGATTTCGCTTGCCCTCGCCGCTGCCAGCGAGCAGCAGGATGGTCAGGCGGGTGTGTCGGCAGCTGGCCGAGTGGAGGAGAACGACAGCAACGGCGCCACCTGGGCCAAAAGATGGCGCCGACGCAAGGACAAGAAGCGGCAGGGAGGCGAGGGGCCTCAGGATGCCGGCGAGCCATGTGATGCGACGCTGGGTGGGGGTCTGTCCATGGGCACTGAGGATGTGCGAGCCCGGGAGGAGATTGATGCGGTGCCAAGAAGGTGAGAGAACGATGGGCAGTGCACGATAAACATGTGGGTGTTTTTCTGATGCGGGAGTGAGGAGAAGGATTCTGACGATGTGCTGATGCCCATGCCGTCATCTTCGTCCAGTGCCCCTCCACCGGCCGCACAAAGGTCGGCCGACCAATGGTGCACACGCGTCATGAATTCGTGCAGCTGAATTGTATCGCCTGGATGCACACATGTGTGCAGTTTGACTGTCGGCGATGAGGATCATGAGCTGCAGCTGGCGATTGCTGCATCCCTGCACATGGCTGGCCATCCGTATGAGGCCACACGGACGAGCAGTGACAGCAACGATGAGGACGACTGGCTCAACTCGGCGTTCGCCCAAGGGGCGAAACGAAGCCTGGTTGGCCAGAAGAACAATGGCCCTACTTCCAAGGCCACCCCGACGCCCCCTTTCCACCCGACCAAGGCATTCCATCCCAAGACTACCGTGACGGGCCGCCCTGCAGCTGCACCCGTGATGGGCATCACCGGCGTAGCAGCGGCAAGAAACCGTCACCGATGCCCCATGCTCTCTTCCCGCCCATAGTCAATGCCAACAGCACGACGCCGGCGTCGTCTGTGCGGCCGAAGGCGTCGATGCCGAGTGTGTCTTCTCAGCGTCATGGGCTTGACCTGTTCCCTCCCGCGCCCTCACCCCCACCCCCACCCCAACCTCTACCGCCATGTGGTGCACGTGACTCTTCTCTGGCTTGGCTCCCGCCGCGGCCGTAAGTCACCCATTGATGGCATAAACAGACAGTGGGTGGAACTGGGGCCTGGTTGTGTATGTGTCTTTGTTCAGCGAGGGCCGGCCTCCTCTGCCAGCGCCCCAACACCGCGGCCCGCCGCCACTCGTCAGCCACCACATGTAAGACCGGCAGGCAGGCAGGAAATGGGCCCCAGTGCCATAATATGATTCATGCTTTGTTATGATGTGCTTGTTAGGTCGTCACCCGGGTCCCTGCCATCGGCTGCGCCACGAAGCCCGGCATCCTACCAGCAGCCCATCTGGCCCACTGGCCCATCACCCTCCTACAGCCAGCTCAGCCAGCTGGAAGAAACGGTTGTCCGCAGCAGCCAGAGGGAGAGGTTGTTAGAGCTGGAGCTGGAACACACCAAGCGCAAGTGAGCCGACCATCCAATGCACAACAACAGACCTATGTTTTGCATGATTCTCCCCGTATCTTTCGATTCAGGCTTGCTGAGAAAGAGGCTGTGCAGCAGCAGCAGCAGCAGCAGGACCAGCATTATCCCTCCCACCACCCCGCGTCATCGAGCAGCTCATCGGCCCCTCCCCCTCCCGCAGATTGCGCTATCTGCATGGACGCGCCGGCGACCATCAAGATCATGCCGTGTCGCGAGATGAAGATATGTCCCCAGTGCTTCGACTTAGAAAAGGCGAGGTGGCAGGCGGAGGTGGCGCGAGTGCGGGCGAAGCGCACGAGGCTCAGGGAGGAGGGGGAGCCCCCTGATCCAAAGCTGGCTGACGACCCAAAGTTCCTGTGCCCGTTTTGTCGCAAAGAGATTGCATTTGCGGGCACGGAGAGGGAGGCAGCCAAGTGGTCTCTCCGCAATGTCACCGACTGACGTGTCATATTGATCACACGGTGCAGCGGATCAGATGCAGGGGAGCTAGGGAGGGAGGGAGAGAGAGGAGAGCGAGGGCTGTTTCAGTGGGGCCTTCAAAGGCCGGGGATGACATGGTGGGGGCGAGAGAAGCGTTTTTCGTCTTGTCGGTTTGCGTCGGTCTTGTGAGGATCTTAGTGTCAGCCAGAGATTTTCGTCTGCTGCATGTGCACACGCGCAGGCATGCATCCCCTGGGTGCACTGCCTTCCGAGCCATGGGTCCATCCATCCATCCTTTCATCCATCCATGGATATATATTAAGATACCTTTATGTGGCTACCTACACACCGCTATACTATCCCTTGTTCATGTTCATGTCCTTGTGTGGGTGCACGAGTGTGTGCGCGTGTGCGTGCGGGTGTGGGTGGGGTCGTGTGCATTTAATAACTGTGGTTGTGGCAAGCAGAAGGCGTGTGAATTTGGTCGCTTAAATGGGACAACGGACACATGGGAAAAACGCTATGGGAGACCCTGGGCCCTGTCCCATTTATCCGACCCTCACAGTACATAGCAATCAGAACCACACATCCGTCCACGATCGCATCTCTCTTCACACATGGCGTATACTACTCGGAGGCCATGCGGTGACTGACCAATTCGACTGCCCCGTGGGTGCCTACACACCGAAGACACATCCGTCCGTGTGGATGGACGGGCTCTTTGCCGATGCAGTCGTGTAGAGCTAGAGCGACCGAGAGAATGAATCGCTCGAAACAGAAATGCACACATACCATACCTCCCTCCCTCTCTACTTAAAACATAGATCAGGCAGATAACTCCTGCATTCGACCACCCAAAGCTGCACTGTCTGTCTGCACAAAGGCAGCCCGGAACACACACGCCATACGTGAGTGCACCCACCATCTCATGCCAGCACAAATAGAAACTTAAAGCAGCACTTCCTTCTCGCACTACACGCACCCATCCACCTACACTCATTCCCCCACTCTCCCTCTCTCTGACGTGACCGGCCGGCCGCCCGCTATGCGGCCACCGCCTTCTGCCGGATGAGTGCGGCTGTGCGAGGGTACCGCTCATCTGGGCGGCTCTTCCAAGCCACAGGGGGCTCTGTTGAGCAGATCTTCATGCCGAAGTCGATGCAAACAAGGAACCTATCAGCCGCCTTGTCCCCACACAGAATGAAGATCCCCGCATGGCGCAGCACATTTGCCTCGTCGACCCAGTAGACCGCTTTGCGGCAGCCGTTCCACTTGCCCCGTGAGTGCAGTATGATGTCTTCCGTGAGCCGGTACTGGGTGGGAGGTGGAGTGATGAGTTCACATGGGTGGGTGAAGTGGGGGCGCAACCGGGGGTCCATCCCGTTGTACGCACCGAGCAGGACGACGATGATATCCGTGAACGAAGAGGCTGCGTACTTGCCACCTGCAGACAGACAGCAGACGCGAAACAAACGATTCACACACTCATTCATCTCTCTCTCCGCCATCCCTCTCATGTGTGTTTGCTCTCCCGGCTGCTCACATTTGGTCGGCGGGTCGGGATCAGTCAAATCGATGCTGACGTACGTCAGCGCATTGGTGTCTGCTGAGCCGCCCAGATAGTCTCGGCCGTTGAGACAGATGACACTCACACGCCGGTTGCTAACGACCGAGAGGCGGTGGCCAAATAGCGAGTACTGACGGACCGCCTGTGGTCGCGAGCTGAACACCGCTCCGGCGCCCGCTTGCTGCAGGTCATATGCCGTGATGACGATGGGCAGAGAGGGAAGGACGTGGCTGCTGTTCTTGAGCAAGTGGATGAGCGACACACATCGGTTCCAACAGCCGCCCTCCTCGATGACGTACAGCACCCGCAGCAGATAGCCCACCCTGCCGTCGACTGGCACTAGCACATGCATCAGCTCACTCCAAATTAGAAGGCATACAATGACCAAGCACACCGGCGACAAGGTGCAGAGCAGCCATCCGATGACCACGTCGATGAGTAGTGCGCGGCCGCTCAGCTGGTCGAGAGATATCTTCTCGCCCAGCTGTACTGAGAACTCCTCGGTCGGGGACCAGAGCCATGCGACGTAGCAGGCGGTGTAGATCAAAGAGATGCCAGCAGCGCCCCCCCACACTCGAGGCATACCTTGGCGATCGACAGTGCCACACGTAGCCCACTCCTGACTCGGTGCTCGATCACGGACCACAGACGGTGGGGTAGGTCGTAGAACGCCACCCAAAACTGTCTGTACGCTCGCACAATGAGGGACGCCTCCCCGAGCAATCGAATGACCACTGTGATCACGGCAAACGGGACCACGCAGACAAAAAGGACAGCAAGCAGCTTGATGCTCCACTGAATTCACGGTAATACACGCAGCGACCGCATCAGAAAGTCAAGGGGCTTCCAGATGACGACGCTGGAACAGGCGACGATGACCATATAAACCATCAAGAGAATGCCCAGACCCACAAACACAACAACAGCTTGAACGAGGGTGGGAGCCACGCTGATGATGGCCGCGATCCACTGCAGCAGGACCAGCAGGACCGTCTCGCACCGCTTCTGGTAGGTCAGCACTCCACTGAGGCCCTTATCGCGGATGGCAGCGTCGAGTCTGTCCGTCAGGTAGGCCCCGCTGACCAGCTGGCAGCCGACGCTCTTGGATGAGGCTCGGAGCTGGCCGCAGTCGTCGGCTGTGAGGGAGGCCAGCAGTTGCCTCTCCACATCCTCAGGCAAGCCCAGTAACCAACACCTGCTGGGGACCGACTGACACACAAACACACACGCACACACACACAGACACACACACAAGGCCCAGGTGACGTACCCAATGGATTCATGTGTGGTCATCACGTTTGGGTGCTCACTCACCGTCGGTGCCGTCACTCCGCTACTCGGCATCAGATCCCGGCAGCTCTAGATCCTGGAGGACAAAGCACAGCCACAGAAGTACATCACGGACAGTGTGCGTGCTGTTTGTGTCGGTGTTCGTCGTGCCGCCATGGGCAACGTGTTGGGCACCGGCATCTGATCTGCCGCGATAGAGGAAGAGCCACAGGACAAATGTCATCGCACTCCGTTGAATGACCACCTTCGAGAGCTGATGAGATCAGCCGCGTGCAGTGGTTGGTCCTATCAACGAAACCGCATGGGGTCCTTCTTTCCTCCCTGCCAATGCGAGCTGCCGATCGCTATGTTCCCGAGAGAAGGAGAGAGAAGCGGACGTTTGTGTGGAAATCTAAGACGGCCAGCGGGCAGGGATGCGGGGGGAAGCGAGAAAACTTCATTCGATTCATCCCTTTCCACTCCTTGAGGTTGCGTCGCTCTCCAGGAGGCAGCCGTCATTTCAGCTGGCACGGTGGCCCACTGGCAGCATGAACTGGCCACATGGACAGGTTGCTCGAGTTCTTCACTTGCCAAGTGTGTGCCAGGAGTGTGAAGCAGAAGAACACAGTCTTTTTTGATCTCTATTGGAGAGTGTGTCTGAGTGTCCAGGTGCAACGATGTGCTTTGACATCCATCCGTAACACGTTCTCACGAGAAACAGACTCCTTCTCAATCAAACAGACCCAAGAATGCCCAGGAAGTGAATGAATGAATGAATCAATGAATGAACGAATGAATCAATAAATCCTTCACTTCTGAGATCTCTTTGCAATGGTGAATGGACGGCGTCTCATTTTCACTACTTACCTCAACGCATAGCAGCAAGAGCGAATGAGTGCCTGTCTCCCGTTAACGTTTAAAGTTTATATCACTGATTCACCACTTGCAGCCATCCATCCATTCAATCACCCAGCCGCCCACCCATCGATATCACTCACTCACTCACTCACTCACTTGGCGTCGGCCGCTGTGAGGAAGCTTAAGTGAGTGTAGGGCATGGAAGCATCGAGATTCCCGTACGGACAAGCAGCTGTACGAGAGCGACAAGACGCTGAGGGGCCACGGCATCCAGAAGAGGCCGGGGCAACTGACGGCCCGTTCACGAGTGAGACAATCCATGCACTGCGCTCCATTCTGTTACATCCTTCTCTTGAGGTTTGCCATGACACCGTGGGGTTTGTTTAATGGGTTCACGACCAAGAAATCTGCACGAAGGAAACAAATCTGCATCCGTTTCCTTTGTGGTGGACCCCAGCAAGCAGAGCAGCCAGTCGCGTGTCTGTAAGTGTTCAAGTGGCTGGCGTGTGGCAATGGGTAACGTGATCGATTGCCAGAGTCTGCGCGGGTGGGTGGACGCGCCCGGTGAGTTGTGGTGAGTGATGAATGATTCTGCCAGCAAAACATAATGCATACAATGGCCAGCAGCACGCAGCATTCAGTAAGTCAACGCATGTACAGGCGTAGAAACCCTAGCCATCAAGCCGTCCATCAAGGCAGCAGGTCGACCATCACCTGCATCTAAGTGGGTGACTACATTACACGATGACATCTGTCCATCTGTCGATCTACCTGCTCGTTACCCGCTCCCGTCCCCTCTGCACCAACTTTTGTCATCCTGTCGCCCCATCCACCGAGCCGCATATCACATGCAGACATACGTCACACACACATCAGGGGCGGACAAGTAAGGAGCAGACAAGTCAGGCACCGACAGCCATCCACCCACACACACACACACACACACCAAAATCCCTGCCTCCGTCACCCCAGCTGCATTAAAACACCCGTTCGCCATTGAATGCAATGCGGCCAGCGGGTCAGTCATCACTGCATCGTTCACGAGACACCTGCCTAGCCTAGGTGGGTGAACACAGGAACACCGACGCCTCACCATCTGCTTGTCTGCCTGCCTGCATTGCATCCACCGCCGTCCACACTGTCGAGCCTCGCTTGCAAAGATAACACAGTGCCGCGCGACAGGGAAGCACTCGAGTGAGTCAGACGGCGACAACCGTCCCATCCACACAAGCTTCACTTATCTGTCTCTGTGAACATCTCATGTCAGCTGCAACGACCTGAACGTCTCCCTGCCGTCCCGCCCCCTC
This sequence comes from Vitrella brassicaformis, assembly GCA_001179505.1. Classification (NCBI taxonomy): domain Eukaryota; family Vitrellaceae; genus Vitrella; species Vitrella brassicaformis. The sequence continues at coordinate 58,417 of CDMY01000164.1, forward strand.
TCGACCCACCCCACCGCCCCCCACTCGACGGAAGCCGCATCCTTGCTGAAGCCGTTGTCAATCTCCCCCGCC
>CDMY01000164.1:58788-108495 GCA_001179505.1 Vitrella brassicaformis
CCTGAAGCCGTTGTCAATCTCCCCCGCCAGCCCCCACTTGGCCGCCTCGTCCAGGATGGCCCGCTGCACCACCTCACGCAACTCCATCTTGCGGCCACCCACACCGCCCACCACAAAGCACTGCAGCTGCGGCACACGCACCACCTGGCCGCCCACATCGGCCGTCCCGCCCACCACTTCCCTGTTGCTGCTGGCCTGGTACACCGCCGAACGCACCAAGTGCTCCGCTGCCGCACACACCCGCCGGGCCATGTCGGTGTGCCGCACACCGATGGCCTCACTGATGGCCTCCTGGGCGGCATCCATGTCGGAGAGGTATGACGCGATGCGCCAGCCGAAGACGGGGGCCTCCTGCGGGCCGACGGCCAGCCGGGGGGTCAGGAGGGCCGCGAGTGAGCGGTGGGGGGCGAGGGCGCCGTTGACGGCCGACATGACGGCAGGGCCCACCTCGTTGAGCACTGTGGCATACTCGGTGAGCACCAGCTGGCGTCCACGGCGACGGTCCTCTGTGGCTGTGGGGATGAGATTGATGTCGACACCCGCCCGCAGCAGCGAATGGATGGTCAGCTTGTACTTGCCACTCCGGGCGCGATGCCGCCCCTTGTCGGCCTCGGGTGTGTCCGGGTCCTGAAGCTCTTGAGTGCGCCAATCGAGCTCCTCGGCAGCTATGGCGAGGGGCGTCTGAGTGTCCCGTCTGTTGATCTGGTCAGCGGGCAGCTTGCGGCAGAGGTAGTCGGCCACGTAGGGAGAGCCAGACTCTGCTGCGTAGTGCAGTGGCGTCCATCCAATGCCATCGGCTGCCGTCATGTCGGCCCCATTTGCCGTGATGAGGTCGAGGTAGCTGTCGATGAAGGACTGGGGGTAGTGCCCATTTGAGTTGATGGCTGCCTTGTGCACCAGGCTGCAGCCAGACCCTTCTTCGGTGGGGAGGGTGGGGTCGTCTTGGATGAGTCGCTCATACATCGACATGAGCAGCCGCAGATGCTCGGGGGGAGGCGGACGCAGGGGACGGGGCAGCTCCATCACCGCTGCTCCGCGCACGTTGATGCCGTATCGAGCCATCAGCACGTCAAAGGCCGTTCGGTTGCCCAGTGCGATCGCCACCCACAACAAGGGCTTGCTGGCGGCGTTGATGTCGGCGCCTCCGTCGAGCAGTGCGGTCAGCACGGCCGCCTGCAGCTCGTCAGACGACCACTGGGGCAGGGCCACGAAGCGGCAAGCATCGTCTCCTGCTTCGAATTCCGCCGGGACGGTGTAGTCCGATTTGTTGTCGATGGTGATGGCGAGGAGCGGGTAGCCGAACCCACGATGCTTGCTGCCCTTCTTCCTTAGTCGAGGCTTGATATTGGGGTTGGCTCTCTGTTCGATGAGGTCGGTCACGTGCTGTGGGCTGGGGATGGTGCGGCCAATGATGCCCAATGCCAGCGACTTGGTAACGTCGCTGGTGCCGTAAGGGAATCGAGCTTCCAGCTCATCGGCTCCCAAGAAGCCGTCTGGCACGTCGACTGAGGTGATGGGCACCACCGGGTGACCTGGTGGGGGACACACAGCCATCATACGACGCACACAGAGAACGAATGCATGTATGGGCCCGCACCCCCCTCCCTCCCTCTCATGTGCCTGTCCGTCTGGCGTACCATCGTCCTCATAGCCGTCGTCATAATCGTCGCTGTCTGAGTCACTGTCGTCGTCCCCCTCACCGTCATCGATCTCGTCGTCTTGGTCTTGGTCTTCGTCCAGCATCTCTCCGTCGTCACTGTCGTCCTGCATACCACCACCCTGACGCAGCGACACAGAGGCAACGGGAGAACAGCCAGGTGACGAGCGTCACATGGACGGACAGAGAGTCCATGAATTAATGCCTCACCGATTCGCTCCCATCGGCCATCACACCGCCCTCCTCATTGTCCTCATCTGAGCACAATCAACCACAGGCACACACATCGACACAAATCAAGTGCTGCGGCGTTCGGTGCTGACCGTCAGGCTCATCGCCGCTCTGGAGTTGCTGCACGGCGTCGACGTCCATCGGGGGCTCCGCGGCATTCTGCTGCTGCTTGTCGTGCGGCCATGGGTGGGGCTCGGTGTGCACACAGAGAGAGGGCCTTACTGCCGCCTTTTGAAGACCTGACTGTGACACACACACAATGAGAAATGAGGGCCCTTCCTCCACCGACGACGCCCTTGCTCCTTCCCGCATGCCCGCCTACCTTCTCGTGTCCTGTCCTCTTTGGACGGGCCCTCACCTCACGCAGAGTAAAGCAGATCTGCCGCCCTGGACCCACGAGTCACTATGATACGGAAACTGGGGGATGCCCGTGTGTGTTGAGGTCGCCTGATCGCCACTGATGTGCCAAGAGATCACGCGCGCTTCTTGGCTCGCCCCGTAGGGTGTAGGGTTCAAACCCTAGAGACCAGGCGAGGAGGCGCCGCGCACACACCTGCAGGCTGCCAGACTCGACTCAAGGCGTGCCGTAGCAGCCCTCATTCGACAGCCCTCAACCGAGTGTGAGTGCCCTGATACAACCCTGATAAGGCGAGGCCACCCTTCGGTCTTCATCAATAGGGAAGCCTCGACGGAGAAGCCGCACGTAGTAATGTAAGCACACAGATGAAGCACATGGCAGCGTATGTGGAGAGCGATGCATGCATCTCGTCGTGTGCACTTTTGTCTTCAGCCGTGCTTGAGTGGTGCCATGGCAGCAGCTTCGTCGTCATCTTCATCTGCTGCTTCGCCTCCTCAGGCAGAGGTGAGTCAAACCACAGTGGCACGTCAATCAATCAATGCGTCATTCACTCATTCACTCGTTCATTGCTTTGTTTGTTTCGTTAGGCCATGGCATCGTGTTCGTCGGCCGGTCGTCACCGGGAGGGCACTCGTGTGCTGCTGACGTCGGGCACCAGAAGGGATGCCAATGAGAGCTATGTGTGGCTCAAGGCCGACGTCTATCGCATAGAGGAGATCAGCAAAGGGACGCTGCTCTTCATGCGGGAGGTCGGCGGCCGGGAGGAGTTCAAACAGGTGGTGCCGCATCGGACCAGCGCGCCCATGAACACCAACCCACAGCCACCCGTGGTAGGCAAACACACCTCAACAGGAAGCTCCTTAGATGCCCCGCTGAATGTGTGTGTGCCTGTGTGTCTGTGTCGTCTGTGTCGTCTGTGTGGCTGTGTCGTCTGTCTGCAGGTGTGGGATGTTAGCAGGAAGGTACACGTAGCCACGCACTGCACACCCATATTTCCACTCTGCCTTCTCCCTCCTCCTTGGTGGTGTTTCTGCTTCAGGCCCCTGACGGTTTTGGCGACGGCCCTGACGGCTCTCTGGCGACGCTATTCAGCTTCATGACGCCTTGCGAGCTGTCGGCTCTCTTCCCGGACCGCCCCGTCGAACCACTAACAAACCAGCAAGCCGACCCCACCATCCACGATGCAGCCGTCCACCAGCAGACACACATCACCGTGGACTGCAGCACCCGTGCAGAGTGTCACTTCTGGGAGAGCATGACGCCTGAGGCCGCATTCCAGCTGGGCAAGTGTCTCATCAACGTGACGGCACTCACCGTCCTGCAGCCACACGATCGTCCATCGTGGTGTCTGTTCACCATGATAGGCATCGTGGAGGGCCATGCCGCCGGGCGACGGAAGGCGTACGAGGCGAAGGATCGACAGCAGCACATGCCCGAGGGGTCTCTGGAGAGCATCCAATTTGTGGCCAGCCCCATCAGCCACGCCGACCGACTAGGGCGGCAGCATTGCCCCACCAGAAAGAATCGCAACAGCAGCAACAATCGCGGCATCTACATTAAGGCCAGGAGGGGCGGCGAAAGGACAAAGAGGAAGCGCCCCCCCATCCCCCCTCCCATCAGAGCGCCCCCAACCCTCCCTGCCCTCAGGACTGTCACAGGAGCCGTCCCGGAGCACGCTGTGGTGTCCAGCAGCCGGTGGGTGATGCCCGCACTCGAGCACATAGACCAGCAGGGCTGGACGGCGGACCAGCTGGGCCTGTTCATCAGCACTTCGCTGTCGCTGCAGCACGTGGGTGGGAGGGTGCGGGGCGCGGAGTGGGCGGCTGTGTTTAGGTATGTCCTCGTGGCACGTGATGGCCAGCCAGGGCGGCTCAGACGGCTGCGGAGCATTGGATTGATCCATTACTGGACGCCGGAAGAAGTGGACGAGCTGCAGGTATGGACCATTACATCGAAAAGGAATCACATGTAATTATGTCATTGTCTTCACTTCTAGGAGGTATTGACGTCGCGTGGCTGCCGCAAGTCGCTCAAGAGCGTCAGCGTGCGGATCCTACCAATTGTCGACCACCACACCCTCCCCGCCCTCGTCGCTGTCGACAGCCTCATCGACAAGTGCTGCGTGCCGCATGACGTCGACATCACCGTGCTGCCGGAAACTAACAGGACGACCCGCTATTTCCAGCTGTCCGTCCTCTATGCCGACGACCTGCCCCGTTCCCTCTCGCCCTTCGTCAGGAAGGCCTTGCAGGAGGCGGCACGGGTGGCATACGAGCTGCGATACACCATCAGTCAGCACGATATCACTCACTCCGTCGACGACCCGAGCCAGACGGCCATCGAGATCGCAGAGAGCCTCTCATTCGACAACGTGAGGCTCGTGAACGCCATGAGTGCCTATGGCTTCGCCCCTCCGCCCGGGACCCCCTCACCCGCCCCCGCCATCATCGACCACCTGCAGCCCTTCCCAGCGGCCAAGGAGCTGCAGATCTGCAGCGGTCTGGGCGGGCCTGTGGGCAGCTTGCTGGCACAGAAGATGCCCATGGAGGTGGAAACGGTGATCATGCCCTCGGCTGTGAGGTCAGAGGACAAGACCAGGGTGCTGGAGGCGTTGGGGGAGGAGAGGGAGGTGGACACTATCTACGTCGGTGCAGCTGGGAATGCACTGAGTGCATTGGATGGATGGAGGGCGGAGAGCTTCCCAGTGACGCACCAGATGAGTGTCCAATTTGGAGGTATGCAGAATACTAGGTGGTGTCCCGTTGACGTGTGCATTGCTGCATTGTGTGTGTGTGCCTTCGCTCACTGCCAGACGACCGATATCGTTGCATCCACTTTCGAGTTGCACTGACATCGCCTGGCGTCCGCAGCTCGCTCAAGAGCCTCAGCGTGCGGGTCCCGGCATCTATCGACCATAACACCTTTCCCGCCCTCCTGGCTGCCGACAGCCTGATCAACAAATGCCGCGTGTCGGATGACGGCGACATCACCGTGCTGCGACAGAGCGAGACCACCAGACGTTCGGACAGGCCTCCTAGCTATTTCCAGCTGTCCGTCCTCTATGCCGACGACCTGCCCCGTTCCCTCTCGCCCTTCGTCAGGAAGGCCTTGCAGGAGGCGGCACGGGTGGCATACGAGCTGCGATACACCATCAGTCAGCACGATATCACTCACTCCGTCGACGACCCGAGCCAGACGGCCATCGAGATCGCAGAGAGCCTCTCATTCGACAACGTGAGGTACGTAACGGTCTCGAACGCCGACGGCTTCGTCCCCCCTCCCGGCGCCCCCGCCCCCACACCCACCATCATCAACCACCTGCAGCCGTTCCCAGGGGCCGACAAGCTGCGTGTCTTCAGCGGTCTGGGCGGGCCTGTGGGCAGCTTGCTGGCACAGAAGATGCCCATGGAGGTGGAAAGGGTGATCATGCCCTCGGCTGTGAGTGCAGCAGACCAGAGCGGCGTGATGGAGGCGCTGGGAGAGGGGCGGAAGGTGGACACTGTGTGGGTCGGTGTAGCAGTGGGGGGTGCACTCAGTCCTTTGAATGGCTGGAAGCCGGAGAGCTTCCCAGCGATCAACAAGATGTTCATCGACTCAGCAGGTGCGCATGCGCTTTGGCGTGAGTGGTGCGCCGCCTCATCTCATTCGCGCAGTGCTGCATTGTGTGTCTTGTTGTCGTTCAGTTCCTGGGCATGTGCGGGCTGTTGTGGCTGCCAGGCGGATCTCCGACGGCCTCTCGTCCGTTGTGCGCAGCATGCGGGGCCTCGAGCGTGTGATAGTGTCGGTGAATCGGAGGTCGGTCCGCAGCGCTATTCGGCGTCTGCTCCCCGACAGCGCGAGCAGCACCTTCACCATCTACTTGTTCGTCGACACCTAAACCGTGAGAAGGACATGCGGGGACACGCGAGTGCTTTGCATGGCGCATTGGGTGTCCGTGTGTGTGTGTGTGTGTGTGCCGTCAGTTCTCCTGAGCCGCACAAGACGACAGGGCAGCACCATGCCGTAGCTGCGGATGGACCGAGGCATTCCCTACGTATGTCGCTACTCAGTACCTTTGTGGATGAATGTGTATAGGGCTGGGTGTGTGGACACCGCCAGCCAGCCAGCCAGCCAGCCAGCCAGACAGGTGGAGGGACTTAGTGATGGGCTAGTGGTGGTCGGGCTGTGTTTCTGAGCTGAGTTCATGCGTGCTGACGTACGCGTGTTGGTGAGTGTTGCTGACTGAGCGGCATACATTCGATTCAGCACATGGAGAGTTTGCGCATCACGAGCGAGCCCCACAGTGTCGAGTGACGAATTGATTCACACTCGCACACAAAACCATTCATGCATCATCGCCGCACTTGCGGACAACAAAAGTGGCACTCCACATCTCTATCACCACCACCGCTTGCTACGGCACCAACAACAAACACACCGCGCACACCAACAAAACACGACTCACTCAACTCATTCACCAGCCTAGATAAATGCTTGACGTCACTCGACCACCTCCCATTTGATCTCTCCCCCGCCCCCATCACACTCATCGATGATGCGGTATTCCCTCTCCTTGTACCGATCAGGCATGCTGGCTATCGCTGCTATCGTGTCCCTAAACACTTGCATGCGCAAGTCGATGTCCCTCGGCAGCTTCACCGTGACTTGCTGGTAGTCGTGGGGAAATGCGTCGTGTGTGCCGGCTGCCAGGGCGTCCAGCAGCACACAGTATGGAAAGGCGGCCTCAAGCATCACCCAAGGAAATGACGGCAAGGAGGCCAAGCCCTGCAGCAAGGGGAGGGAAGGAGAGGAACGAAACATCCGCCGGCACCTGCCTGCGTACCTCGGTGCTGACGGTTCCCTTCAACACGGCAATGATCGCCTTCGTCTGGTGTTCCATCACTTTGAAGATGCCGGGCGCAAGCGCCGGCAGCCCCAGGAAGAAGAGAGTGGAAGGATGCTTCCTGTGGAAGAGGTGCACGTAGAGGGCATCACGGACGCTCTCGGGGCGGTTCATCGTGCGCGAGGGGAAGAGACCGCTCGACTCCGAAAAGAAGGGAAAATCTGGACGTATGATGTCACAGCCAACCAGAATCGACAATGCACACGACACGCACAAACGCCCTTCGTTGGCTCCTGCTAACCGTATTTGTATCCCGTCGCGTAGATGACGGCATCAATCGTGCCGTCGCTTGTCACGAGCTCGTTGGCAGCCCCCTTCACCAGGTACCGCCCGTCGCTCTCCAGCCCTTCCAGGCGGCCGACAGGCTTCACGTTGGGGGGCAGCTTGCTCCTCACTGTCGCGGCCGTGTCAGGGTCGCTGAAGGAGGTACCCGACCAGACCACCATCTTGGCGACGCTTGCAATCTCCGAAACCAAATCTGAATGCATGCACACACTGCTTCGGTGTCAGACAGCGCCTCTCCCTCTGTTGACTGACCTAGGCCACTTGGTCCCCCGCCGACGATCAACACGCGCTGATTGGCGAAGGGTGACGGCGAACGGTACTCCTTCGAGTGGATGGCAAAACCACTAAAGTCGTTCTTGATCAGCTGGGGATAGTTTGGGACATTATAGTGCCCATTGGCCACCACCAGTGCTTCGAAGAGCTCCTCCCCGTTGATGAGCCAGCCCCCCCTTGCACCATCGCCATGCGCCGACACGTATTCTGCCGACCGCACGGGTGTGGAGAGGGCGATCACCTCATGGAGGTTGAAGCGCTCGGCGTATGAGTGAAGGTATCTGAGGACGTCCTGGTGATTCATGAAGGAAGGCAGGGACGGAGAGAATGGGAAATCGCTATAGGCCATGATTTGCTTGGGCAGATTGGTGCGCAGACTCTTGTACAGAGCGCCGCGCGTGTCGCTGTAGACCCACAGGCCCCCGATCTTGTCCGTCGCTTCGAACACCTTGACGCGGAAGCCCTCATCACGCAGCAGCTTGGCGGCAACCAGACCACCTGATGACACGTCGCATGAATCATAGACAGATGAAGGTGCGTGTGCCATCCTTCTCCCTCCCGCCCATCTTAACCTGCCCCTGCTCCGATGACCGCCACCCTCTTGCTGTCGCCTTGGCACATGGATGACGCTCACAGCTCTTCGACGGGCAGCGGCTAGGTGCGTCTTCTGCTTCAGATTGAACACATCGCGTGGATCCAAAAGGCCAGACCAAAACTGGTTGGACAGAGAGCAGCTGATGGAGGCCTGCTGCACCACTCGTACGCTGTTTCACGAGGCTCCACACGTTGAGATTGAAAGGATCAGCCCAGCTCTTCTTGGCTCAGCACCCGGCTCCTGGGGATGACCCCAGCGTCACGCGGACAACTAAAAGGCAGGAAAAGAGAAAGCGGCAAAAAGGCAGGAAAAGCAGATCCGCACAGAGAGATAGTCTTACTACCTCTTAACGACCTGACAGTGACAGACACAAATGGAAATGAGGGCCCTTCCTCCACCGACGACGCCCTTGCTCCTTCCCGCCTGCCAACGTACCCTCTCGTGTCCTGTCTGCAGCAGGAGGGCCCTCACCTCACACAGATCAAGGCAGATCTGCCGCCCTGGACCCACAAATCACTATGAGACGGAAAATGGGGGATGCGCGTGAAGTCTTGAGGTCGCCTGGTCGCTCCACTGTCAATGATCTGCCAAAAGAATCGCGGGCATTACTTGGCTTAGCTCGCCCAGGGTGTAGGGTTTCCAAACCCTACTCTCAGGCACTATCCCCCGCTCGTGAGTCACATTCTCTCCGTGCCGCCGCAGAACCAGCAGCAGAGAACTGCTGCTCGACTCGGATCACCGTGCCCCTACCGGCGGAAGTCATCCGACGGTGAGTGGGGATGCAATTGGCTCATCACGAGTCAGCCATGTGATTCGCTGCTGCCTCTGTGTGTCGGTATACTTGTGTTGTGCAGGTCTACTTGTCGGCGGGACCATTGGCAATTTGCTCGCTTGTTTGCTCGTCTGGGTCCATAATTCGACACACGATAGGTGGGCAAGCACAGACACAAAGCTTCCACAAGTGCATGTGCCCGTCTCTCTCCATGACTTTTCTCTGTGTGGTGGATGCAGCTGTTAATTGGTGTGTGTTTGAGTGATGTCTGAATCTTACGGCATCGGCATGGCCTCCGCTGCCATGGCTGACGGTGACGGTGACGATGCAGGTACACCGCAACCGAATGCACGACACATCACACACACGGCACCCAACCACATTGTTTCATGTCGTTGTCCGTTTCATTGTGTTTGCAGACGATGTAGGCGAGGAGGGGCATAGCGGCGGCGGACCAACAGAGGACGACAATCGCAATGGCATTGACAGCGGTGAGTGACCAACCAATCATCTCACATAGACCAGTCAACACACCAGCAGCACGGCATACTGATGTGTTCTCTGTCGGTGCGTCGCCTGTGTCTGTGGTCAGACGAGCAGCAGCAGCAGCAGGGCGGGATGGCCGACGAGATGGCCGATGAGGAGGGAAGTGATAGCGAATCGGTAAGGCACTCATTTAGTCATTCACGAACACAACACGAGTCAATGCGATATGATGTCCGTCACGTTCTTCCTTGCCCCTTTGTGGTCTCGGGATCCCATGCAGGAGGATGGCGATAGCGATGGTGCTGGCGACGACATGAACGAAGACGACAATGAGGAGCCAGACGAGTACAGTGACATGTTCAGTGACTCGTCCGACGCCGGCTATGAGGAGGCGGGTACGCCGGACGGACAGATGTAACAATGCTATACACACACTCACTGTGTGTCTCCCTCGTGTGGCGGCTCCCGCATTGTGCTGCAGGCCATCCTGTGGTGGCGGCCACTAGCGTGACTGTCCCAGACGGTTGTGTGGGCGTCAATGACATCGAGGCTCGCTTCCCCATCGGCACCAATGAGGCCACCAAGCAGCTGGGGCTGGGCGTCATCGGCCGCACCATCACCGACCCACGCCAAGTGACCGACCTCATCCAGCAGGAAGCAGCCGACCCCAACGTCATCCCTCGGCTGCGGAAGAAGGCCAGCATGCTTCCTGGCCGCGCCCACTCCCTGCTTTGTCTTGCCATTGACAACCTGTCAGACAATGCGATACCGACCATCCGTGCAGAAATCGATGAGGGTGCTGACCGCGTCGTCACCATGCCGCAGTGGTCGTCAGATGGGCTGCAGGGGGGCGTCACGACGGCACTCATCGAAAGGGGCGCTGACATCAATGTGGGACGCACTGATCACGACGAAGACCCCAGGCCCATCTGTTTGGCCATCGCATCCGGCAACGAGACGACATTCAGCATCCTGGTGGAGCGGGACGACATCGACCTGCGCGGAGCAACGGTGATGAAGCTGCCGTGTCCGCTGCGTGACCCTCCCTCCGACTACCTGCAGCTGCTGTGGTCGATGTTCCAGCGCCTTATCGACCGCGACCCCACCCTCGCCGCCGAACAACGCTTCAACCACAACCTGGTGCATTTGGCAGCCACTCGGGCGGGGAGTCACTACCCCAAGTCGTTCATCTACGCCTACCTGGACCTCATCACACAGCACGGGGCCGACATGACGGCAGTCGATGGCATTGGATGGACGCCACTGCACTACGCGGCAGAGTCTGGCTCCCCCTACGTGGCCGACTACCTCTGCCGTAAGCTGCCCGCTGACCAGATCGACAGACATGTCCTTATCAGCAACCACACGCCCCTCGCCATGGCTGCCAAACAGCTCGATCTGCTCCTGCAGGTCCAGGAGGCAGAGAACTACGAGGGGGCCGAGATCACTGAAGAGGAATGTCGTGCCGAGAGTGACAAGGTCAAGGCGATCATCCATTCGCTACTGCGAATAGGCGCCGACATCAACAGCCTCCCCACGGCCAGAGAGGAGCGCCGCCGTCGCCGCCAGCTGGTGCTGACTGAGTACACCACGGTGTTTAAGGAGGTGGGCCCTGCCTTCATGTCGGCCGTCAACGCCGCCCTCGCCCCCCACCGCGGCCTCGCTGCCCTCCTGACCCCCCGGCTGGCCGTCGGCCCGCAGGAAGCCCCCATCTTTGGCTGGCGCATCGCGTCATACCTCTTCGACATGGATGCCGCCCAGGAGGCCATCGGTGAGGCCATCGGTGTGCGGCACACCGACATGGCCCGGCGTTTGTGTGCGGCAGCGGAGCACTTGGTGCGTTCGGCGGTGTACAGGGCCAGCAGCAACAGGGAGGTGGTGGGCGGGACGGCCGATGTGGGCGGCCAGGTGGTGCGTGTGCCGCAGCTGCAGTGCTTTGTGGTGGGCGGTGTGGGTGGCCGCGAGATGGAGTTGCGTGAGGTGGTGCAGCGGGCCATCCTGGACGAGGCGGTCAAGTGGGGGCTGGCGGGGGAGATCGACAACGGCTTCAACAAGGATGTGGCTGCGGTGGTGTGGGGGGCACTGGGGTGTCTGGAGAAGGGGCGGGATGGCAGGGTGAGCTTCAGGTCGCTGCAGCTCACGTGAGAGAGGCACACAGATAGGTGACTGAGGGAAGGAGGCAGTGAGGGGGGTTTTAATGTGTAGACGGATGGTTGGTGGGGCGTGTTTTATCTATTCACTCGCGGCTCGACAGATAGACAAGATGGTGGGATGGAAGGCAGGCACATGCAGAGACGTCACTCGGATGTGATGTGTTCACCCATCTATGGCGATATCACGTGAATGCAGTGGGTGATGAATGACTCACCTCCTGGCCGCCTTTTTGCATGTGAAGAGAAACGGTTGCTGGGTGGAGTGCCTGGCTGGCGGACAGTCTTTTACCGGTGCTTTGTGGTGACTGCCATGACATTTTGTGGTCAATGCGCAGCAGCGTATGGCCAGTGGATCAGCGTATCTCAAAACAACAGAATCTCGAAACATCCGCGTGCACATGCATATTGTCCCTGTACACATCTAGCTATGATCCCTGACGTGTCCATCGATCTACCCCCTGCCGTGCCACTCCCACCTGTACAGCTGCTATCTATCCGCCACTCGTTCGTTTGTTCGCTAGTTTGCTGGTTCGTTCGTCAGTCCTTTTTCCTGTCCCTTTCCTCGCTGGTCGCCGCGGCCATCTCCTGCACTCGCAACTGAAGCTCCTTCCGCTTGCTCGACACCTGCATGTGCGCACACACAGACAGATGTCGATATCGGCCTCTGTCTGCCTAGTTTGAAGGGGCTGTGTTTGCTACATGTTTGGGTGTGATGTCTGCCGGCTGTGTGGCCTGCTGTCCCAGGTGCTTGCGCGCAATGTGCTCGGCAAAGAGCAGAACGTACACACCGCAGTCCGTCGCGTTGGTTTGCTGCGCCGCCTTCTGCACCGTCACCGTCGCCTTGGCGCTGTTCGGGTCGTCCTGGGGTCTGAGCAGCGATGAGAGCTTGCGTGCGATTTTGGTGGCGACGGGGAGAATGCCGCTGCCCATGCTGTCATAGTAATCGAAAGACATGGGGCCGTCAGATGGATTGTGGATCACCTAGTAAAACAAGCAACGAGGGACGATACAATGTATCCACCCTCCGTGTGTGGGTGAGGCTTGCTTACCAGGAGGCTCCAGTGGCTGCCTGCGTTGGCCACCTGGCGGTCTTCGTTGTCGTTGAGCGGAACAAGCAGTAGACGACGGCTCGACAATGACAACGCTGACCAAACAGCAACCAATATGCCTCTGGTGAGAGTGCATGTCCCGTTTCTGCCCATGCTTGCCTTCTAGTCCCTCCTTGAGGTCATCGAGGTCGTCCTCTATGTTCACCCAGAAGGAAGTGGCGGGGTCCATGAACAGCACATCGGACTGATCCCTGAAGGAAGATAAGACGCATATGGGGCAGCAGCCATGAGTGGTTCTTGCGCTCACTTGAAGTCGCCGATGGTTGAAAGGTACTCCAACGCGAACCCAATGCAGCTGCACGACACAGCACATCTGCTGTGCAGAGATCTGATGCCTTTCGTCTGCATGGCGCATCTACCTGTCATTGAGCAAGTTGCCTTCCTGCAGAAGGCGGATGTCCTGGTCGTATAATCTTGCGTTGTGGAGCGTCACGCGGGGCAGCACTGGATCACCACTAATGTCCATGGCGGACCTTGAATGTTTCTTCAGGTCGATCGCGAGCTTAGAAATGACGAGCTCGCGTCGTCCACGGACTGAGAATGGCATCCCCACGCTTTCGAAGGCGATGGGCCTGTGAAGAATGACATGAGGGACTGAGAGTCGTTGTCGCCGCTTCATTTGGTCGGCAGATGTCGAAGCTCGAGGATTTCAAAGAGATAGCCCTCGTGGGGGAAGGCGCATACAGCAGGTGCGACACGGAGGGCCGGTGGGGCTTGTCGTCCATGACAGTGGCTGCCGTTGTGTGCGTGTTTGTTTGTGGTTGCAGTGTGTACAAGGTGTTGCGGCTGTCGGACGGGCAGGAGTACGCCTTGAAGAAGGTCACTCTGCCCAAGCTGTCGGAGAAAGAGAAGCAAAACGCCCTCAATGAAGTGCGCTTGCTTGCATCCATAAGGTGACTGACTGACTGTACATTTTCATCAAGGACACGAAGGGATTCTTGTGTGGATCGGAGGCCGTTTGTTTGTTTGTTGGTTGTGTTTGCTCTCGCTCATGCAGGCATCCCAATGTGATCGCTTACAAAGAAGCATTTCTGGACGAGAGGAGCCACACACTCTGGAAAGACACCCACATGGCTGCGGGTCAGCATCCCGCATTAGCGCGTCATGGGTTCCTTACTTTGCAGCATTGTGACGGAGTTTGCCGATGGCGGAGACCTCTTTCAGAAGATTGTTCAGCACCAGAAGGCCAAGCAATACTTCAGGGAGGCGGACATCTGGAAGATATTCATTGGGGTAGGCTGCCGTCACGTCAATGCATACGCGCCTCATCCGTACCTGCTGGCTGGCATCGGTTGCAGATGTGTCAGGGTCTGAAGGCCCTCCACGACCTCAACATTCTCCATAGAGACTTGAAGGTCAGCCACCGGCATTCACAAAACGGCACAGGCTGAACCAGGGTGCTGCTTGTGTGTTACGTGCAGAGTGCCAATGTCTTCCTCACGAAAGCACGCGCCGTCAAAATTGGGTAAAAACCTTTGCTTGAAGCCGACAGAGCAGCGCGTTTCGCATCAACCGATTTGCTTGTGTCTGTGTGCAGTGACTTCAACGTGTCCAAAGTGGCGAAGCGTGGCCTTCTGTACACTCAGACGGGGACGCCATACTACGCCAGGCAAGCCAAGCCATGCACGCATCGACTCATGCACGCTAAGGATGGCCCCTGTATTGAGTGTGTCAATTGCATTTTCAGCCCTGAGGTGTGGCGCGACCAGCCATACGATGCAAAAAGTGACGTCTGGTCGCTCGGTAAGCTAAGAAACGACAGCAATTGTGACCATGAATATCATGACAAGCTGTCATGTTCGCTTTTGTATCCAGGCTGCGTTTTGTATGAGATGTGTGCACTGAAGCCACCATTCAGAGCTGACGACATGGAGGCCCTGTACAGAAAGGTAAATGGCAGACGAGACATACCACGGAGGACGCACGCAAGCGTTCTTGCTGTCTTAGGTGCTGAAAGGCCAATACAGCAAGCTGCCCCACATCTTCAGCAGCGACATCCCCACATTGCTGGACCTCTGCCTCCAGACCAACGCCATCCACAGGCCGTCGGTCACACAGATACTCACGCACCCCACCATAATCAGGCAGAAGGAGAGGCTGGCGGCATCCACTGAGACATCACCAACCCCCCCAGAGACATCTGACGGGCTCCTCAACACCATCAAGCTGCCCAAGGATGTCGCGGTCAGTGAGAAAGAGCATGCGAGGATTGTTCATTGTGATATGGATTCGATTCTCACGATTTTGCAGGCGCTGACGGCTCACCTGCCAAAACCCAATTACGGCAGCCCCACGAAGAAAGGAGAAGGCAGCCGGTTGAGGCAAGCAAGAACGACCGATCAGCAAGGAGGAGAAAGATCGGTTCTGAAGGCCAAGAGAGAAGGCGGCGCTCTTGTCGAGTACCATGACAAGAGGAATCCCGGCAGCGCGCACGGGCCGCTGCTGGAAGGTCACTCGCAGCTGGTGGACATCCACGGCGAGCCTTCCCAACTGTCCCCCGCTCCACCGAGACGGCCAGTCGCCTATCACAGGAGAGCACCGAAGTAAGAGAAACGCTCGTGTGTCTCTGCCCTTTTATCGTTCGTCGACCACTCACCTCTGTTTTGGTTTGCAGAGACATGCCTTCTCGCCCCCTTGTCAACGACTCAGCGGAGGATCAGATATACCCGGATGACTTCGAGCGAGAAAACCTGCCATCGAGACCACAGGCGCGCGCAGGGCAGAGGAGAAAGCTCTCTTCACTTGCGCGAGAGCAGCGGCCTGACGGCCTTCCAGTGGACGAGCCGACAAGCGCACCGCGAAGAAAGGATGACCAGAGGAGAAAGAAGAACCGGCAAGAGGCCGAGCACATGAGGAACGGCTACCCCCCTCCTGTCAGCAACAACCCCAACAACCCCACGCCCCCGGCCCTCCCCCCTTCCCTTCCCCCCGTCAATCGGCCACAAGCTGCTGGCATGCCGGCAGGGCCCTACCCCCCCCACGCACATGCACAACTCGCATACCAGCAGTACAAGAACTACGTCTATCACTCGCGGAGGAATCCCTACGGCTATGTCATTCCCCGCCTGCCGCCGGTCAACAACATGCAGAGGTACCACCTGGGAGGCATGCAGCCACCAGGGCGGTCTGAGTCACCGTACGACCGTTCTGAGTCGCCTCATGGCCATGCGATGCCGCTGCTGCCACCCCTTCGGGAGCATCATATGAAGGAGGCGCTCGTGTATGCGTACAGGCCGCAGGGCAGAGACGCGTATCTGGCGTATCACGACCGGGGCAGGGCCGATAGGCAGGGCGGCGGGGAGCCGAAGGGCGCGGCCAAACACGTGCAGAGACTGAGAAGAGGAAGGTATGTATGCCGGGACGGAGAAGGGAAGATAACAGGGGGATCATGTCTCTGTTTGCCTGTGTTGTCTGTGCATGCAGCAAGGACCGCTCGGTTGTGGCCCCCAATCCATACGCGAGCCCGCTGCCCTACCTGCCCCCGCCCGCCGCACCTGTGCGGGACGCCATCATCGACAGGAGGAAAAAGGAAAAGGAGAGAGAGAGAGAACGGGAGAGACTATTCGATGGGCGAGAGTACGGCTATCATCATCATCACCACCACCACCACCACCAGCACCACCCACATTACCCCCCCGCCCAGTACTACCACCATCTGTGACGGTCTTTGTTGCTGTCTTGGTCTCTCTCTCTCTTGCTCATGTCTCTTGCCGACTCACTTGCCGTCGACTTGCTGATAGTGGAACGGAACATTGCTGGGGCCTTTGCGTGTGATGGGATGATGGACCTTTATCGTTTCACTTTTTTGTGTGATGCATGTGGGCATGTATATGTGTGCGTGTGTAAACGACTTACTCATTCACGAAGACATGTAGTCAACCAGGGAAGCAGTAGTAGTGTCAGCAAGAGTTTGTGCGTGTGTCTGCCAGGGGGAGGCACTGTTAGCATCGGCTCTATTCGAGCGCACGAACAGCTAACCTGCCTAAACGTCCCAGGCTACCCACACACACCACATACCACACCTACTCGGCCACTCGCCCACGCGACAGACATCAAAAAGACATCATTGTCATCCGATCCATCTATCCATCCACCCATGGTACGAACGTGTATAGGTCAGTCGAACGAGGGACAGATGGCAGCGCTATCTCATCGACGTCGATGTGACGAAGAGGTCATTCCTTGTCCTCCTTCTTGTCCTTTTCCTTTTCCTCTCCGCTCTCCTTTTCTTTGCCCGCCTCTTCGGCGCAAGTGCAGTGGCGGCCCTTCTTCTCCAGGAACTCCCCCTCAGACTCCACATCTAAGATGTCTCCGATTGGGATTTTTCCGAACAAATTGAGGTCACCCACCTTGGCTGCGCACACACACACACACGCGCACGCACACAGTCACGTGTTGTATCTGCTTGTCTGTGTGTCTGTCTGTCTGTCTGTCTGTGCCTGTGTGCCCGCGGGATGGCGCGTACCATCCACGAAGAATGAGATCGCTGGCACGGCGATGATTGCTGGTCCCTCTTCCTCGCCCTCATCAAGAGTGATTTCGACGTCCTCACCAAAAACGATTTCGACGTCCTCGAATGTCACATCGTACTGGATGAACTTGAAGGTCAGCGAGGGCTGAATCAACACAACGCAAACCACGTACACACACCTTCAAGTGTGCTGCGCAGGATGTAGCTCGTTCGCCGCCCACCAGTCCGTCTTTGGGCAGTGGGCATCGGAGGGTGACCTCCTCGACAATTTCACACGCTGTAATCGGCACCTTTATGGGGCCCACAAAGTAGGGAAACTGAATACACACACACACGCACGCACGAGATCAACAATGTATCGCCATCTGTCAATTACTGATACGGATCACTGACGGTGATTCTGAGGGGTCCGGCAGTCTCGAGGCTGATGTCCTGGACCTCCGCCGCGCCGATCAGCTCCATGAAACCGTCGGTGTTGTTCAGCTGGACAGGCCTATCGAAGGTGACATCGATAAACTTGGTGAGACCGGCCTTCACCAGTTCGTTGTCAGCCGGTGAGGACGAAACCTTCTGGGGACGAACAAACGGGTCCACAGCAGCCGCTGGGTCAACTGGCGGCTCAGGCTCCTTTGGCTGAGCTGGCGGCTCAGGCTCCTTTGGCTGAGCTGGTGGCTCAGGACCCTTTGGCTGAGCTGGTGGCTCAGGACCCTGAGATGGTGGCTCAGGACCCTTTGGCTGAGATGGTGGCTCAGGACCCTTTGGCTGAGCTGGTGGCTCAGGACCCTTTGGCTGAGCTGGTGGCTCAGGACCCTGAGATGGTGGCTCAGGACCCTTTGGCTGAGATGGTGGCTCAGGACCCTTTGGCTGAGATGGTGGCTCAGGACCGTCCTGGCAGCGGACTGTGCCGAGCAGGAGCAGCAGGAGAGCCGCAAAGAAGCCGAGCCGTCTCAGCATCATGGGCGGTGATCTGAGGGGTCTGTGACTGCTTTGGTCACAGATGCGGGGTGGGCATGCTCAAGTCCTCAACAGCAAATCGCGTACGCACGTAAATTGGCAAGATGTAAACTTCGGCACGTCGACACTGCCCGCTTTGTCCATCGACGCACCAACTTGTGAAGGATAGACACGTGCACGCACTTTCATACCGGCTGGCCTGGCAGCCCCGATACATTGTGACCAGAAGGGACAGCCAGGCATTGTCCCCCAAACCCTGATTTGCCAGACAGCCCGCCCTGGTCCCTGCCTCGTTTTGCAGGACTGCTTATCGTTTCCATCATAGACACACTCGTTTTTGTGTTCAGTGGAGACGCAATGATTGAATGAACTTTCAGAATGAATCTGTCTGTCTGTCATGTCAGTCGAGGATGGCCTGGTGTGAGAGTGAGCGTGGGTGCATCTGTGTCCTCATCTTCTGGACAGGGGTTGGCCTCCAGCCACTCATCTAGAGACTCCCGAGAGATTACCAAGCCTGAGAGACCAAGAATAGGTCATGTATTCAACACGCGTCTGATGCCCTTGTCACTGTGCCATGTCAACCTACCTGTGTCGTCTGTGCGGGTGAAGGCAAGGCCTGGAGTGAAATCGTGTGTTAGGATCCTCCGGGCAGCATGGCTCGGGATGTTCACCTCGCGCACACGCCAGCCAGCGCTTGCACCACGCACCGGTTTCATCCTGATTATCAGCTCAGACGGTTCCAGATGGCCACGCTGTAGCCTGTCAAGATGGTAACGCACTGCAAAGCACATATGCAACCCTACAGACACACACGTGCTCGTGACGAAGCCTACGTGCGAGTCTGAAGACGGCGAGCGTCATGTCTTGTGCGCGCAGCGCCCTCAGTGGCTGCTCCACCTGCTTGTAAAACCACTCGGACGTCGCGTCGCCACGCTGACTGCACCGAAGAAAGAAAACACAGCGCCACAGTGGCTTCATATACCGCGCAGTTGAGCACACCAGCGTGCCTTCCTCCTCACCGTGGCTGCAATGGCTCTTCTCCCTCTTTCTCGCCTTCTTGCTGCTCCCACTGCAGCCGTGCGAGGTCCAAATCTAGCATCGTACCTGCACGGACACACACACAGGCTTATGGATGCACCCACACATACTGTGTACGGGAGTCATCGCACCGGCGACATAGGTGGCTAGCTGGCCAAGGTCCAGCACACGGGACGAAGAGGTTTGAGCTGCCTTCCCACACAGGCACCACAGAAGCAGAGAGCATCACGGAATCTTCATGCAACGGTCCCTTCTCTGCAATTGCTTCTCTGCCTGCTCGTACATGAGAATCAGCGGGCATGGCATTGAATCTCGCTGGTGGGATGCCCACATAGGCAATGGCGGCCAGCGCAACGCGCCGGGCACGACCTGCATACAGAAAAGAGAGCAGTGCGCTACACTGCTGTTGCTCGCATGATGGACGCCTCTGTGTCCGGATGCTGACCCCTGATGCACGCCGATATGAAGTCGGTGTAGATGTGGGCGGACCGGGATGGGTCGAGCACCCTGTTGGTTCGCAGGGCAATGTTCTTGCGGAAGACGTGAAGCTGCCGCTGCCAGTCGCCGGCCGACGGCCTAGAAGCGTCCTCACACGACCTGCACATACATAAACTCACTCGAGAAATGATTTGTACAACGAGTTGGTTCGGTGCTCGTGCGCTGCTTGCTGACTTGTACGTGTAGCAGTCGGTGCAGACGCCCATTGCAGCCACATCACGCAACAAAGAACCATCTACAGACATACACCCATCAGCCAACATCACTTTGCCCTCACATGTATCCCTTTGCGGCACTCATTCACCTTCAAGAGCGTCAGCAACAGACGACGACCCTCGCCGCAGCATCTCCCTGACGACAGACAGCAGCACGCAACCAGACCACGCCGTCATCAATATGCGCTGACCACCCTTCCTCCCTCCCTGGCCCCTCTTAGTAGCTAGTACCAATCAGACAGCATGACAGGTTCTTGCAGTGTCACCAAGGATCCAAGATCTAACCTCATCAGCCGCTCAAACAACGTGTCGGTGCCCACTGCCGTGCTCATAGTGGTGCAGCGATGCCTTCTGTGCAGCTTTTGGCCTTTGACCCGCAGTGGCCAGGCGGCCGGGCGGATGAATGCAGACTTGCAAGGGGCGAGGGGATGACTCGTTGCTGTGATCAGCGACCTTCTGCAGAGCGCTGCTGCTGCTGATCCATAGCAGCTGCAGGCGGCCAGCAGCACCAGACATCGCTGCGGTATGCCAGTGGCTGCTGCCTTCTGCGGAGATGGAACGCCGCCGTTTCTTTCCTGCAGAGCATCCATTACACCAAGAGCTGTCCACTCGCGTGCTGCCCAAGATCTGCGAGCTCGCAGTTGCAGATCTCTTTCGTTCTTTTCTTCATCGTTAACGGACACCGAAGTCTTTCAAAGGTGCCTGAACATTCCCCGTGTCATCTCTCGTCGCGTGCATCATGTCGAAGCCGAAGCTGCTGTATTTCGACATCAAGGCCCGCGGGGAGCCCATTCGGCTGTGCTTCGCCATCGCCGGCATCGACTTCGATGACGTCCGCATCGGCCGCGATGAGCTGTCAGCCCTGAAGGAGGAGCCGGGCAAGCTGCCTTTCGGCCAGCTGCCCGTGGTGGAGATTGACGGCAAGCGGCTGGCACAGACGCTCGCGTGCTGCATGTACGTGGGCAAGAAGGCCGGTGAGTGAGTGAGGCAGTCAGTGCCCTCCATGACATGCGGGTCGATGCCTGCATGTCTCATGTGTGTGATCCCAACGCATGGCGTACCTCCCTGTGTGTGCGTCAGGTTTGGTGCCGACTGATGACTGGGAGCTGGCCAAGGTGAGACGAGCCCTGCACGACGGGATCTATACATGCAGCCTCCGTCTCTCGCATGTTAATCTGTCTGTCTGTCTGACGGTGGCTGGCTGACGGCGTATGTGTGTGTAGATGTTTGAGTTCATCGGTGGTGTCGAGGATACCCAAATGAAGATCACGATGTCCATCTACGAGCAGGATGCCGACAAAAAGAAAAAGGTACACAGATTGGATT
The DNA here is from genome assembly GCA_001179505.1 of Vitrella brassicaformis. NCBI lineage: Eukaryota > Vitrellaceae > Vitrella > Vitrella brassicaformis. The sequence goes on from CDMY01000164.1 coordinate 80,092, forward strand.
GGGCGGAGGGGAGGGCCGATGTGCGTGAGACAGGCAAGGCATTTAGTATGGTGAGGTGCGTCGGATGTGTGTGATACGCTATAGATGCGCGAGGATCTGGCAACGACGACACTGCCCAAGTGGTTCGGCTTCCTCGACAGCCTCGCGGTGCAGAACGGCAGCAACGGATACGCAGTCGGCAGCAAACTCTCACTCGCAGGTCCGCACACACAAACAGCACAGCCGGCCGGTTCACACAGTGGACGAACATACATGGCCTCCTCTGTGTGTGTTGGTGTGCAGACCTGTGGGTGTACATGAGTCTGGGTTGGATCAAGATGGGAGTGCTGGACGGCATCCCCGCCTCGCTGCCCGACAAATACGCCGCACTCAGCAAGGTGGGTGGGTGGGCCAGTCCCAGGACACCACACACAGCACACACATGGATGTGTGTGGATGGATGGGTCGATGGATGTGTGTGTCAGGTGTATGAGACGGTGGACACGCACCCCAAGGTGGTCGAGTGGAACGCGGCGCACGCCAAGCCCCCGCAGTGATCCATGCATCCACCGAGCTCACAAGACACGACTGCATAGCACTTTCATGTGGGAGTGAGTGGAGTGGAGTGGGACTCATGACATTGGACCGCCACTTCTTCCTCTCGTGCCGCGCCATGTCGTGTCGTGTTGTGTCGTGCTCATGAATGTGTGCCTCAGCCAGGACACCGGCCGTCGCTTCTGGTGGTGGTGGTGCATCCACTCACAAGTTTTTCCCGTTTTCATATATGTCGTGACGATCGATGGGTGCGGTATCGTCGTTCATGACACAGCAGAAAGGCTCAGCCAGGCTACATTCCTGCACGAGCTCGGTGCGTGACGTCCGTCCCGAAGCAAGCCGTGGTCTGTGGCTTTCGCTGCCATTGCCCTCTAGACAGACCGACCAGTGCTTGCTCCTAGAGGCCAGCCAGGTTGGTCTGTGCGATTGGCGATGGGTGCGAACGCCGAGGACCACAGTGCTTTAGCGCAAGGGAGAGTTTTATCTGTGCCATGCCGAGTCATTCATCTGTCTTCAATTTCCCAATTTGTACCATTGAGTCATTGCCGTCACGGCCACGGCGTCTCACAGCCCAGTGACCTTGGGCTGTGAGTGTCCGTAGCTGGAGCGGGACTGGCTCAGTGTGTCGCAAAGATGGGGGACTTTCATGCCGAGATACACCTACATATTTCTGCTCTTCTTGATAGGATTCTGGGACGCATTCCTCAAGTCCAATGGACGCATGTTGAGGTTAAGCATCATGGTGGTGTGTATGTAAGAGTCGCAGAAACTGCTCCAGACCCGTCTCTTCTATCATACACAGTCGACAAGTGGAACCCAAATCAAACGATGCAGCACAGGAGAGAGAGACCGACTATCGACCCCACACACAACTTCTCGAAAAACGGCCCCCCTTACTGCTACGTCTCAACGGGCCGCTTCCTGGGCGACCGTGACCGTGACCTCGCTCTCTGTAATTGTGGAGATGTGCTCCTCACCGACCTGCTGCTGCCCTTTCGACCTCCTGCCTTCGACGCCCCAGATGACTCACCACCCCCACCAGCCCCTTGCTTGGTCCAATGTACAGCTTGTGGCCCGTTCAGCTGATGCCCCGGACTCTCCCCATTGCCCTCGCCCGCCAGCAGCAGCGCATCCAGTGGGGTGTCGGTCACAAATCCGCTCCTCTCCAGCACGTCTGCCGCCTCTCGCATCTCCATCTGACTCTGTACAAGGGCGAACAGCGGGTACGGCAGAGAAACGTCCTGCAGGGAGTCGGCCTCCTCGGTCATGCTGATCAGCCGCGTCATCATCGTCCGCAGTGGAGGGGTGCGCGCCAGCTGCCCGCACGAATGGGACTGCTTGACGGCCACTGACCGGAGGACAGGGCAGGGTGGACGGCTGGGGGGCAGGAGTAGGTGCAGCAGGGTGGGGTTGGCCACAGTGAGGTGTGTGAGGGACTGCAGGGGCGGGAGGGCGTTGATCATGGCTCGCAGGAGGCCAGCGCCGGGCGGGCCGCATAGGAAAGAGCTGCCCGCGACGGTGAGGTGGGTCAGCTGTGCCAGGTGCTTGATGAAAGCGAGGGACGAGAGGGGACGGGACACAGTCGATGACCGCAGCTGCTCGCCTGCAGCATGATACAGGCAGGCACACATGTGAAATCGTGTGCCAACGTGTTTGCGTGAAGATGCTCACTTCACTCACCCGCAGCATCGAATCTCCCTCTGAGAGCCACCGAGTGCACCGACAGCAGCGGTGCGATCATCAGCTCCTTGAGGTTGTCGCAGCGGAACCCGTCCCCAACCATCTCGCTCAGCGGCACATCCATCCGTGGCGCTATCACCAGCTTCTCCAGCGCCCCATACGCCTGCCCCGGCACCACGGGCATCGTGCCACCACCACCACCACCATGACGGATCGGGAGGAAAGGCCCCGATAGCTCAAGTGTGCGCAAGGTCGGCACACTCCGGGCCAGCAGATCTCTCAGCGCCGTCCTCTCCCGCCCGGCACTCCCTCCACACGCCAACATGCACTCACTGAGCCGCTGGATGGACTGGAAAAGGCTCGCAGGGTCGCCGCTGATGACGCCACCACGCAGCGAGAGGCGGGTGAGTGAGGGCATCTGCACGCCTGGCGAGATGACGACCTTGATGCGCTGATTGGCGGGCAGGTGGATGTCCAGGCTGAGTATATGTGGGAAGGGGACAGCGGGGAATGAGATGGGTGCTCGAAAGGACTTCGGGGACAGCTGGGTGGTGGAGTTGAGGTGCATGCGGGAGAGCCGCGTGGCCGGACTTCCCTCCTCCCGGCCTGGCGCTCGCTGCTGAACGCTGACGTGGGTGAGGGTGTCGCTGTGCCACCCGATGACAGGCATGAAGCGGCCGAGGGATGATGCCTCACAGACCTCAATGCGCTCGAGCCGCTGGAGGAGTCGGAGGGCGTCTCGACGAGATGACGGTGAGCATGGCGGCTCGTCGCTGGCCTCCGCGTATCCACTCAACTTCAGGCTTCGGATGTTGCTCACTCGTGCCGAGCCGGCCGCGTTGGCAGACTCCGACGCACGGCGAAGACGCACTGGCAGACCTGCACACAGGCAAAACACAACATCCTTCATCTGCCCTTGAGCCTCCTCACTACTCTCGCACCTGTGAGGAATTCTCCCACCCTCCCCTCCCTGTTGAGCAGCTTCGCCACGGCGGATGAGTCGGGCAGATGTAGGAAGGAAAGGTGGTGGCTGGCCTCATCCAAGGCGTCCGACACGGCTGAGAGGGCGAAGATCTCGTTGGCCTCGAGGAAAGGCAGCAGGTTCTGTGACCATATCAACGTGGGGATCTCGCTGACGACAGATGACGACATGCTTATTGGGCTCCGATTGTCAGGACGGAAGTCAGCCGCTTTTTTTTCCCGAGGAACCGGCGGCCGACTCTTTGTTTGGCCATTATATGATTGCGTCTTGATAGCTGCGCTGCGTGTGCTCTGTATCGGTAGCATCTTGACGTGTTGACGTCATGTGTGTCCATGCCATCGATCACAGACAGACAGACAGACAGACAAAGAAGGCCAACACACAACAAGTATGTATGTATTGTGCCATGAAATGAATGTATCTCCGCTATGCACACAACATAACATCACCACCTGTCTGCCTGTCCCAGACACCATGCCAGATAATGACAGACACCTCACTCTCTGCCTCTTCACGGAACGGAACAGTACAAACAAGCCGGCCGGCTGACCAGAACCGATTGCCGTCGCACTGACTCACTGAGTGTATCGTCATTCCCCGGTTCCCTTGTCCGTCTCGCCTGACTGTCCGGTCTCCTCCCTCTCTCGAGTCTTCTCTGCCAACGGCCCCCCGGCATCATCTGGCGACGTCGCCTTGCCCTCCTTCCCCTCATCTCCCTTCTTGTTGCCCTCTTCCGCAGGAACCTTCTCCTTGACGACGACCACAGTATCATCCTTGTCGGTCGCCTTGCGGCCCACCACTTGCGGCTGTGGTGCTAGGGGCATCATGCTCGGGGTGATGTCCTCACTGGCACGTGCAGAGGTGACCCCCCTGATGTAGTGGGGCGGCAGGAAGGGTGTGCCGGATGGGCTGATAGGGGAGCCCGCCCTGAGCTCCATTGGCGACTCATCATATTCGTAGTCCATGTCGTCGTCGATGCGGAAGGCCTCGTCATAGGGGTCGTCTTGGGAGCCGTGGAGGTCCTCAAACTCGATTTGCACATACTGCAGCAAGTAAGCCACCAAGACAGCCACAAAGAGGGACACCCAGGGTGGATGGATGGATGGAGAGAGCGATACATCGATAGCACGGCTGAGTAGTCGGGGGAGAGAGAGGGAGAGGGCAGGGGAGAGAAGAACCGCGGGCTGACATAGAAGCTGCTGGCTGGCTGAGCCCTACAGTCTTGCTGACTCATTCAATGTGACCGTACAGTCAGTATAGCGACGTCAATCATCCCGCCCGACATAGCAGAGGCAGCCCCTCTCCCTGCCCCTCCCCGTCCCTGTCAGCCCAGCCAATGAGGTGAAAGAGCCCCTCCACAGCCTCGTCAAAGCGGAGCTCCGCCAGCACCCATCCAAAATAGCCCTTCCGCTCACTCCGCCGCCAACAGAACAGCTGCCGGCGCGTGTGGGTGGCTGGCTGGGCGAGGGTAGTGGGTGGCTCGCATTCCGGCTCCTCTGGGTGAAAAGGGAAGCGGCTGAGCAGATGACCGGCCTATGGCCACAAAACCAGACAGACACACACAGATATCTGCCCAACCCAACTGTACACCGGGAAGATGCGGGCAGACGAGGCAGGCAAGGCAAGAAGCGACCGCACCGCTTGGCGGCGCGGAAAACTCTACCTACAGCCAGACACTGCTCTCTCTCTCTCTCTGTATGAGGGTCACACCCTTGAGCTGACTGAACCGCATCGCATCGCATCGCATCGCATCGCAGCAAAGCACCGACCGTACAGCAGAGGGTCTGGTCTGATCTGCCCTGGCCTGCCACCCTACGCCCCACTGCCCCGGCCCCCAGCCAGCCTCACATAGCAGTCGTCAGCAACGCCTCCCCCCTTCCCCTCTCCCTCCCCCTCCCCTGTGCTGCCTTGATGCGTGTGATGATGACCATGCGATGCCACCCCTCGCCCTCCCACGGGCCTCACCTTGCGGACATTCTCCTCATGCCGCCGGTCGCGGGCGCCCCTCGCCTGTGTCCGGTCGGCTCCACTGGACGGAGCTTGTGGCTGCTGGGCGATGGACACGACTATGACGCCGACGAAGACCAATAGGCTGCCGAAGAGATACATCCATGTGAACCTGACACACACACACGTAAGTCAACAAACAGACATACAGACATACAAAGGGGCGTGGCGTGTTGCCGGTGTCAGTGTGGCGTCTTCGCCCGCTTACTTGTGTTCTTTGAGTACGATGGCGTCTGCGATGAGAGAGACGGGGATCTGCATGGAAAGGCCCACGGTGGCGATGACGGGCGACAGCAGGATTATGGTCATCGCCCACAGATAGTCACTCAACACTGTGCCCAGTAGACCTGACACACGGATAGATGGATGGATGGATGGAACACACAGCCTTAGAAGGGTGTGGTGTGTGCATCTCCCGTCCCTGTCCGCACCGTTGAGCATCAGGAACCCCCATATGCTCCATGACGGCATCCGAAAAGACTCTATGCCCGTCAGGTCTGCAATCAGCAGCAGGGGAGGACCCACAAGAGCAATCACAATCCCGATGCACCTGCACACACACAACAGACAGACAGACACACACACAGACACACACAGACAGGTGAGCCACTCCATCAGGGATTTCCACGTCTGCCAATCTCGCCCACCCAAAGAAGAAGCCCATATCGATGTCGCGGTCATCAGGCGCCTGCTTCTTGAGCAGCGTGGTGAAGAAGGCATAGCACACGGCCGACAGCACGGCCAGACTTTGCCCCCAGAGGGTGCCCTTGATGTGCTCCCCGATGGTCGCCGGCGTGTTGAGCTCGATCAGGATGACGCCCACGAAGGACACGCATATGGCGAGGAAGGTGGGCATGTGGAAGCGGTCCCGCAGGATGACCAGGGTCAAGAAGTAAGTGAAGAAGGACGACGTCGACGAGAGGACCGTGTTGGTCGCCACGCTCGTGTGAAGGAGGCTCGTGTTGAACGTCAGCTGCGCACCTGATCAATCCATCCATCAGCAAGATGCAGAAGAATACAGAGTGCTGCAGGTCGGTGGCCTTGGGTGCGTCGGTCGGCGAGTGGCGGCTTGGCTTACCGAACCAGAGGAGGCCGAGTGGCACCGCCAGCTGCATGAGTGCCTTCCGCGGGATGGCCTCTGCCACTTCATAAGGCGATCTGCTCTCCTCCTCCTCCTGCAGTATGTCCACCAGCCCCTGACGCACCAGCCGGTCACGACGCCTCTTGGACAAATACGAACGAACCAAAGACGGACCTGACCACACACAGCACACAGAGAGAGAGAGATGCAACAGAGAGAGAGGTTTGGCACATCAAATGCCCGGTTTCTCATGCAGCATGAATGCCGCCCTCATCCCATCTCATCTCTCACCGAGGAGCAGGATGGAGAGGACGGTTTGGACGACGGTCATAAGGAGGGGTTTCTCGTACTTGACGTCCTCGAATATCTTTTGTATGAGGATGCTGGAGCCCACCCACAGCAGAATGACGCCGCCCAAGATGGTGAAACCCAACGCACGCCGCGACGCCGCACCAAACGAGCCGAGACCCAGAGTCGCCATCAGGGAACCAGACGTGGAACCAGCGCTCGTGTGATTATGAATGAACCTTCTGCTCTTCTCTGCTGACGAGTTGACACGTGGAGAAGGGAAGAGCACTTGGTGGAGAAAAGATGGTGCTAAAGGGAAAGCTCGCAGAGAGTTACGTGAAACGCATCGCGACCGGGGTTAAAACATGGATAAAAAGGGCTGAAAGGTGGCGGACGATGCCATCCTGAGTGCCCTGTGACCAACCCACCTGTTTGCCGGTCCGCATCTGTGTGACATCTGCCGCCCAGCATGGCCAAGAACGAGGGCAGCTCCAAGCGGGATGCGGACGACCTGGTGGAGGACATCTTCATGTCCCTGCTCTTCGGGGTCATCAGCGCCCTGTCCCTCATCATCGGGGCCTTCATCGGCATCGTGCGCCTGCCGCCCCTCACCGTCCGGGCGGCACTCATGGCATTCGGTGGCGGCGCCCTCCTCTTCGCCCTCACACTGGAGCTCTTCGGACACGCCGTACACGAGCTCGAGGAACACGAAGTCTTCGGTAGGGGGGGGAGGAAGGGGAAAGAGGAAGAGCCCCGCGCAAGGCGCGTCCATCCATATGTTTCTTTCCATCCATCTGTGGTGTGGGCAGGTCGGAAGCTCATCGGCACCATGTTTGGGGCATCGCTTGGCGGCGGTCTTTTTTTCGCGGGTCTGAACCGCATTCTCAACTCGCAGGGTGCGTGGATCCGCAAGCCGGCGCTGGTCAAGGCGTCGTTCGACAAGATCCGCCGGCTCTTCGCCAGCACCATCGTCAAGCGGCTGCGCAAGATACCCATGTTCCAGGACCTCCCCGACGAGGAGCTCTACAGACTCGTGGAGGAGATGCAGACTGAACGGTAAGAGGAGATGCAGACTGAACGGTAAGATCATCGACAAGGCGGGGAGGAGCGAAAAGACAGTTTACACATTCCACCCATCTGGTCCATCCGTCCATCCGTCCATCCATCTATGTGTGTGCAGTTATCGGAAGGACGACGTGATATTCCACGACCTGGACGAGTACACGTCTCTCTATGTGGTGGTGACGGGCCAGGTCATGATCGAGCTCAAGGAGGACAGGGCGGCCACACTCGCGGCCGACCCAACCTCCTTCCGCAAACTCAAGGAAGATATCGATAAGCACCAGCAGCAGCAGCAGCAGCAGCAGGAGGGGCAGCAGGAGGAGGGCGGGGAGGGAGGTGTGGCTGGGGGTGAGGCGAGCAAGAAATACGAGGTGGGCAAGAGCCACCGCCGCGCGTCGGTGCGCAAGTCGGAGATCCTGGAGGTGTTCATCGCTGGTCAGTGGTCGGCTGGATGGATGGATCGGAGGGGCGGGGGATGGGGGGCATGGATGTCGTATCTGTGTGGCATCTATGTTGTGTCAGGTCCCAACGATTTGTTTGGTGAGATGTCTCTGCTGGCTGGCGTGTCGCTGCGTGCCGAAGCGACGGCCATGGAGCCGACCAAGGTGCTGCGCATACCTAACTCAGCCATGCACCGACTACTCGCTTCAAGTACACTGCACCCAACCAACACACACAGCATGCCGCATCCACGTCCATCCATCGAACCATCAGGCACGGCGTTGCAGGAGAAGGTAGCGGCAATGGCGATCAAGAACTTCCAGGAGGAAGAGGCCTTCAAAGACGTACCTGCAGGTCGGGCGGGGGGGTGGGGGCGACACACAGAGGTCCCATGGAGTGTGATGTGTGTATGTTGGTTGTTTGTGTGTGGGGGTGCAGAGGTGCTGGTTCAGATGACCAACTACATGCACCACGAGGAGATCCCCGCGGGCGAGGTCATCTTCGTCGAAGTCGACCACACCACACCCATCTACTTCATCGTTTTCGGAGAGGTACACACCTCAATGACAGACAGACAGACAGACAGACAGACAGCAGGCAGCCAGAGAACCAGAGACGGTTGTGAATGTGTGTATTGTGTGGTGTGTGGGTGTCAGGTTCAAGTGACGTATGTCGATCAGCGTGTGGACCAATTGGGCTCCCACGACCTCATCGGCCTGGACCACCTACAGACCGGCAAAACCGTCCAGTAAGCCTCTCTCCTCCCCTCCCCTCACACACACGTTGAGACACGTGTGTGTGTGTCACGTGGGCAGGGCGACGGCGATAGCTACGGAGCAGACGACGTTGCTGAGGTTGACGCGTGAGGACCTGACGCACATAGTGGAGACGGGCGATAAGGGCAAGGCGCTGCAGCGGGCGCTCGAGAGTGTCCCCAACAAGGAAATCACCAGACACGAGTCCGTGCGAAAGAGCAAAGTGGTCCCGAGTAAGCAAAGCCAAAGCGAGCCACTCATAAACAACCACCAACACGTGAACTGTGTGTGTATCGTGGCTACATATCTGCACCAACCGACCGTCGTGTGTCTGAGATAGAGGTGTCGCAGCAGCGTGCCCTGGGGTGGGAGCGCATACCGTCCGATGTGGTCAGTCACATCACAGACAGATCTCTGATCCACACACCACACCCACATCCATCCCCGCTCATCTGAATGTCTATCGATGTGTGTGGCCTGCCTGCCTGCCTGCGTCAGAAACCCGAGGATTTGGAGGGCATGCAGCACGACCAGATCCGGCACATGCTCAGCAAGGCACACGACAGTCAGCTACCTACCCACCCACACCCGCCCCAGATGTCACTGACCCCTCCCTCCATGTGTGTGTGTGTGTATCAGCATCGAGCCGTAGCGTTCATGAAGGAGACCAAGGACGAGCAGCAGCAGAAGAAGCTCCGCAAGGGGCGCAGCAGGCTCAGCGTCCTGCTGCCCACCATACCGCAGGAAAAGACCAAGGATTACGTACGTACGCACCGATCAATGCAATGCACACACAGCCAAGGACAGGACAGGACAGGACAGGCAGGTCAACGGTCGGTCTTTCCAATCTCTCGTCGTCTCACTCAGGAGGAGTTGTTAGAGGACGACGCCGACCCCGTCGCAGAGGCAATTATCCATCCATCCACACGCACACCCACCCACCCCCCACACCCACCCATCCACCCCTCCCTGTTTGGTTGCTTTGTCCCCCATTGATTTGGTTGGTGCAGTTGGCCGAGGCCCGTCAGCTGATGATGCAGATCACCGAGGAGGAGGAGGGCCCCACCAGCGCCCGGCTCGGCCGCGAGATGCTCACCGACATCGCCGCACACGAGGACGTCGAGAAGCCCCACGGCGAGAAGGGCCACGGCCACGGCCATGGAGGGGGCAGCGCGCAGGCGGCCGTGATGATATGGCTGGGCATTCTGATCGACGCGGTGCCAGAGTCGCTGGTGATCGGCATTCTGTGGGTCAGCAAGGGGCTGGGGGGCATGCTGCCCTTCCTCATCGGCGTCTTCCTGTCCAACCTCCCGGAGGCCATGTCCTCCAGCGGCACCATGAGGGTATGTATGCATTGGTCCTGGGGGCACACACACGGCTCCGTCAGTCAGTGTGTGTGTGTGTGTTTGTAGGCGAGTGGGATGCGTGTGCCGACGATCTACCTGATGTGGACGGGCATAGTGATAGTGACGGGCGTGGGTGCGGGCATCGGGCCGCCATATTTCCCCCCGGAGACAAAAGCGAGGGAGAAGAGGTCAGTCAGCTCAGCGGAGCGATAGATACCAACTACAATAATGGTGTGGGTTGGTTGTGTGTGTGTATGTTTGGGGGGCCGCTGTCCGTTTGTCAGTTGGCCATAGGTGCGGTGGAGGGTTTGGCAGCCGGAGCGATGCTGACCATGATAGCACAGACCATGCTGCCGGAGGCCTTCGACTAGGCAAGAAAGATCGATGAGACACACTCAGACAGACAGACGCGTGCGTCTCCATGTGTCTGTATCTGTGTCTATATCTGTATCTGTGTCTGTGTGTGTGTGTGTGAATGCAATAAATCAGGGCGGCGATGTGGTGGGCCTGTCATGTCTGCTGGGGTTCCTCTCCGCCCTGGCCGTCAAACTCATACCCATGGACGACTAACTAAACCAACTAGTCCACACATATATCGACAGCTTCTGTCCCTACCCTACACCACACCACCCCGCCCCCCCCCTCCCTCTCTGCGTGGCATCCATGTGTGTGTGTGTGTGTGTGTGTGTGCGTGTATGTGTTTTAAGCTCTGCTTGCATTCTGCACAAACATAGGAAACATAGGAGGGGCATGCACGTGGGTGGATGGATGGGGTGTGCAGAGAGCTATTGGTGGGCGTTGAGGTGGGTGGGTGGATGGATGGATGGATGCGGGGGTCGTCGGTTTTGCTACGGATTTGGCTGCGATCTCCTTTTCTGTTTATGTGGTGGAGAATTGCTTGACCGAGTTGTCAGTCGGTTTGGCGTGGACTGGCTGCTTCTCTCCGTTTGTTGCGCCCATTAGCGAGCGGAACTGACGTCAAAGATACATGGAAATGAGAAGTATCACCTCACCGACCATTCTCCGTCCTTGCATCCCGCACACGCACACACATGCTGATGATATCCGCGCGCCAATGCACCAATCAGTCAATCCAGACTCTGCAGCTCTTTGATGTCGAAATCAATCACGTGAAACACCTGACACACACACACACGAGACACACGAAGCCAATCCGCCCCCCAACCCTCATCCTCGCTCCCTCCCTCCCTCCCTCTCCTCCTGGCGTCAAAGACCTGTGCCAGTGAACTTGGGCAGTAGAGTGCATCGGTCTCCGTGCCACCGGCCATCTCCACATCGATGCAGTAGCACGTCGTCAGGGTGTCGGCCGAGGTGCCCAGCAGCAGGAGGAAGGCATTAGACACCCACAGGGACAGCACCAGCACAAGGGGCAGAGACATGACGGGCGAGTGGTGAGCTCGCGAGTGGAGCGACGTCTCGATGCCCAGCAGGTAGTGCACTACCGTGAACTCATCTGCACGTGTGGGTGTGCACACACACACACACACAGAAAGAGAGAGAGAGAGAGAGAATCCTCCTCTGTGTGTGCGTGCGTTGTGTGTGTGGGGGAGCGAGCAGCTGACCTACCGGCCCCCGGAGCTCTGAAGGTGATGTATGCGAGGAATATGACGACGACGGCTATGATGAAGTTGAGGATTTGGGCCACGGGGATCTTGTCGCTCGACAAATGGGGGATCTTGCCTGCAGCCATCACACCCATACCATCCAGGTAGGGTAGGCACCAGCCGACACACAGCCAAGAGACATGTACACGTCTACCTACCGAAGTTCCGATTGAGCAGTGCTTCGATCCTGAGGGCGGCCTGCATGTAGGGGTACCCCAGCAATGCAACCTACACACAGGCGAAAGGCGCAAGACCACGCATTGGCCGCAACCATTATATTTCGGTGCGTCTCCCTCCCTCCCTCTCACTGACTGACCATGACGTATGCCGAGTCGGTGAAGTACCTCATGACCCGCGTCTCCAGGGCTATCAGCGGCATCAACACATAATACAACACTCTGATGGTTGGTTGGTTCGTTGGTTGGTGCACAGACAGACAGAGAGACGTCCCACATACACACACACACACATGAACCGGATGTGCCTTTCATGTCTCTCCCTGCCTCTTCACGTCGTTACATGCCTGTGTGTCTGCGATTCCGAAGGGTCGAATTCTGCCGGTATGAGGGGGGTCAGAATATACCGCAGCACCCGCACCGGCAGATTCAGCAGAGAACCAAAAGCCAAAGTACCCTGCACGCACAGCCACACACACACACACACACACCCAGACCACAAACAACGCCTCACACCCATGGATTTCCCGAATGCCGTCGTGTGAGGTGACAAAGGGACCAGGTGGAATCTTAGATTGAGCATTCCCTGCAAGGCCTCCGACCCGATGTTGATCGTCCCATCGGGCGTGAGCAGCCCACCACGGGGCTTCACGTCTTCGCCGCCATACCCTGCACGAGACACACACACAAACATACATACAGACACAAAGGGGTGGGTGACGGACAAGGAGGATTCTCTGCTCGCCTGATATCAGTGAGGGTGCTGCAGTGCTCCTCCCCGCTGCGATGGATGCAGTGCCGGCTGTGCGGGCGGTGTGCAGCAGGTGGGGGGGCAGACGGAAGTAATTCGCACACAACACTGCGCACACACAGGAACATTTTGTCGTGTGTCCTGGCGACCCGTCTCAGCCCTTCCCTCCGCCACCTGATGCGGCGACGAATTTGACGCACGCGGCGAGGAATTCGAGTGCCCACACGAGCAGAAAGCTCCACAGGATGAAGTAGAGGAGGAACACCGCACTGAACGACCTGCGGGCACCAAGAGGGGAAAGAGGGGAAATGGGTCTAAGGATCCAGCCATCCATCTGTCTGTCTAATGATCGTTGCCGCTGATACTGACATGGTCTTGACGGTCTCGATTTCGCCGAAGAGCTCCACCTCGGTCGAGCGCGGGCTGCCGCGAACAGACATCAATACATACGCAGATTTCACACTTGATGCCTTCCGTGTGTCCGTCCATACCTTCTGACCCCCATGAGCAGGACAGCCACCTGGGCCCACTGCACGATAAGGAAGAGCTCTGTCACCGACAGCACCAGCACGAGCACCAGCAGCAGGGGCGACTTGGCGACGTACCCAATGGTCCCCCTGAATATCCTGAACAGCTCCGCCCGGTACCTCAGCGACCGCATCGACACCACCAGCACCACCAGCCCCAACACGGCCAGGCCGTACTTGAGCAGCGGCGCCAGCTGCAACGAGTAGAAGTGCGCCTTCTCGAACACTATGTCCCTGATACACACATAGACAGACACGCAAGTCTCACACACGGAGATAGATGACAACGCCCAAGACCCCTTACTTTGCGAATCGTCGCTGGTCGACGTGAATGAGGTATGCGAGGTAGAAGAGCAGCCCACACCCCACCACCACACACCCGATGGCTGTCACAGTCGGCATCGCGCGAATCGCCATGATGGCCACGGCCCCCAGCAGCAGAGAGGTCGACAGCACGGCGGCCAGCAGCTGCGGATTGGAGAAGACCGTCGCCCACGCGTGGTAGAGCTCCTGCTGCAGCGAACCGTAGGTCACGGCCTCGCCAGCTATGTCGTGGTCCATCGGGAGGCAGTTGTAGTTGATGCCCAGCACCGACGCATACGAGTGGTGCGTGTAGAGCTTCGCCATGGGCCCATCGGGCACCGTGAAGGTCAGTCCCTCTGCGCCGTTGGGGCATTCCTTGACGCACACGCGGATGTCGCTCATCAGGGGGTTGGGGAAGTAGCCGTAGGGCTTGTCCGACACATCCGGGTCCAGACCACACATGGCGCCTGCAACACACACACACGTGTGTGCATCGTCCCTCTCCGCCTCCCTCTCCCTCTCCCTCTCACCGTTGAAGTCAGTGGGGTAGAAGAGTCTGTGCGGGTTGCCGTACTGTTGGGCCTCGCCGAAGATGAACAACGCGAACAGCACCGCACCGGCAAGGATGAAAAGGCCGAACACGTCAGTGCACCGCCGACGTGTGGCCAGCCCGTCCACCTCCTGAGTGAGTGCAGCGATGGATAGATGGACACTGCATGGGCAGAAACCGTGGCATCTGCGGCTCGGGCGCACCTGTCTGCCAAAGACGGAGAAGGCTTCATCCTCTGAGATGAGATACTGATACGCCACGCCCTCCGACTCATCAGCCAGCCTGCACACACACCGCACACCACATTGAAGAGAAGAGGACTTCTGATGGCCATGGAGATCTTTCGGTATTCCATCCATCCATCCAATGGGTTACCCGCGTCCTTTCTTGGTTTTGCCCCTGCCGCCTCGCTTGAGGCGCTGGTGCCGCCTGCTCGGCAAACCAACCGCAGCAAACCCCTCAACAGCCATCAGTGCAGCCCTCGGATAGTTTCAGATTCTCGCCGTCGGAGACGGGCCCCCAGAATTAAAATTGAGTGCGTCTTCCCCGAAATTGCCCGGAATTGCCCGGAATTGCCTTCCTCGCTCGTTCTCCTCCTCGTCGGGGCGCCACAGCTAGGAATCTTCTTCCGGTATTCGTCCGCCACGCAGCATCACGCAGCCCGGACGGCGCCTTCTCCACCACCGCGCACATCATCGTTGCTGCTCGATGATGTGCGCGTGTCCGTTCTAACTTCCTTCCTTGGCAACGCCAGAGGCGAACTCGAGCCGCGACGCCCAAACTATTGCGAGGCTCAACACAAAGCAAGGAAGAGCTTGACGAGGTCAAAGCAGAGAACTGATGCCGTCCGTCTTCCCTCTCTCCCGAGATGGAGGGTTTCTTTGTCTGCGGCTGCGGCCGAGTGCTCCCTGACTTCGTATGGTACGACGACATCAACGGCATGCATACCTTCATCGCACACGTCTTCGCCGTCTACTGCAGGCGCCGGAATGCTACGACTTCAAGTACGGAAAGGCCTCAGATATGTTCGCAGTGGGCGTCATCTTGTGAGCCCACGTCAAGCTTCTTTGAAATGGCATGCATTTATCTCTGTTGTGTGGCTTCCTGCAGATTCATGTTAATCTACAACGAAATGCGATGGGAACTTGACGAGGCCATATATATATATGAGGAAATCCCTTCTTGTCTCCTGTCGTCATACGATTGCCTTTTCCTTCCAGCCGACGGTGAGGGTAACGAAGAGCGGCAGACGAGGCCTCCCACTTTCCCCACGCTGGGCAGGAGGCTTAGTCTCGCCCTGGTCGCCCAGCAACAGAGCAGCAGCAGCCGGAGTGAAGAACGACCGCACGGCCATCATTCTGGAGGAGGGTGTGGTGAACAGCAATGACTACAAGGAGCTGATGGAGGTCGTCCACAACCTGCACCTGCCGACGGCCATCCTGTTTCTCCCCAAGCGCACCGCCACCGCCATCCTGCACACGTACACGACACTGGCTGGGTACACCCCGGTTGAGGCCCTTATCTTCCATGACGAGCACAAGAGCAAGGAGGAGCTGAACGGCATCGGCATCGCAGGCGTCGAGATCGGAGTGGCCGTCACCGACGTGGCCAACATGCCCATCGAGCCGCAGCAGCAGCACCTCGCCCACGTCGCCCCCAGCATCCCCAAACAGGCAGACTTCCACCTCCTCATGACCACCTATGCTCCCTTGCCAGGGGTGCGTGGGTGGTCATGCCCCCAGGATCTCCGACCGGTCTGCCCCCAGCCCATGACGGGGCCATCAGCGCGTTTGCTCGAGACTACGGCTACGGCTTCGCACTTCAGGGCATGGAGGAGTAAGTACGCCAGTAAGGCGATAGACTGCTGGGGAGATGTGGGTGATGACATAAGACGACAAGAGGTCCGACACCACAAAGATATCCACGAGCTCAAGGTAGTTGAAATTCAGGCACATGAGGACGTTCCAGCTACTGTTGTGCGATATCTTGGTGCATCCACCTCACAGGGCGGAGACTCGCCACTGGTACGCATACACAATGCACATGACCTGCAGATGTGCTCTTTCTTGATCTCTGTTTCTTCAGGCTCTTCAGCGTAGGGACACCAGAGAGCTCACAGTCTCGGGTGGCGCTGTCGAGCCGAGAAACCTGCGGACAGAAGGACGGCCCCGAACACTTGCATTCTCCAAGCAGAAGGTACTGCAGCTTTCTGCCGCCAGCATATTATCTCTTTCCGTCTGTCCTCGTCAGCCGGCAGTCAAAAAAGAAGTGAATACTCAAGAACCAACTAGACAACCTATGACGAGAGTGCCGCAACGTAAGTAGCAAATTCGACACTCAAGGACGTGACACATGCACACTTGTGTTTCGTCTGTGGTGTCTCGCGCACGAACATTAATCAGGCGTGGCCATTCGACCGACCAACCAACGCGCCGCCCAACACCCACTCCTCTCAGCAACCACACACACCAGGCAAGTCAAATGACTCATACGAGTCTTATGTGTGCATGTACGGGTTCTCCTATCTTTCTGTGCTTCCTTACACGACCAGGGCAAGAATCGATGCAAAGAGAAGAAAAAGCTGACAGAACATCTACTGTAGTAGGAGACACCTGGCGTCGCCCCTGTGTCACTGAATCGACACAGACGACGATTGAGGTCAAGGGATCTGTGGTTATGTCCACTTCTTCGTGTAGGAATACGAAGAGACCAAGGAAGAGCTCAGCCGCCGCAACGCCGAGGCCAATGCCTTCCGGGAGGAGGCCATGGGAATCATCGCGCGACAGCAAGAGGCAATTCGGTGCGCCATGGAGAGAATCGATAGGCTGGAGGCGTCGGGGGAGGCGAAAAGGGTGCAGTCGGTCGGTGTCCAGGCGAAGGTGTTAGAGGGTCCACAGAAGCAGAGGGGCAAAAGCCTCGACGAGAATGCATCCGTCTTGACCTGTATGTCTGTCTCCACCTCTCTCCCGGTCTGCAGCTCCGTCACTGACCCTTCTGCAGGGTGACAACCAAGACGAAGGCTCCAGCCGGCAGAGAGGGTCAAGGCCAAGGCATATCAAAACGGCCGAAATGACCCTCTCTCTCGAGATGGAGGGTTTCTTTCTCTGCGGCTGCGGCCGAGTGCTCCCCGACTTCGTCAGCCAGTGTCCGGAGTGCAAGGCCCTCGAGGTAAAGCTCCTCCCACGCCTGCTTGATCCACTCATCCATCCATCCATTCGTTCCTTGTCCCCTGTTGTCATACGATTGTCTTTCAGCCGACGGTGAGGGTAACAAAGAGCGGCAGACGAGGCCTCCCACCTTCCCCACGCGTCACATCCTTCCTCTGTGTCTGCGTTTGTCCACCTGCATGTGTGTGTGGGCAGGCGGAGGAGGCGCCAAGAAGAAGGCTAGCTGACTATAGTCCAGCGACCATACCATCAAAGAAATGCGCTGTCTGCTGTCTGTCTGTGTGTGTGTGTGTGTGTGTGTTGTGTGCAGGCAAGAAGGGACCCGCGGCGAGCAGCATCCAGCAGGTGCTGCACGTCGTCGGGCCCAACCTGCTGCGGCAGCAGGTGGCCAAGAGAGGGGCTGGTGGCACCTTCGATGGCCATCGAGTGGCACAATCAAGGGAAGCCCAAGGACTACGGCCTCGGTAAGAGAAAGAGCCTCCACGACCGGCATGATGAGCCTGTGGTTGAAGGCCTGCCATGTTGTGTATGATCGTCAGCCCACGGACACACACTCGACCAGGTCGTGAAGGAGGAGCTCGACGCCTTTTGCGGCGAGGTGAGTCCCCACGGTATCATCAGTCTCGCAGACGCGTGAAATGGTTCATCTGCCTGTCTACTGCTGTGGGCTCCTGCAGGCGAAGCCACTCAAGCGCAAGAAGGGCAAGCACCGCAAGTATGCACGGCTGAAGACTGGGGGAAGGAAGCGGCGCCAGGAGGTCTCTCTGCCTGTAATTTGTCTCTTTGTGTGTGCTTTGTTGTAGGTAGATAACTCCCCAGCAAAGCCGCCGGGCCTGCTGTGTGAGCATGCGTGAGATGTGATCGATGGCGTGCGGTTGCGTGGTGTTCTGTCTCTCTCCCCTTGGTATGGTATGTGGTATGCAGGCCAAGGACAGCGGCGGGACGAACCGCTGCCTACATTTTATATCGTTGTTTGTTCCTGGGCATGTATCTCCGTTCTGATCTATCAGTGAGACGCCGTGCAGGGGGTGTTGTGTGTTTTATCTACCTGGATGGAAGGGACAATGACCGTTGGTCGATGTGCTGCTGCTTGTCCGCGAAGAGAAGGATGGTAGATCTATGTGTGGACGAGCATATTTGTGCGTGCCGTGCGTGTGCGTCTGGATGTGTGGGTGCTGTAGCCATCTGTCACTCGACACTGTGTGTACCATATACCCCATTGATGTGCTGATTCATCGATGGCCACACTGAGTATCTCACACACAGGTCAGTCAGTCAGTCAGTCAGTTCGTCATCATACCAACAGACGGATTGAGAACACCCTCCAAGCAGCCAGTCAGCCACCGTCCCCATGGCACGCAGTGCAGGCAGCAGGTGAGCCATCACTGACTGCATCGTTCACGAGACACCTGCCTAGCCTAGGTGGGTGGGTGAGCACAGGAACACCTGCCTGCCTGCCTGCTTGCATTCCATCCACCGCCGTCCACACTGTCGAGCGCCGCTTGCAAAGATAACACAGTGCCGCGCGACAGGGAAGCACTCGAGTGAGTCAGACGGCGACAACCATACCATCCACAAATCAAAGTCCCCCCCATCCCTGCCACCCAAACCTGTCTATGTCCGCATCTCATGTGAGCTGCAGCGACCTGAATGTCTCCCTCCCGTCCCGCCTCTTCTCGACCCACCCCACAGCCACCCACACCACCGCAGCCACATCTTTGCTGAAGCCGTTGTCGATCTCCCCCGCCAGCCCCCACTTAGCCGCCTCGTCCAGGATGGCCCGCTGCACCACCTCACGCAACTCCATCTTGCGGCCACCCACACCGCCCACCACAAAGCACTGCAGCTGCGGCACACGCACCACCTGGCCGCCCACATCGGCCGTCCCGCCCACCACCTCCCTGTTGCTGCTGGCCCTGTACACTGCCGAGTGGACGAAGTGCTCCGCTGCCGCACACACACGGCGGGCCATGTCGCTGCGCCGCACACCGATGGCCTCACTGATGGCCTCCTGGGCGGCGTCCATGTCGAAGAGGTATGACGCGATGCGCCGGCCGAAGATGGGGGCCTCCTGCGGGCCGACGGCCAGCCGGAGGGTCAGAAGGGCCGCGAGGGAGCGGTGGGGGGCGAGGGCGGCGTTGACGGCTGACATGACGGCAGGGCCCACCTTGTTGAGCACCGTGGCGTACTCCGTCAGCACCAACTGACGCTCGCGGCGACGGTCCTCTGTGGCTGTGGGGATGAGATTGATGTCGGCCGCCGCCCGCAGCAGGCTGCGGATTGTCAGCTTGAACCTGTCACTTTCGGCGCGATTTCGCTCCTTAGTGTGCTCGGGCGTCTCCGGGTCCTGAAGCTCTCGAGTTCGACGATCGAGCTCCTCGGCAGCCATGGCGAGGGGCGTGTGGCCGCGGTTGTCCTGTCCGTTGATCTGGTCAGCGGGCAGCTTGCGGCAGAGGTGGTCGGCCACTTGGGGAGAGCCATGCACTGCCGCGAAGCACAGTGGCGTCCATCCAATGCCGACGGCTTCCGTCATGTCGGCCCCGTGCTGTGTGATGAGGTCGAGGTAGGCGTCGATGAAGGACTTGGAGTAGTACCCCCGCGCCCGCAAGGCGGCCTCGCGCACCAGGTTGCCACCCGCCCCATTTCCTTCGGTGGCGAGGGTGGGGTCCTCTCGGATGAGGCGCTCATACATCGACATGAGCACCTTCTCATACTCGGGGGGAACGGGGCTCTCCGGGGGCCACAAAGATAGCACGCAGAGTCCACCTCCACGCAGGCGGATGCCGGGCCGCTCCATCAGCAGCTTGAAGGCCGTCTCGTTGCCTGCGCAAATGGCCCTTTGGAGGGGCGGCGACCAAAACCAGCTTGGCGTGTTGATGTCGGCGCCTCCGTCGATGAGTGCGGTCATGACGGCCTCCTGCAGCCCAGCAGACGACCACTGCGGTAGGACAGCGGGGCGGCTAGCACCCTCATCGGCTTCTGCACGGATGGTCGGCATCGCGTTGTCTGACAGGTTGTCAATGGCAAGACAAAGCAGCGAGTGGGCGCGGCCACGACACTTGCTGGGGGGGCTGCCGGGCCAATTACGCATGCTGCCCTTCTTCCGCAGCCGAGAGACGACGTTTGGGTCGGCTCCTTGCTGCCGAATGAGGTCGGTCACTTGGTGTGGGGTGATGATGCGGCCGATGATACTCAGTGTCAGCTCCTTGGTGGCCTCGGTGGTGCCAAGAGGGAAGCGAGCCTCGATGTCATTGACGCCCACACAGCCGTCTGCGACAGTCACGCCAGTGGCCGCCACCACAGGGTGACCTGCAGCACAATGCACAGAGCCACCACACGAGGCGGGCACACAGTGAGTGTGTGTGTAGCCTTGTCACATCTGTGTGTCAGGCGTACCATGCTCCTGGTAGCCGTCGCCGAGTGGGTCACCCCGATCACCTGAGTCCTCACTGTCGTCGCCATCACCATCCGCCTCCTGCATGGTATCCCGAAACCACACACAAAGGGGCAAGGAAGAACGTGACGGACATCGAATCGACGGGGAGTGTGTTCATGAGTGCCTCACCGGTTCGCTATCGGCTCCTGCCTGTGCACTTTCCACCTCATCGGCCGTTGCCTCGGCCATTCCGCCCTCCTCCTTCTGCTGCTCGTCTGACCACAGACACAGTCGACGCACCGACAGAGAACACATGAGTGTGCCGTACTGCTAGTGTGTTGACTGGCCTGTGTGGCATGATATCGAATATCACTCACCACTATCAACGCCGCGATTGCGATTGTCGTCCTCTGTTGGTCCGCCGCCGCTATGCCCCTCCTCGCCTAAATTGTCTGCAGACACAATGAAACGCACAACCGCATAAACGCAGTGGCGGGATGCCGTATGTGTGATGTGTTGTGCATTTGGTTGTGGTGTACCTGCATCGCCACCGTCACCGTCACCGTCAGCCATGGCAGCGGAGGCCATGCCGATGCCGTAAGACTCAGACATCACTCAAACACACACCAATTGACAGCTGCATCCACCACAGAGAGAGAGCCATGAGATGGGTTATGCACCTGGTGGAAGCTTTGTGTCTGTGCCTGCCCACCTATCGTGTGTCGAATTATGGACACAGACGAGCAAACAAGCGAGCAAACTGCCAATCGGTCCCGCCGATAAGGAGACCTGCACAACACAAGATACCGACACACAGAGGCAGCAGCGAATCACATGGCTGACTCGTGATGAGCCAATTGCATCCCCACTCACCCTCGGATAACAGCTGCTGGACACGTTGCTGGACAACGGCCATGGGACAACGGGTCTGTGAACTCCAATTGGTGAACTCAGTCTGCAGCTGCTGCCGCGCCGAGAGAACGTACGTGACTCACAAGCGATGGAAAGGCTGCCGATGGATCAAGGAAGGCGGCTGCACGATGAGCAATGAGTGGGGAGCATTTCTCTCACGTTAGGGTTTGAACCCTACACCCTGCGGGGCGAGCTGAGCTAAGAGAAGTGCCCGTGATTTTTTGGCAGATCATTGACAGTGGAGCGACCAGGCGACCTCAATACACCACGGGCGTCTCCCAGTTTCCGTCTCATTGTGGTTTGTGGGTCCAGGTTGGCAGATCTGCTTTGATCTGTGTGAGGTGAGGGCCCCTCCTGCAGAGGACAGGACACGAGAAGGTACGTGGGCAGGCGGGAAGGAGCACCTAGGGCGTCGTCGGTGGACAAACGGCCCTCATTTCTCATTGTGTGTGTGTCACTCTCAGGTCGTCAAGCGGCGGCAGTAAGTATGAGGCCCTCTCTCTGCCCACCACCTAGCCCCACTCATGGCCGCACGACAAGCAGCAGCTGAGCAGCAACAGGAGAGCGCCGCGGAGTCCCCGATGGACGTCGACGCCGTGCAGCAACTCCAGAGCGGCGATGAACCTGACCGTAAGCACCGAACTGCATCTCAGACGCAATCACACTCGTAGCACTTGATTTGTGTCCATGTGTGTGCCCATGGTTGATTGTGTTCAGGTGAGGACAATGAGGAGGGCGGTGTGATGGCCGATGGGAGCCAATCGGTGAGGCATTCATTCGCGAGCACCCCGTCCGTCCATGTGACGCTCGTCACCTGGCTGTTCTCCCATTGCCTCTGTGTCGCTGTGTCAGGACGGTGGTATGCAGGACGACAGTGACGACGGAGGGATGCTGGACGAAGACCAAGACCAAGACGACGAGATGGATGACAGTGAGGGGGACGACGGCAGTGACTCAGACAGCGACGGTCATGACGATGGCTATGAGGAGAACGGTACGCCAGGCAGATAGACACATGAGAGGGAGGGAGGGAGGTGCGGGCCCATACATGCATTCGTTGTCGGTGTGCGTCGTCTGATGACGGTGTGTGTTGTAGGTAACCCGGTGGTGCCAATCACCTCGGTCGACGTACCAGACGGTTGTTTGGGTGTCAATGACATCGAGGCTCGCTTCCCTCTCGGCACCAACGAGGCCACCAAGGAGCTGGCATTGGGCATCATCGGCCGCACCATCATCGACCCACGCCAAGTGACCACCCTCATCCGGCAGCACCAGGGCGCCGAGCCGGATATCGCCCCGAAGCTGCGGCAGAAGGGCAGCAACTGTCGTGGCGATCGTCCCTGCTCCCTGGTCCATCTCGCCATTGACAACAAGTCGGACTACACCGTCGAGACCATCCATGCAGAAGCCGATGAGGGTGCTATCCGTCCCGTGGCCCTTCCGAAGTGGCCGTCTGACGAGCTGGAGGAGGGCATCCTGACCGCACTCATTGACGGAGGCGCCGACCTCAACACGGACTTGGACAGGCCCCTTCGAGGGGCGATCCAACGGGGCAGGAAGACGGTATTCGACCTGCTGATGGAGCGGGACGACATCGATCTGCGCGGAGCAACGGCGATGGAGCTACCCGACCCGCGTCGTCAGCCTCCCTCTTGAGTACCAGGCGCTGCTGCTGTCGATGTACGAGGAGCTCATCGACCGCGACCCCACCCTCGCCACCGAAGAACGCAACGACATGAACCTGGTGTACAGGGCAGCCCTTTGGGCCAAGGGGTTCTATCAGCAGTCGTTCATCAGCAGCTACCTAGACCTCATCACACAGCACGGGGCCGACATGCTGGCAGTCGATGGCATTGGATACACGCCATTGCACCTGGCGGCACTGCGTGGGTCTCCCTACGTGGCTGACTACCTCTGCCGCAAGCTGCCCGCTGACCAGATCGACAGACGGACGCGCCACGGCAAGACGCCCCTCGCCACAGCTGCCTATTGGCTCGATCTCGACACCCAACACCTGCAGGACCCGGACACACCCGAGGCCATCAAGGAGGAGTATCGCGCCAGAATTGACAACCTCAAGCTGATCATCCATTCGCTGCTGCGAGCGGGAGGCGACATCAGCACCATCCCCACAGCCACAGAGGAGCGCCGCCGTCAGCTTCGGCTGGTGCTGACCGAGTATGCCACGGTGCTCAACGAGCTGCCTATCGCTGTGATGTCGGCCGTCAACGCCGCCCTCGCCCCCCACCGCTCCCTCGCGGCCCTCCTGACCCCCCGGCTAGCCGTCGGCCCGCAAGAGGCCCCCATCTTCGGCTGGCGCATGGCGTCATACCTCTTCGACATGGATGCCGCCCAGGAGGCCATCAGTGAGACCATCGGTGTGCGGCACAGCGACATGGCCCGCCGTGTGTGTGCGGCAGCGGAGCACTTCGTCAAGTCGGCGGCGTACCAGGCCAGCAGCAACAGGGAGGTGGTGGGCGGGACGGCCGATGTGGGCGGCCAGATGGTGCGTGTGCCGCAGCTGCAGTGCTTTGTGGTGGGCGGTGTGGGCGGTGTGGGCGGCCGCAAGATGGAGTTGCGTGAGGTGGTGCAGCGGGCCATCCTGGACGAGGCCGCCAAGTGGGGGCTGGCGGGGCAGATCGACAACGGCTTCAGCAAGGATGTGTCGGGCGTCCAGTGGGGAGCGGTGGGGTGGGTCGAGCGGGGGCGGGACGGTAGGGAGACGTTCAGGTCGCTGCGGCTCACATGAGATGCGGAGGCCCACACATTTGAGTGGCAGGCAGGGTTCGGTTCGGTAAGTTGTGCGGTGTTTTGAGGGCTGTGTGGTGGTGTCCATGATGTGTTGTCTGTGTGTGTTTGATTCTGTCCGTCTGTTTCGTCCAAGGGGAGCGAGATGTCTGTGTGTGTGCGTGTGCATTACGACGGTCCCCGTGTGTGTGCGTGAGTGTGTCGCTCTCCCTCCCTATGGCTCTCGTGTAGGCGGCCTTGCTCCAGTAAGTAATTGGCTGATGGACATTGAGTGATGTCAATTTTGTTCAAATCACAAGCCCAACATTTAAGATTGAACAGCTACTCACCCGCACCTACCCAGGCAACGACCCTCTAGGGTTTTAACCCTGTCGTTCCCCAAACCCCCTCCTGACAGTTTAGCGCGTGCAAGGAGTTGGTGCGCAGATCCGCGTGTTGCAGCAGATAAGCGCTCGCTCGTGAGTGTCCTGGCGAGGTCGGCCTCCTCGATAGGAGCCTCGGCTGAGAGAGAGGCCATCGCCCATTCGGTTCTCGTCAGCAAATCTCGTCGGTAGGTAGCACGTCAACGACGAGAATGCATGACAAGAGTGGTGCATACCTCTGTGCCCTTCTCGTCAGCCGTGTTTAAGTGGTGCCATGGCAGCAGCGGCAGCTTCATCATCATCTGCTGCTCCGCCGCCTCAGACAGAGGTGAGTGAAGGCACAGCACACGAATGATTCATCCATTCATTGGTTTGTTTGTTTCGTCAGGTCATGGCATCGTGTTCGTCGGCTGGTCGTTACCGGGAGGGCACTCGTGTGCTGCTGACGTCGGGCACCAGAAGGGGTGCCAATGAGAGCTATGTGTGGCTCAAGGCCGACGTCTATCGCATCGAGGAGACCAGCAAAGGGTCGCTGCTGTTCATGCGGGAGGTGGGCGGGCGGGAGGAGTTCAAACAGGTGGTGCCGCATCGGACCAGCGTGCCCATAAACACCAACCCACAGCCACCTGTGGTAGGCAGACACACCTCAACAGGAAGCTCCTTGGATGCCCCGCTGAATGATTGTCTTCGGTGCGGATGCTTGTCTGTCTGTCTGTCTGTCTGTCTGTCTGTCTGCAGGTGTGGGATTTTAGCAAGAAGGTACACAGGCAGCTACACACGACACACAAACGATGCCAGCAGTCCTTTATCTCCGGTGGTCATGTTTCTGCTTCAGGCCCCTGCACACTTCAGCGACGACCTTCTAGCGTCGGTCTTTAGCTTCATGACCCCTCGCGAGCTGTCGACCATTATCCCGCCCACTCGCACCACTGCCCCCGACAAGATAACCCTCCTCTACAAGCAGCCCCGCAGACAGAAACCGATACGCACGAAATTTCGCTGGTAAGTGAGCAGATGGACGACAAGAGGGCAGTAGATGCCGAGAGCCATGCACCCACCTCTGCCTTCGTCTGTGATCTTCTCGTCAGCCGTCTTTCATCCGTTGGCGGCCACACCACCACTCCTTCACCCCTCTCGGCCATGGCATCGTCTTCCGCTCTGCCGTGGCCAAATTTCGGTCCGCTTTGTGCGGGTGCCGCCTTCGGATCGTCCAATGGCGAGACGACGGCAGCGTCGAAGGAGGCCCCGGCCGACGTGGAGCTGCCGGGTGTGCCATCGGTATCATCTCTGTCCGGCGGCTTATCTCTGTCCGGTATATCGACGGGAGAGGGGGGCCTATGGAGTCCAGCTGCAGCTGGGTCGTCAGGCGCAGCCACTCCCGCACCCAAACCACGGACTCGCGCGAAGCGCGTGAGTGCCGCCCGTCCGGTTGCCTCGATCACCACAGGCCCAGCAACCACCACCACCACCCAGACACACGGTGGCAGCGCCGCCGCACCTGCCGAAGCACCATCCACAGCACAGTCGACAACCACAGCCGCCAGCGGCCCATTCGACATCGGCAAGGCGTCCACGCGGGGAGGTGGCAACCTGTTCGGTGGTGGGGCAGCGTCGGGTGGTGACTCCCTGTTCGGTAGAGTCGGGTCGACGGGCAGCCGGCTCAGCGGCACCGGCACAAGAACGGGTCGCATATTCGGGCAGACACCGGGGAGCGTGTTGGGCGGCAGCATCTTTGGCGGCACTGGTGAGTGACGTGGAGGGATGGATGGATGGACGGATAAATCGCGTGCTCGCTGCATGTGTGTGTGGGTCGATCAGGTGTCGCGGCGTCATCTGTGTCCAGTGGAGCGCCATTCTCAACAGGCGACAGCCTGTCTGGCGGTGCGGCCTTAAGAAGCGGGCAGCAACGGCCCGACGGCGCCGCACAGAGCAGCCCCTCCCTCATCCACACGGCAGCCCTTCACCAGCAGACCCTCATCGCTATCGACTCTTCCACCGATGCCGACCGTCAGTTCTGGGAGAGTATGACGCCTGAGGAGGCCTTCCAGCTCGGCAAGCGGCTACCAAACCTGACAGCGCTCAGGATGGTGCAGCCACGCAGCGACCGGTTGTGGGGTCTGGACAGGATGATATGCGTCGTAGAGGGCCATGCGGCCGGGCGGTGGGAGGCGTGCGAGAAGGAGGGGCAGCACCACATCGCGAAGGGATCTCTGGAGACCATCCACTTCACCCCCACCAGCAGCACCAGCAGTGTGAAGCAGCCCCGTCCCCCTATCGCTCCTTCATTCGCCCCCCCGCCGACCCTCCATGCCCTCAGGACCGTTACAGGAGTCGCCCGACAGCACCGTGTCCTGGCCGACAGAAGCTGGCACATGCCCGCACTCGAGTATGTCGATCAGGAGGGGTGGGATGCCGAGACGCTGGGCCGCTTCATAAGCTCGTCGTCATCCCTCAAAGAGGTAGGGGGGCGGCGGCGGTCATGGGAGGAGTGGGCGGGTTTGTTTGAGAACTTACCCATAGCATTTGATGGGCAGCCGGGGCCGCTCAGACACCTGCAGACCATCGGGGGGATCGGGAGTGGGCGTGGCGGGACACTAGATCAGTACCGACAGGGGGCAAGGGGACTGCAGGTGAGCAATGACCACACAGCAGAGGCCTCCCTCATTTATGCGTGCAAACACACGAATGACGTCCTCCTCTCTTTATTGTGTATTGTAGGCTGTGCTCACATCGCGCGGCTGCCACAAGGCGTTGACGAGGCTTGACGTGCGGATTCCACCATTCCAGGACCACGACAGCCTCTCTGCCCTGCTCGCTGTCGACGGCTTCATCAGCACCTGCTGCGTCTCACCGGACGTGCCGCTCAACGTGCAGGTCACGCGTCCGGGCAGCTTCGAGCTGTCCCTCTTCTACGCTGACGCATTCCCCCCTCGCCCATCCCCCTTCATCAAGACGGCCATCCAGGAGGCGGCACGGCAGGCGCGGTACGTGACCTACACCATCAGCCAGCATGACATCACCCACCCCGTCTACAGCCCCAGCCAGACGGCCGTCGAGATCGCGAAGACACTCTCATTCGACAAGGCGAAGGAGGTGTATGTCTCCAGCGCCTACGGCTTCGTCCTCCCTCCGCCTGGCACCCCCTCACCCATACCCGCAGTCATCAACGACATGCAGCCTTTCCCAGTGGCCGAGGAGCTGCACATCCGCAGCGCATTTGGCGGGGCTCTAGGCCGTCTGCTGGGGCAGAAGATGCCCAAAATGCCCATGCGGGTGCAAGTTGTGTGGTTTGCTGCAGCTGTCAGTGCAGAGGATAGAATTGCCGTGTTGGAGGCGCTGGGGGAGGAGAGGGAGGTGGACAGTGTCGCTGTGGGTGATGAGGAGGAGCCGGTCAGTCTCACGCAGGGCGGCGCCTTTGATGGATGGCGGTCGCAGGGCTTACCGTCGCTTCGCAGCGTAGACATGTACCTATTAGGTATGCGAAGCAGGCAGTGAGTGCAGCAAAGGGGGCGCTCGGTCCGTCTCGTGTGTTCATCCGCCCTGTCTGTGTGTGTCTTTATTCAGTGCCCCATGACTTGGAGGATGCTGTTGCTGCCGAGCTCATCCGTGACGGCCTCTCGACTATCCTCACCGCTGGGCTGCGCGGCCTGAGGCGTGTGGAGCTGTGGCTGGAAGGGGAAGCGGATGACTCCATCCTCACGGCGATTCGACAGCTGCTCCCAAACGGCACG
>CDMY01000164.1:116100-140627 GCA_001179505.1 Vitrella brassicaformis
AGGCGGCAGCCTTCCAGACACGGCTCGTCATCGACTGCGACACCACGGCTGACGACGACTACTGGCAGTGGACAAAGGGACTCGTGTTTTGGCAGCGACTCCCTCTCGACTTTGTGATGCGGATAGCGGCACGGCTTACCCACTTGCGTGAGATCACCCTCCGCCACCCAAGATTCTGCCTCATGTGGTGTATTGATGCCTTCCTCACCTTTATCGAGACCACAGCCGCCCTACCCACGCCCGCCGAGCCGCTCAGCAGCCATGGTGCGCCGCAACAGTCGGCCAGCCAGCGAGGAGGAGCGCTGCAGACTATCGCATTCGAGTCGGTGGGGCTGACTGTCGCGGAGCTGCGCAAGCTGAAGCGGTCGAATCCGGATCTCCCTCCCCCCGTCACCCCTGCCCCCACCCTGCCCTCACTCAAGGGTGTCACAGGAGCCCTCCGAGAGCACCGTGTGCTGGCCGACAGGGGCTGGCGCATGCCCGCACTCGAGCGTGTGGAGCAGCCCCGTCCCCCTATCGCTCCTTCATTCGCCCCCCCCGCCGACCCTCCATGCCCTCAGGACCGTTACAGGAGTCGCCCGACAGCACCGTGTCCTAGCCGACAGAAGCTGGCACATGCCCGCACTCGAGTATGTCGATCAGGAGGGGTGGGATGTCGAGACGCTGGGCCGCTTCATAAGCTCGTCGTCATCGCTGAAAGAGGTGGAGCGGCGTTGCTGGACCTGGGGGGAGTGGGCGACCGCGTTTGAGCGCATGCCCGTAGCACCTGTTGGGCAGCCAGGGCCACTCGGACACCTGCAGACCATGAGAGGGATCGGGTATGTGCATGAGCCTTTTATGGAATCAGTACAGGAGTACCGGATTGGAATCAAGCGGCTCCAGGTAGGCAATCATCACACATAAGAGGTCTTATCTGTGCGTGTGCAGGCACCAATGGTGTCCTTCTCTCTTTGGTTTTAGGGTGTGCTCACGTCGCGTGGCTGCCGCAAGGCGTTGACGAGGCTCGACGTGGAGATCCCGCCATTCGAGAACCACCACAGCCTCTCTGCCCTCCTGGATGTCGACGGGTTCGTCAGCACCTGCTGCGCGCGACCCGACGTCCCCGTCCCCACCACCGTAGAGAAGTATGCAAGCTTCGAGCTGTCACTCTTCTACGCCGATGACTTCCCCGCTCGCCCATCCCGCTTCATCAAGACGGCCATCCAGGAGGCGGCGAAGCAGGCGCGGTACGTGACCTACACCATCAGCCAGCAAGACCTCACCCACCCCGTCGACAGCCCCAGCCAGACGACGATCGACATTGTGAACAGCCTTTCATTCGACAAGGCACATATCGTGACGGTCGAAAATGCCCGTGGCTTCGTTCCCCTTCCCGGCACCCCCTCCCGAGCTTCCGCCATCATCGAACACCTGCAGCAGTTCCCAACGGCCGAAGACCCGTGCAGTCTGTGGGTCAGGAGTAGTGTGGGCGGTACTCCGGGACGCCTGCTGGCGCAGAAGATGCCCAGGGAGGTCGGGACCGTGCCGTTTGATCAAGATGAGAGCAGAGAGGATAGACGCCTTATGCTGGAGGCGCTGGGGGAGGGGAGGGAGGTGCGCACTGTCCGTGTGGGTCATTGGAAGGGGGATCCGATCAGTCTCGCTCACCGCGGGCCCTTTGAAGGGTGGGGGTCGCCAGGATCGCCAGCTATTCGCGACATACACATTGACTTCTCAGGTATGCTGCCGGGAGGGCAGTGAGTGCGCCTTTCGGTTCACTTGTGTGTCCTTCCGCCTTGTCTGTGTGTCGTCATTCAGTGTCCGATGAGCTGGAGCCCCTTGCTGCTGCCGAGCTCGTCCGCGACAGCCTGGCAACTTTGCTCAATGCTGGCGTGCGCGGCCTGAGGCGTGTGGTGGTGTTGCTGCCGATGCAACACGACCTTGACGGCGCCATTCGACAGCTGCTTCCCGACAAAGTGGAGATCGGCGACTTCACTATCATCACCGATCCTCGGCGAACTCGGTGGACAGTGGTAGAGGCACATCGTATTGGCTGATGAGAGGGTGAGAGAGACAGACAGACAGAGAGACAGACACTGTCTTGTTTGTCACTTTGTCCATGGCACATGTGTGTGTTGTGTGTCTGCATGTGTGTGTCAGGCTGTCTGTCTGCCACCCAGCTGTGTGATGTGAGTACGGCCGCGGAGAGAGACTTTCGTGATGCGTGTGTGCTCACGTTAGTGACAACTGGATGGATGGATGGATGGATTTGCGTGTACATTCAGACGGACCTGACGCTGTGCGTCAACTGTGCCTGCAGCGATTGAACTGCTTTCGGTTTTCCAGAGACATGACGCATAATGCATGAGAATGGGCAGTCAGGAGTCTGTTGTCATCAGACAGCCACCCTCCCGTCGGCGCATGCGCACCCAAAAGGACAAGGCAGCAGAGAAGCGCACACACAGGAAGGCCACGACGAAGCCACGGGAGCACACCATGCACCGTCTCGTTGTTCGCGTTGTGTGTGTGTGCGGATCGATCTGTTTGGCACTCACACATTCTGCACACACAAGTCAGTCAGTCCATGTCGGTCGTCTCTTCACCGCAATCACATGAGCATCTGCATCACACCTTCGCTTCACTGTGGTCCGCTCGCATCGCATGAAGGTGTCAGTCAGTCAGTGAGTGAGCCAGCAGTCCGTCCGTCCACACAAACACAGTGAGTGCACGCCTCAGCCGTCTGACACCGACCGACAGGCAAAGGCAGACAGACGGAGTTGTCGAGCTCCTCGGAGGAACACACACACACAGATACGCACAGATATGGTATGTGTTGGCAGCCGGCTAGACGGGGAACGAATCGACACCGACGAACATACGCACACACACATATACGCCGCCAGCAGACACCACTTAGATGGGCGAGTGAATGCACTCCCACACAACACACACACACACAGTCTCCCTCCCCATTCGCCTGTGTGTGGCCCATTGCACTGTCTGGCGTCACGCCAGCCGACCGATCGGCAAAACTGCAGTCCGCAGCACAGCAGATCTGAACGAAATTCACACCACACACAAGACAGCAATATGTCATTGATGACGTGCTCTGGTTGGCAGGTCTCAATTGTGATGCCGCGCCCACTCACTCACCGCTGCGCATGGATGGCCGGATGACCGAAGGCCCGCAAGGTGGTCGCCTTGCCACACAGAGTAGGTGTGTTTCAGCCCATTCACCATCTGCACAACGCCAGCCAGCCATTGACACACACCGATGTCCATTGAGAGCATTCATGACACCAATAGAGAGACGTGTGTGGGTGCTGACTGACCGGCCTGTGTTGGCTGTGGTGGTGCTGTCCTCTTTGGCAGGCTCAGGCGCACCACCACAGGCCTGGCCGTTGGCCATCACCAAGGAAGCACAAAGGCCAGACAAACAGGTCCTCTGCACATCCGCTCATGAGCCCATCAAATAGAGCCCACGGGTCACTCCCACGTCCAAAAGGGATGCCATCAAGAGAACGCAGTGCATGGAGTGGTCCAACATACGCAGGGATAGTGAATGGGCCGCCAGTGTGCCCGCTCTCGATGGGAGGCTGTGTGCATGTCGGCTCACTTGTTGTCTGTGAGGCTTGCGCAGCCGCCAGAGTGAGAACTTGAGCAGTTTGTCCATGTCCAATCCATGCTGCCGGGTGGCCACTGTGCCAGCTGAGCTGACGGCTGGCTCCTGCAGAAAGGCGCCCTTTGCAGCAGCGGGGCCATGTGAGGCGACACAACGTCAAGGAGTGGAAAGGGATGAATCGAATGGCCTTTTCTCGCTTCTGTCCTCCTCCCTGTCTGCTGGCCGTCTTAGATCTTCGCAGAAACGGCCGCCCTTCTCTGCCTTTCTCAGCGGCAAAACAGATCGGAAGCTCGCAGTGGCGGCGAGGGAAGGAGGGAGAACAAGGACGCCAACAGCTTCGTTGATAGGACCACTGCCCGCGGCTGATCGCATCTGCTCTCGAATGTGGTCATCGGACGGAGTGTTGAATTTGAAATGAAAAGGGATGAAGGAGAATCCCAAATGGCGGCTTCGAAGGGCCCTTCTGATGTTCTTCTCCGCAAACCACAGCGATGCTGGCAGCCATAACGTGTCAGTGACTGTTCGGCAGCACGACGGCGGACGTGGCTACCCCCACTCAGCAGTCAGACGTGGCCTCCGAGTCGGCAGGATGGTCTTCTTGGCTCTGCTTCTCTTCGTCGCCCCTTTACTTGGCTATCGGCGGTGGCTGGTCCGGCACAATGGGACGACAATGCGCAGCGGCTCATCGTCAACAGCATCTCTCAGCAGCAGCCTCGGCACTGCACTCATTGCATCCGGGAGATCGCCTCAACACAAAAGGGACGCACTCTCGAGCTCCCACGCCCCGACACCCCGACCACTGCTGCAGTACTTGCTCTCCTGGCTGTTTCAAACACAAAAGCCAGACGAACAGGTCCTCTGCACATCCGCTCATGAGCCCATCAAATAGAGCCCACGGGTCACTCCCACGTCCAAAAGGGATCCCATCAAGAGAGCGCAGTGCATGGAGTGGTCCAACATACGCAGGGATAGTGAATGGGCCGCCAGTGTGCCCGCTCTCGATGGGAGGCTGTGTGCATGTCGGCTCACTTGTTGTCTGTGAGGCTTGCGCAGCCGCCAGAGTGAGAACTTGAGCAGTTTGTCCATGTCCAATCCATGCTGCCGGTGGGCCCTCTGACAGCTGGGCTGACGGCTGGCTCCTGCAGAAAGGCGCCTTTTGCAGCAGCGGGGCTCTCCATGTGAGGCGACACGTCAAGTCAACGGAACAGAAAGGGATGAATCGAATGGCCTTTTCTCGCTTTTTTACTCCTCCCTGTCTGCTGGTCGTCTTAGATCTTCGCAGAAACGTCCGCCTTTCTCTGCCTTTCTCAGCGGCAAAGCGATCGGAAGCTCGCAAGGAGAAGCAAGGGAAGGAGGAAGAAAAGGAGGAGGGGCAGGACCACTGCACGCGGCTGATCGCATCTGCTCTCGAATGTGGTCATTCAACGGAGTGCGATGATATTTGCCCCGTGGCTCTTCCTCTATGGCGGCAGATCTGATGCCGGTGCGCAGCACATTGCCCATGAGGGCACAGAACACCGACACAAAAAGCACACTGTCCGTGCTGTATCTGTGTGGCTGTGCTTTGTCAGGATATAGAGCTGCCTGGATCTGATGGCGAGTAGCGGAGCAGGACCAACGGTGAGTGAGCACCCATACGTGATGACCACACAGCATCCATTGGGTACGTCACGTGGGCCGGGGTGTGTGTGTGTGTGTGTGTGTGTGTGTCAGTCGGTCCCCAGCAGGTGTTGGTTGGCGGGCTTGCCTGAGGATGTGGAGAGCTAACTGCTGGCCTCCCTCACGGCCGACGACTGCGGCCAACTCCGGGCCTCATCCAAGAGCGTTGGCTGCGAGCTGATCAGCGAGGCCTACCTGACGGACCGACTCGACGCAGCTATCCGCGAGAAGGGCCTCAGTGGAGTGCTGACGTACCAGAAGCGCTGCGAGACGGTCCTGCTGCTTCTGCTGCAGTGGATCGCGGCCATTGTCAGAGGTGTTTTCACTGTCGTTCAAGCTGCCGTGGGCCTGAGCGCTCTCAGCGTCGTTTATAACCTCATCTTCCTCCGTACCCGCGCCCTGATCCGTCCACCACCGATTGACTTTCTGCTGCAGCCGCTGGATGCATTACCGTGGATTCAGTGGAGCATCAAGCTGCTTGTCAAGGGGATCATCAAGCTGGCTGTCTCCTTTCTTACCTGGGTCGTCCCGCCCCTCGTGGTTGAAACGGTCGTTCGATTACTGGGAGAGGCGTCCTTCATCGTTCGAGCGTATAGGCAGTGTTGGGTGGCGTTTGGTGACTTAGGCAACCTTCTGCGGTCCGTCGCTCGCTCTGTCAGGAGCGGGTTGCGTGTGGCGCTGGCGATCGGCAGAATAGTCCTCGAGTGTTTTATGGCGCTGCTTCTCATCGATGGGATCCAGATCACCTGGCTCTGGGCCAGCGAGGACTTTTTGGTGCGGCTGGGAGAGGAGATACTGGTTCTTGGACAGCTGGGCGTCCCCCCGCCGCTCATCCCTGTGGTCATCCGATGGCTGCGCTGCACCTTGTCGCCGGTCTGCTTGGTCATAATATGCCGTCTAATCTGGAGTGAGCTGACGCATGTGCTGCTGCCAATCGACAGCAGAGTGGGGTATCTGTTGCGGCTGCTGTACGTGATCGAGGAGGGCGGCTGCTGGGACCGATGCGTGTCGCTCATCCACTACCTCAGGAACAGCAGCCGCCTCCCCTCTCTGCCCATCGTCATCACGGCATACGATCTGCAGCAAACGGGCGGCCGAGCGGTGTTCAGCTCGCGACCACAGGCGGTCCGTCAGTACTCGCTATTTGGCCACCGTCTCTCGATCATTGGCCGGTGTGTGGGTCTCATGTGTGTCAACGGCCGCGACTATCTGGGCGGCTCAGCAGACAGCGATGCGCTGACGTACGTCAGCATCGATTTGACTGATCGCGACCCGCCGACCAAATGTGAGCAGAGCAGCAGGGAGAGCAAACACACACATGAGGGGGACGGCGGAGAGAGAGGTGAATGAACGTGTGAATCGTTTGTTTCGCGTCTGCTTTCTGTCTGCAGGTGGCAGGGACGTATTCTCTTCCTTCACGGACGCCATCGTCTTCCTGGGCGATGTGTACAGCGGGATGGACCCCCGGCTGCGCCCCCACTTCACCCACCCAAGTGAACTCATCACTCCACCTCCCACCCAGTACCGGCTCACGGAAGACATCATACTGCACTCACGGGGCAAGTGGAATGGCTGCCGCAAAGCGGGCGCGTGGTGGGTCAACAACGCAAATTTGCTGCGCCATTCGGCGACCTTCATTCTGTGTGGGGACAAGGCGGCTGATGAGTTTCTTGTCTCCGTCGACCAACGTCTTCAGATCTGCACCACCGAGCCCCCTGTGGCTTGGAAGCGCCGCCCAGATGAGCGTTACCCTCGCACAGCCGCACTCATCCGCGAGAAGGTGGTGGCCGCATAGCGGGCGGCCTTCTGCCTATATAGGGGCACAGAGAGGGAGGGGGGCGGGGGTAGGTGAGTGTAGGTGAGTGGGTGAGGGTAGTGCGAGAAGGAAGTGCTGGTTTAAGTCTCTACTTGTGCATGAGATGGTGCACGAATTGGGTGCAGCGGTTGTGTGTTCCGGGCTGCCTTTGGACAGACAGGCAGACAGACAGACAGTGCAGCGGGTGGTGGCCTTAGCAATCTGGATGATCTACTTGAGTAGAGAGGGCGGGGAGGGGCGTGTGCATTTCTGTTGTGATGCTTGTTCGTTCGTGGGACTTTTTGTGCATCAATCGGTTCTTCCGGTCGCTCTAGCTGGTGAGGCACATGCCGACTCACTGTGCATGCACCCATGGGGCACATTCGAATTAATGTCAGTCACCGCATGGCCTTCCTTCTAGCTAAGCCCATCTGTCCACCAGATGCCGTTGTCTTCGATCGTGGACGGTCGTGTGGTTCTGACTGATTTATGGCTGCGTTGCTCCCGCTGACGTGGACATTCACTGCCTCCCTCTCCATGTCAGTCAGTGTGTGTGCGTGCGTCTGGATGCTGTAAACAGTGAATGGCTGGCTCGTCGGCCGCATGGCATGGCTCCTGCCATTTGGATTGTTTCTGCCAGTACGTCGCTTGCGATCACGTCTAAGATATATTCATTCCGAAGCCGACTTACTTACCACCAACCAGCTGCTAGCACACACAGCACAAACACGAGACACGGACGATCACATGACACAGCCTCGATCAACGCACCGATGGGCGGAGGGCACCAAAGGCGAACATGGGATAAGCCTGCAGGCCGACGCACACGCACACACACACACTGAGAAAGAGAGACGTGTGCGTGCGGCATGAGAGGCATGACATGAGTCGATGGGCATGGTCACTGACTGGCCTGATGGTAGATGTATGTTGGTGTGTAGACAGGCACTGTCATGGCGGTCGGTGTGGGCGGCCATATCACTGTCCTGTCGACACTATTCAGCGCGGGTACCTGCACAAAGACATCCCATACAAACAAAGGTGACAGCGATGTGATGATCAGTGGGTGGTCCCCATTGGCTGCTCGTGTGTTACACTCCACACCTGTCCACTGGCCCAGGTTGGGGGGGAAGCCATCTGACTTGGCCAGGGGGTGGTGGGCCTGGCGGTGGCAGACCACGCATAACATCAGCAGCGTACGGCACCTGCACCCACACAGAGACACAAGTGGGTCGGTCAGCCATATGTGCAAGTGTGGCCGCCGTGTCTCTCACTGCTGCCTGTGGATGAACAGCCTTGGGACTGACATGGTGAATGGTTGTCACAAAGGGTCGGCTGTGTGGGCCTGGGGTCTTCTCCATCTCTGCACTCGGCGCCGCCACTCGCAGATCCACACCACGCTGAACCTGAGCTCGCGTGGCATGTCGGGCCCTGAGCAATGACGCCTCAAGGAGATGGGTTCAGACATACAGGCCGCTGATTTGCTCTTTGCGAGGCGCCGAAACAGACCGAATTGATGACCGCAAAGGGGCCGAGTACACCTCCTGGCGCACTTGGCAGAGAACTTGAGCCGGTGGGCCACTGTACCAGCTGGGCCGACGGCTGGCTCCTGGAGAAAGGCCCCCTTTGCAGCAGCGGGGCTCTCCATGTGAGGCGACACGTCAAGTCAACGGAACAGAAAGGGATGAATCGAATGGCCTTTTCTCGCTTTTTTACTCCTCCCTGTCTGCTGGTCGTCTTAGATCTTCGCAGAAACGTCCGCCTTTCTTTGCCTTTCTCGGCGGCAAAACAGATCGGAAGCTCGCAGTGGCGGCGAGGGAAGGAGGGAGAACAAGGAGGCCACCAGCTTCGTTGATAGGACCACTGCCCGCGGCTGATCGCATCTGCTCTCGAATGTGGTCATCGGACGGAGTGTTGAATTTGAAATGAAAAGGGATGAAGGAGAATCCCAAATGGCGGCTTCGAAGGGCCCTTCTGATGTTCTTCTCGGCAAACCACAGCGATGCTGGCGGCCATGACTTGTCAGTTACTGTTCGGCAGCACGACGGCGGACGTGGCTACCCCTTCTCAGCAGTCAGACGTTGCCTGCGAGTCGGCAGGATGGTCTTCTTGGCGGTGCTTCTCTTCGTCGCCTCTTTACTTGGCTATCGGCGGTGGCTTGTCCGGCACAATGGGACGACAATGCGCAGCCACACGTCGTCATCAGCACCTCTCAGCAGCAGCCCCGGCGCCACACTCATTGCATCCGGGAGATCAGCTCAACACGAAAGAGGCCCAGATCGTCACGGTGCTGCAACGGTCGGGTTGTCGCTGCAAGGAGAGGAGCTGTCATTCGTCGAGGGCTTTGTCACGACCGACAGGGCATCGGAAGGCGACTGGCAGGCCCTCCCCATCCCCTCTGAAGCGGCGAATCGCAAGGGCTATCTGTACGTCTATCGGGCCTACTGGGACACCCGCATGGCCGAGCCGTCGGTGCGCATCATTGGGATGGCTCCCCTCAATCGCACGGGGCCGCTGGCGGCTCTTGATGACCTCAAGTGTCGGCTGAAGACGGCTACTGGTGATGGGGAGGAGGGGCAGACGATCGTCGACACGCCGGCGGTGACAGAGCGGCTGCCTGAGCACCACAACAAGACCTATGCGGCGCATTTCTTATTCTGTGGTGGCTCGCCCGCTGTGAGGGCTCCTACTGAAGTGGAGCTCTTCTTTGACCTTCCGTCCTCGAGCCGTATTGAGATGCCGGTCAGGTGAGAATGACGTCATGTGACCACGTAGGTCGGCCCTTATTTGTCTTGTTTTCTGCTTGCTGCAGGATTTTGTATCCCTTGTCAGGGAGTGAAGCCACGCCAGGCTCGTCACCGCGGGAGCTCTCTGTGTGTGTGCGTCCCTGGTGGGGCGTGCCCAAGACACTCACACGCCATCCACCAGCCACCGGCGAGACCCCCGATGCATCGCCGTCAGCAATGGAGGTCTACGATGATGCAGACGCGCTGACTGAGTTCGTTGAGCTGTGGCGACTGCTGGGGGCGCGGTTCTTCACCTTCTATGAGAGTGCGGTGCCTGTGAGTGGTGCTGTGGTGCGGCTGCTGGAGCACTATGTGCGCGAGGGGCTGCTTGAGGTGGTGCCCTATCGGCTGCCGAGTGCAGTCCTTCCCTTCTATGAAGTGTGGGACTTCGCGCAGAATGCCCTCGTCCAGGACTGCTACCTCAGGCGAATGGACAGCAGGTGGGCGACATGAGAAGGGCATGTGTGGC
Organism: Vitrella brassicaformis; assembly: GCA_001179505.1. Lineage (NCBI taxonomy): Eukaryota > Vitrellaceae > Vitrella > Vitrella brassicaformis. The sequence goes on from CDMY01000164.1 coordinate 126,411, forward strand.
CACCTGCACAGCTGCCTATCTGATTGTTGCCAGATACCTGGCGCTCGTCGACACAGACGAGTTCATTCTGCCCAGTGATAACGCGACAGTGTCGCCCGGCCTCCCCCCTCCGCCCCTCCCTGCCCTCCTGGACTCCATCCGTGCCCAAGAGGTCAATGCAGGCAATGGCGCCGTCGGCGCATTCCGCTTCTACACTTATTTCTTCTTCACCGAATGGCCGACCGACGGGCTGTCTTCGCAGTTCGCCACCCAGAGGTTCACCCGCCGCACTGAGCTCGCCGGGCTGATTGGGAAGCCCAAGAGCCGCACCAAGTGCATCATCATGCCCAGATGAGTCGCCAGCATGGTGAGTTGGCTACGGCAGATGGAGAGACTATAGGGGAGAGGCCATCCATCGTGTCTGTGTTTGGTTTGTGTGTTTGGTGGGGGATGTTTGCAGGGTATTCACAATCCGCAGAAGATGCTGGGGAGGCGGCGGAGCATGATGATGCCGCCCACTGTGGCCAAGCTGCACCACTACCGCAGTGCCCTCGGGGCCGTCGACAACAACTCTAAGAAGACCGACTTCACCGTGAGCCACCACTGACCCACTCACTCACCCTTTTGGCACCGATGGATGTGTGTGTGTGTGTGTGTGTGTGTCAGGATCTGTTTGAGGCCCCGCCTGTCACCGACAGCCAGGCGCTCAAGTATGGCCGGGCACTGCAGGAGGCCGTGACCCTGACAAAGAGGGCAATGGGTAGGAGTGGGATGGGATAGCGACAGATGAGTGTGTGGAGGATCTGTTGCGGGCTTGTTGCCCTCTCACTGAGTCATGTGGATATCTCTGTGCGTATGTGTGTCTGTGCATATGGGAGGGCGTGCTGTGACGCACACTGCCACTGTGTCGATACCGTGATGAATGTCTGACCCTCGAGGACTCTTTCGGTGCTGGCCACTCCAATGACCAGTGAATTCCTTAGTTGCAGCTTCTGGTCACTGCTTCGTTAGCGTTGAAGATGTCTGTCGGTGTGCCCGTACCTGTATCTTTCTCTGCGTCTCTCTCCCGCTCTCTCTCCCACTGATTTGGATGGCTGCTCCATCGGGCTGCTAATGATGTGAAGGCCACACAGACTGACCAGCCCTGGCTGCCTTATATTTGTGACGACTTACCGCACTCTGTCTGTCTGTCTGTCTGTCTGTCTGTCAGGTGCGACAGCCCGGCTGTGGTCTGCCCGTCTCTCTCCGTGTGGTTTGTTGCCATTCATTCGCATCGACGGCGTGGCTCTGCTGTTTGCCTTCGTGCCACCTGCACATGAGGCATGCAGCAGAGCCACGCCAACGAATGGATGCGGGATGCCCCACACGCCACATATTCATCTGCAGACCAGACCGGCTGTGTGGGTGGGTGGGTCATGACTGTCGATGGACGCTACATGCCTCTGTGTGTGAAGGACCGTGTGTATCAAATGAGCATCGAGATGAGAGTGCGTCGGTATTGTCTGCACAGCCTCACACACGGAGGCATGCGACGCGCCACACACATGGAAGTCCGTCGATAAAGGGATAGGTTCCATCGGCTGGCTATAGACATGAAGACACACACATTGATAGAGAGAATCCTCTGCGATCGCTTAAATGCATCCGCCGCCCCCAGTGGTCTGATAGAGACTGTGTGCACACCGACAGCCAAAAACGAGTCGCCCCCTTCCATATACACACACATGGGATGTGTGTCTGCACCGGCGGCGCTAAAGCACTCGGCCATGCGACATGTCAATGCAGCGCTATCACGTCGGCCGTGAGTCCATCATCAAGGAGGCGACGGCACTCACCCACTGCCACCCAGCAGATGGCTGAACACACACAGAGAAAAGGATGGGAGAGGCGGACGCACCGTTCATGGTGTGTGTGTGTCTTCCTTCTTTTCCCCTGACCTGCAGTGTGTAGATCTCCAAATCGGCGAGTGTGAAGTTGAAGCTGGAGGCCAGCCTGGCTTCGCCCTCGTTGGTAATGGTCCCGACGTACTTCTTGTCGGCCGGCAGCTCCTCCTTCTTCACCCACACCTGGCAGCTGCGAAGGTCGCCTGTCGGGCGGCGATTGCCGATCCCCAGCCACAGGCGGCCCTTGGCGATGCACACCTTGGCGCATGGCTCACCGTCCTTGTCCGTCACCGCCCCCTGTCTGCCCGCTACCGCCACGACCTGCGCCTTCTTGGGCAGGTCGATCTTGGTGATGCCGTCGCCCTCGAACGCGCCACGCACCGAGAAGAGCGACACAGCGCAGGGGGTCGTCTCCTCGCCAGTGGGGTCGGCGGGCGGAGAGAGTCCGCCCTCGATGTGGGCGGCGATGATGGGGCCGCTGGGGTCTTTGAGCAGCAGCAGGAGGTCGGTGGCGTCGCCGACATTCTTGAACATGGCCTCGGGCTCCCAGCCGTCACGCTCACCCCTGACACATAGACAGACACACACCAAAGCAGCAAAAGGATATGATTCACGAGTCACCGACAGCCTCCCTGTGATCGGTGGCTGACTTGTAGAGTAGTTGTGGCGTCGCATCCGTCATGCCGGTCGCGTCGACGAGTGCTCGGAGGCCATCCGCAGAGAAGATGGGGTCGGCCGACACAGCACTCCACACCTGCACACAGCCAGGAGAAGCATCTGATGATATCCCTAGCCACTTGTGTGCCCTCTGGTCGGTGCCTCGCTGACAGACCTGGAAAAGCTCCACTCGCTGGACGGCGACGTCGTGGGTCTCAGCACCACAGAGGCTCGCGGCCTTGCTGCTGATGGCCTTGCCCACAAAATTTCCTGTTGGCCGGCAGCTCCTTCTTCTCCACCCACTGATAGAAGCGGAGAAGGTCGTCAGTCGGGCCGCCATGCTCGCCCCGCCCCAGCCACAGACGGCCGTCAGCGATGGCCACCTTGCCCCGTGGCTCACCGTCCTCCTCCGTCACCGCCCCCTGTGTGCCCGCCACCACCACATGTTGCTCGTCCTGTGGCAGGTCGATCTTGGTGATGCCCTCCTCAAACGCACCGCACACCGAGAAGAGCGACACGGGGCACTCGAAGGCCAGCTCAGATGTTGGGTCGGCCGGCAGGTGCAGCTTGGTGTCGGCGAAGACTGCAATGGTGTTGGTGTCGTCGCACTTGATGACGAAGAGGAGGCCGCGGCGCCCCACTACTTGCGGCGCCAGACTCGCATACGACGAACCGTGCAGCGAAGTCCTGACACACACACCACACAGCCAGACGTGCCGACGAATGCTTAGAGAATGGCGTGATGTCCTTCATTTGTCTGTTCTCACTTGAAGAGGCAGGCCATCTTAGGTTGTTTCTTGCCGATCATGATGAGGAGGGTCTGCATGACGGCGTTGGCGAGGATGTTGGGGTACATGGCCTCGAGGACGCCGTACATCTCACTCACACGCACCAGCTCATCCTGGTCGGCACACGAGGGCGGCGGGACAACGGCGCCATCGGGGGAGAGGCGACACCGACGAGCGAAGTCGACGATCCTGAAGACACCAACAGACGAATAGATGAGCTCTTTTGTTGCCTCTGGTGGTTGTCTGGGTGCTTACAGGTCGACGTGGTGAGCACCCACACCGACGATGGGAGTGCGACCATACCTGCACACAGGACACAGAGGAGAAGGGAAGCCAATGATCACCACACCTGCCTCTGTCATCTCCTCCTTGCCTTTCTCACTTGGTGAATCGGTCGTTGAGTGTGTCGCAGTCGGCCAGCGTGGCATCGGTGGTCGCCAGTGTGCGGCCGCCGACAGTCACACTGAGCACCTCCGCCCCTCCTCTGCCGCCCTTTATGGACGACTTGATGAAGGCGCCCATCATGTCCATGAAGCTGCGGAATGCCGATTGGCTCTGGCTGTCCTCAGTCGGTTTGTCGATGGCGATGGGCGACTCGGCGAAGAATATGTCGTGGTAGAAGGGGATGGGCTGCACGGCGTCGAACGTCTTGATCTCGTTGACCCACCCATGCATCAAACGGCAGAGCTTCTCCGACAACCTGACACACACACAACCAACACACACACAACCAACACACACACAGAGCAGTGAGTCAATGAGTGAGTGAATGAGTGTCATTGGCTGCATGCTCCCATCGTCCCTCACCATATGAAGTAGAGTGGGTCTGCGTCGATGAAGATCGTCCCGTCGGCATCATTGAGCATCCACTCGTCGAACCGGTGCAGCAGCACCGCCACACACGTGCCCCGCAGCCCCTCGCGCAGCAGCATGCCACTCGGGAACACCATGACATAGCCGCCGACGTTGATCTGCGTCACGCCGCCACTCATGGTGCCTCCTGTGGCCTGGCTGCTGCCGGTCGATGATGACGCCTGCATGCGGCGAGAGAAGCAGATGAATGACGAGACGATCTCGTGCGCTGCTGGTGCTGGCGACGCAAAGCACTCTCGTGTTGGAGATCAGGGAAGCGAGAAACAGCCTCTTTGCTTCACGAGTGAAGTTTTGAGCTTGCGCATGCGAGCTTGGATTTCTCGCGCTCTTCCTGACGCTCTCTCTCCTCTCGCTGTGTACTCCAAGGGCTTGCGGCATCATCAGTCGACTCATCTGGTGTCGCAGATTGGTTGGATATTCATCGCAGAGAGGCCATGGCTGACAGGGCGATGAAGGTGAGCGAGGCAACAGGGTGAAGCAGTTTGGTTGCAGAGGCACACTGACTGGCTGTGATTGTGTTGTTGTTGCTGTTGTTGCTTGCTGCCTGTCAGACGCAGAGGCGCGGCTCGGGAGAGGAACGAGATAAGCCTCCTCGATAAAAAGCTCCACTGACAGAGAGGCCATCGTCCACATATTCTCCTCGGCAAATCTCGCTGGTAGGAGCACATGGTTTATGACGAGAAATCACGCCGTCAGTGATGCATGCTTGTGTGCTCTTCTCGTCAGCCGTGTGTGAGTGACGCCATGGCAGCTCCAGCTTCATCTTCATCAGCTGATCCGCCTCAGGCAGAGGTGACTCAGCACAGTAGACACAACAACCCCATGATGTGCAAATGAACTATTCATTCCTTTGGTCGTTCGTTCGTTTCGTCAAGTGATGGAGCACTCGGCGAGCGGTCGTCACCAGGAGGGCACCCGTGTGGTGCTGCTGTCGAGCACCAAGAGGGCTCCCACCGACGACTATGTGTGGGTCACGGCCAGAGTATATCGCATCGACCCACATGTGGTCTACGAGAAGGAGGGCACTCTGCACGAGGGAACGGCGCTCCACATGAGGGAAGTTGGCGGATGGCGGGAGGAGTTCAAAGTGGTGGTGCCGCACCAGACCGACACGCACACAAACCCGAACCCACAGCCACCCGTGGTAGGTAAACACACCTCAACAAAAAAATCCCTAAACCACTGCTTGATGCTTCTCTTTGGTGCGTGTCCGTCTGCCTTGCTGCCTATGCGAAGGTGTGGGATGTTAAAAAGAAGGTACACGCACACAAGCAGCGACACACGACACACACAAATGATGTCAGCCACTCTCATGCCGCCTTGTTTCCCTTGGTCATGTGTCTGCCTCAGGCACCTGAACGCTTCGGCGAAGACATCGTGGCGTCACTGCTTAGCTTCATGACCCCTCGCGAGCTGTCGGCCCTCTTCCCACCCCCTCACAGCACCGAACCTGCAACGAATGCGATCCCCGACGAGAAGTCTCGCAGAGAGAAGCCCATACTCAGAGTATCTCGCAAGTCAGTGAGCAGAGGGGAGGGAACTAAATGCCTAGAGCGATGTACCCACTTCTTCTCCTCTGTGGTCTTGTCAGCCGTCTCTCATCCGTTGGCGGCTCTGTCGGCACCGATCCACCCCTCCCGGCCATCACATCGTCTCCCGCCCTGCCGTCGACCAATGGCGGTCCGCTCTGTGCGGGTGCCACCTTCGGACCCCTCAAGAAGGGCGAGACCATGGCGGCATCGAAGGAGGACACAGCCAGCAGGGTGCTGCCGGGTGCGGCATCGCTCCCCTCTCCGTTTGGCGGACAATCTCTGATCGGCACATCGACGGGAGAGGGGGGCCTGTCGAGTGCTGCGGCAGCTGCGTCATCAGCCGCAGCCATACCCACACCCAAGCCAAGCACCGACGTGCTCGACGGCCTAAGGGGCGCCCCTTCGCCCGCCTCTTGCGCCGGGCCCACCACCACCACCACAGCCCCAATGGACCGCTTCGGTGGCAGCATCTTCGCGCCTGCCAAAGCAGCAACCACATCACAGTCGACAGTCACACCCACCAGCGGTCCATTCTCGTTCGGCAAGGCATCCACAGGGGGAGGAGGTAGTGATCTGTTTGGTGCCGGAGCAGCGTCAGAAGGTGGCTCTCTCTTCGGCGAAGTCGGGTCGAGTGGCAGCGGCACTGGCAGAGGGAGTCTGTTTGGCCAGGGAGGGGCTGCCACGGGGACGGGTGCCATATTCGGCCCGTTCGGCGGCAGTATCTCTGCGGGCACCGGTGAGTGACATCAGGGGGCACCACAGACGTCACCACAGATGGATGGCTGAATGGATGGATCAATCTCCTGCTGGCTGCGTATGTGTGCGGACAATCAGGTGTGGCGGCGTCATCTGTCTTCAGTGGAGCGTCATTCTCGACTGGCGACAGCCTGTCTGGCGGTGCGGCCTTCGGGCAGCAACGACCCGGCGGTGCCGCACATAGCAGCCCCTCCCCCATCTACGCGGCCGCCCTTCACCAGCAGACCCACATCAACATCGACTGCACCACCGATGCCGACCGTCACTTCTGGGAGAGTATGACGCCTTTGGAGGCCTTCCAGCTCGGCAAGCGACTACCCAACTTGACAGCCCTCAGCCTTGTGCAGCCACAGAGCGACCGGTTGTGGTGTCTGGACAGCATGATAAGCATCGTGGAGGGCCATGCGGACGGGCGGCGCGAGGCGTGCGTGAAGGAGGGGCAGCACCACACGGCGAAGGGCAGTCTGGAGACCATCGACTTCACCACCACCCCCATCAGCACCAGCAGCACCACCAGCAGCGTGAAGCAGCACCGTCCCCCGATCCCTCCTTCATTCGCCGCCCCACGACCGACCCTCCATGCGCTCAGGGCCATCACAGGAGTCGTCCAACAGCACAGTGTGCTGGTCCACACGTGCTGGAAGATGCCTCCACTCGAGTATGTCGATCAGGAGGGGTGGGATGCCGACGAGCTGGGCCGATTCATCAGGTCGTCCTCCTCGGTGAAAGAGGTGGGGGGCTGTCGGTGGACCTGGGGGGAGTGGGCGACTTTCCTTGAGCACTTCCCCGTCGCACCTGCTGGGCAGCCAGGGCCGCTCAGACACCTGCAGACCATCGGGATGATTGTCCGTGAGCGTGGCCGGGACACAAATGAGAAGCAACTGGCAGGAGTCAGGCGACTGCAGGTAAGCAATCATCACACAGCAGAGGGCTCATCCATGCGTGCACAAACGAATTGGTCCTCTCTTTCTTTCTAGGATGTGCTCACGTCGCGTGGCTGCCGCAAGTCACTGACACGGCTGGACGTGCAGATCCGATCGTTTGAGAGCCACGACAGTCTCTCTGCCCTGCTCGCTGTCGATGACTTGATCAACAACTGCTGCGTGTCGCCGGACGTGCCCATCTCTGTGAGATCGTCTGGCAGCTACTTCGACATGTCCCTCTTCTACGCCGACTCATTCCCCCCTCGCCCCTCCCCCTTCATCAGGACGGCCATCCAGGAGGCGGCACGGCAGGCGAAGATGGTGTTCTACACCATTAGTCTGTTGAAGTTGCTGTGTGCCGAACACACACCGTGGTCAGAAGGATCAGACGGAGCCCTCGAATCTCGCCTTCATTTCGCCCTCACGCCAACAGCATCACACAGAGGTCCGCATCAGAGTCCACATCATCAAGAGCACGGCAAAGAACAGACAGAGTCCGGGCTATATACAACCGGGAAAAACCTTGCTGGTGACGGGCACGCTATCGTCTCCCAGCGCCAGGGTGGAGATGGCAGGCACATCTCCCTCCGCTTCAGCAGCACTGCTCTACTCGTACGCTACTGTGCGGCGACAGGCACGTCCTCTCTCATCAGTGGCTCATCAGCAAAGAACTGCGCAAGCAGAGGCAGCGAGGGGCGAGAGGAAGAACAGCAAAGAAAAGCCAGGCAGCATCGCAGAGCGTTGGGCAACGGTCACACAAAACAACGCACACAAAGCTCGCCAACTTAACATAGTCTTGGTGGATTATAAGGTCGGCTGGAGTGTGTGGCTGCTTTTCTGGTTTTCCTGCCATACCCCCGCGCTCTTGAGCCGTCCAGGTATAAAGCGCTGTTGCTGCTCACAGATGCCACAGAGAACTCTACGCCATTGTTGGCGGTGCAGCTGCCAAGGGATCCGTAGGAGCTTATTTACTCTGACAGCGACTTGGATCACGTGAATGTGAAGTGTATGTGCATGTAAGCGGAAGCTGTGTCTTGTAGGGCCTTGCTGCATCCTTCCGCATCGGTCTCTTCGGAAAAAGACAGATTCTGCACAGTTTTTTCACACACGGATATCGTCGGGAGGCGAACCGGAGCAGGGATTTTCCTTGCTGAGCCTTGCTGAGGATACCTTTCTGAGGATACGGATGTCTCGGTTCTTGCGGGTCTCTTCCTGGGAGGATTCCGTCGATGGGAATAGACGCCTCGCAGAAGGCAAGGATCGCTTTGGTAGGGGGAACGTTTTCGAGCTGCCTGCCTGGTCTGATGTTGCAATGAGCGATCTGCTGGAGCATGCACGGTTGGCGGCCTTGTAGTTCACGGCTGGCCGCGATTTTGTTCGTGTCGCAACTGACGCTGCCTGGATTTCATCTCTCGGCCGATGTCTGTTCATTCATGGATGTTCTTATCAATCCACGTGCCGTACACTCGCCGACGCATCCATTGACCCTTTCCTCATGTACAGTCCGGCCGTCGTTTCTTTGTTGATATGTCTCACATATTCGAGAACGGATTTCGAAGCCGAGGCAGCGCAGCCTTGCAAAGGCTCTCCCTGTTGGTTCATCAAAGTGTCGGCTTTCCGTCAAACCTCCACTTTCTCTCCTTGTTAGGCCTTTCTTTCGTGAAGTGCATAGGCCTTTACACAAATAGGCAGAGCATCTTTCTCCCTCTCTGCAAACCCCAATCATCGCAACAAGCCGTGTCTCAGAGTGTCTCAGCCGACTCTGTAGTTAGTCACACCATGTGTGTGACTGACAGAACTGAGATCGTGGTACGGTAGAAGACACTTGGCACTTGACAACGACACACAAAGAAAGGCTCAGGCAGAGAACACTGTGCACCCAGCGTTTTTGACATGGCTCTGGCCGGGGGTGGCACTCAAACGGAGGCCGAGCGGAAGCACATGCATGGTCCAAAAGAGCAGAGCGGCATGAAGTAACCCCTGACGGTGATCCACACGCTTCAAATCCACAGAGCTGGGGGAAGAAGAAAGCGAATTCATCCCGATTCAGGCAGACCTAACAGAGTGGTGTGCTGCCGATGACAAACAGCTGATGGAACATCTGACCTGTTCGAAATGGAGGCTCAATTTTGAAGCGATAAGGATATAGCCGATGGCCAACAAGAAGGCAGTACCGTCTTGAGAAGATCTACATGAAAGACTGGCAACTGAGCCCCTCGAGGTGGTGCGGCTGCTGGACGCCGGCATGTAGTGTACCCCCGGGCTCTCGAACTCCTCCACGTGAGACCACCGACTAGCAGCAACCAATGGCGGTCGTCTACCCACGCCCATTTTAAGGGGGCCGTTTGATGGGATGCACGCTACAGAGATAGCATTTCGTCGATGCACTGAAGACACTTTCTGATGAAAAGACACTCACGATTTCAATCGACAAGCACAAAGACAGGCAAGCACAAACACACAAACACACGTACGAGTCACACACTTAGCCCTACTTAGCCCAGTGACCATGGATTGGTTTGCGTGTGGCTTGGGTCGACACAACTGTGCAAACTTTGAGTGGCTAGTCCTCGATGGTCGCTTGCGTGCCGACAGAGCTGGGAGAGGTGGATCATGATTTGATACGTTCGTGTATTTAGGCGCACGTGTTTAGGCGGCTGTGTAAAAATTCGGTGGCTTTGAGCGATGGCCGCTTGTGTGAACACAGCATAGCGAGATGTATCACGCATTGACACAATCGTGGTGATGGAGGATCGCAGCTATGTCAACTTTCGGTGGCTGGTTCCCTTTCTCAAAACGGCGCAGGGCCATGGCCGCTGGCGTGCAGACACAACATGACGAAATGTATCAGACATACATGCTTTTGCATCGAAAGCATCACAGTCCCGTGAGAAATCAGCAGAAAACGCCGAATTCCGTGGAATCGACACCAGTTTTCGCCACTTTTTGCGCCAACGAGAGAACGCAATGCAATTGGAAGCAAACTCGTCTCTCGCAGTGTCCGTGCGCATATATTTCATCAACCAGACCTTAATACGTGTGCAAGGCGATTCCGGTTGAGTTGGCGATGAGCAAGTTTTCAGCGGCTATGGTCTCGTTTGCGGGGGCGAAGAGCGACGGCCGTTCGCGTGCGAACAGAGCGAAGAGCAGTGTGCAGTGTGCCGTGGACAATATATTGTTTGGCTTGGGTTGATGGCCGTGTAAACTTTCGCCCTGCTTCTTTGTTGAAGTTGCTGTGTGCCGGAACACACACCGTGGTCAGAAGGATCAATCTCTGCCGTACAAGCCTTTACGCAAGGCACGCAACGCACGAGTCCATCATGGGCATGGCCAGCCCGCCAAGCAAGACACGCACGAGAGCTGCCAACGGTCACCGGGAAAGCACGAAATAGAGAGACAGGTCTGCAACCCTGCTATCAAAACCCAACATTCTTTACGACGAAACGAAAAGCCATTAGCGCTTGCGTGTGAACACAGCGTAGCGAAATGTATCATGCATTGACACAATTGTGGTGATTTGGGTTGACGGCAGCGTCATCTTTTCGGTGGCTGGTCACCCCGTTGAAGCCTCCTCCCTTTGATTTGAGTTCTTTTTAAATTACTCCCCTGAATTTAATTTTATTTGAGATTTTTTGAAATTACTCCTTTGATTTTTTGAGGGGTTTGCGAAGTTTTAAAATGGAGATGGCTGGTTTGGAGGCGGCGTAGTGAAGAGGGTTTAAACGTGGCTAAGACAAGCCTCAAAATAGCCTTTCCTGCCCCCCTTCTAAATATTTTTCGCCGGTTTGCCGGTCTTAAAATGTTTTTCGGCACATTTAGGACGTTTTAAAAATTGCTCGATCAGAAGAGGAGGCTTCAACGGGGTGTGGCTGGTTCTCGTTTTCCACAGAAGGCAGAGGGATGGCCGCTTGCGTGAGGACAGAGCAGAGGGAGGAGCACTCACACACAGACTTGCGCGTCAAACCCACCAGAAACCCGAGAGAAAACAGCCAGAAACCGATTTTCCGGGTTTTTTGCCGTCGTTTTTCGCGACGATACACAGAATAATGTCGAGTAAGTGATCATCTGTGCCTAATATATGTCACATTTGAAGCATTCTGAACCCCGGCGGGAAGGTAGGCCGGGATGCACAGCTCTAATCTGTTTCCTTTTCTGATGCGTGTCACGACCCAAGTTGAAGTATGCCTGCGTCAAAAACCGCAAGTATACTTTAGCATTCAAAAAACTGCCACAAACCGGTGTTTTCTGATGCCAGCATTACTCATGAACTAAAGACGCTGAGATCTCCTGCTTGTGGGCATACCTACTACCACATATGTATACAGCGAAAACCCTGGCGTCTCGTTATCTTCGAATCTCGTGTGCCACGGGCTGGCTGGCCTAAAACGACCGGGCTTTTTGGTCAGTGCACTCTCATGGCGTACCCTTTCATGGCCGCGCAAAATGGTGCACTTTTTTTGCGCCGGCGAGCGCTCGTCAAGATACGAAGCAACTGATTGAGGAGCCTTCTGAGACACGGCTAAGCGAGAAACAGAGGTGCTTTCCTTACTGGTGATGAAGGCTGCAAAAGGAGAGACAGAAAACTCGAGGCCAGGAAGAAGGGCTGTCCATGGCTGAGTTGTGTGGTATTACGTCGTGTAATAAGAGCGTCGCTCTGGTTGCATTTCTCTAAGACTTCCCGCGGCTCACTTGTGCTTTGATGGACAATGACACTCGTTCCGGACAAAAGTGTTCGTTGCGTTTCTTTTCGGCGTGGAGTTTGGAGGCTCTCTTGGTTGATTGAAGCTTTTGTGTCCCAAACAATCGAGGCTAGGTTAGGGCAAATGTCTTGTCAGAATGATATCTCGCGGCGATCAGGGGGAGCCCAGCTGTGTATGTTAGTACGCGTGTGCGAAATGCTGCCTGCGGTAGATGGATGTCGTCTGAGAGAGAGGCGGACCCCATGGATCCGGATGCACCTTGCAGAACGGTCCTTGCTGGAGCCCTGCCGTTGATACGGACAGACGGTGTCTCCCTCGTCCAGCCCTCGTCCCAGGGATACGCCCTCGCTAAGGGAATCTTTCGAAATAGCTACAAGGATTGCTCTGGCGGAGACCGCTTGGGGGCGGATTCAAGGAGGTCCAGGGGGGCTTCCCGTGCATAAAACACGCTCGCCGTTACAGTGCAGATAAATAAGTCAAAGTCCGTGAATGGATGCGTTGAAATGAAAGGGGGACGACCAGACCGTGAATCGCAACTTACGAGCCGCATTCCGATGATGAAATTCATCTTCTCAATGGCACAGGCAGTACTCGTCCTTCTTCTGGTGTGGTTTGCTGGATTCTCCGCAGGGCGATGTATGCGCGCGTCAGGCAAGAACGTGACACTGTCCCGCCACCTGCAAACCAGTCTCACCGCTTCACGGGAGGCTTCGCATGAGGGGCTGACAAATTGCAAACAACCAGGTTTATTGACTACACAGAAGAAACGAGGACGGAATGCCCGCCTGTCGTGCAGGCCTCTTTGCGCTGACATTTGACGACGCACCAACCGACAACTTCGAGCGGATGTTGGATGTGTTGAAAGACCATCACGTGAGAGCAACTTTGTTTGTCGTTGGGGAATACCTCCGTGACCCTGAATCTGTTTCGCTGCTGAAGCGCGCCGAAGAGGAAGGTAAGAGACCAAGGAAACCAACATGCGCGCATTTTGCCTGTGCGTCCTGGAAGGACATGTGATCGAGAACCATTCATGGGACCATTCCCGTCTCTCCGAGTTGAGCGATGATGAGATCCGACGTCAAATCGAACGGACCGAGAAAATCTTCCATGAGCAACTGGGACATGGGAGCCGGTATATTCGAGCGCCATAGTGAGCTCATAATCTCTTCTTTCAGCCAGAGTACTATGTCCCGTGACTCTCTGTGTCCTTTCAGTGGGGACTGTGGCAATTTGATTCCAATAGCCGATGAATACGAATTGACAGTTGTCGGCTGGTCTGTCGACTTGGATGTGAAGTCGAAAGAAGATCGTGGCACAGTGGAATCTCGGCTTTCTGATGCTGAAGATGTTACGTCCTCGCAGATCTGCCTGATGCACGATTCAACCCATATGTTGGAGACGAAATCTATCGACGCACTCCCGGAAATTATCCAGCTTGTCCATGACAAAGGATATAAGTTTGTGACCCTAGAGGAATGTCTCAAAGGCTAAGGGCTTCCAACAGAGAGACACAACATGTTCTCTTTCTGTTTGCAATGTCATGAGAGAAGGAAAGAAAAATCTTAAGAACTTAAACGCATACTTTAACTTTGTCAGGACACGCATTCAGGAAAAAGACTAGAGCTGTCGTGAAATACGGATGCAGAGTTTTTGTCGTTCTCGACAAAGTTCAATCCTAAATTAGTGGGTGGAAGTCCAAACCGCTCGAATCTGAGCCCCTCGTGAAGGAACAGTCCGTCTGTCTCTCAATCATTCATTTTCCGAAGAGACTTGATATTGACATAATGTATCTCACAACGATTCCCGCCATCTACTCATGCCCATCTATCGCCCTGTTGGAAAGCCTCATATCCATCCACCCTTCTCTACTATCTACGCATCGAAATCCCAGTCTGGCTGGTCAGTGTGTTGGTCGCAATTCCATCTACATCCACTAATCTACACCATACTCTGTCTGCTCCGACTCGGAGATGCGCCCCCACCACCCCGTGGGCCTCCTCCCTTGGATTTGCAACGGTTCCTTGTGCGGCGTGTAGTACTGCAGAAACTTGCGCGATGCTACTGGGCGGGATCGGTTCCTCCTCCGCTTGAGCCCCTTTGACTCTGCGTGCTCATGGGACTGTATT
>CDMY01000164.1:140927-172118 GCA_001179505.1 Vitrella brassicaformis
AATACGAATTGACAGTTGTCGGCTGGTCTGTCGACTTGGATGTGAAGTCGAAAGAAGATCGTGGCACAGTGGAATCTCGGCTTTCTGATGCTGAAGAGGTTACGTCATCGCAGATCTGCCTGATGCACGATTCAACCCATATGTTGGAGACGAAATCTATCGACGCACTCCCGGAAATTATCCAGCTTGTCCATGACAAAGGATATAAGTTTGTGACCCTAGAGGAATGTCTCAAAGGCTAAGGGCTTCCAACACAGAGACACAACATGTTCTCTTTCTGTTTGCAATGTCATGAGAGAAAGAAAAAAACCTTAAGAGCTTATACGCAGGCATACTTCAACTTTGTCAGGACACGCATTCAGGAAAAAGACTAGAGCTGTCGAATATATGAAATCCGGATGCAAAGTTTCTTTCCTTCTCGACGAAGTTCAAAAGGAACAGTCTGTCTCTCAATCATTCACTTTCCGAAGAGATTTAATATTGACATATAATGTGTGTATTCTCAACAACGATCCCCGCCATCCTCAAATCCATCCATCGCACTCTTGCCACATATCCATCCACCTCTTCTCTACTATCTACAAGGATCGAAATCCCAGACTGGCCACCCCGTGGAAGCCTCCTCCGATTTTTTGAGGGGTTTGGGACGTCTTAGAAAAAAAGATGGGGGGGTGTGGAGGGGCGAAGCACCCCGGGTTTTCGCCCGTGGAAAATGGCTCTTGTTACCGCAAGAGATTGAGCCCAACACACGAGATCGAGCTCTGTGTTGCGGCCGGTCTACAGGCAAGATGTGTGGGTGGTGTTGGGACCGGCCCCCTTCTCTGGCACTATGGAGCTACCCGGTGGACTGACGACGATGAACCTGCAATGCATACGACAGCTCAGATCAGTTTCACGAATCTTGCTCTAAGCTGAAAGCTGAGCTGGAGGGTGCTTATGCAGCCCCGATTTGAGTTTTGCGGCCTCCGACAAACCAACTTTTTTTCTCCGGCAAACCAACTTTTTTTTCTAGGGGGTCTTTTCAAGATCTGTCTTCGGATATCTGTGGAGGGGGTCACCGCGAGGAACGAGTTTGCTTCGAGGTTCAAATCCGGTCACTCGTTTGCGCGAAACACGGCGGCAAAAAACCCGGAAAATCGGTTTTGGCTGTTTTCTCTCGGGTTTTTGGTGCGTTCGCCGCGCAAGTCTGTGTGTGAGTGCTCCTTTGTGTGCTCTGTCCTCACGCAAGCGGTCATCGCTCTGCGTTTCGTCAAACACGAGAACCAGCCACCGAAAGTTGACGCTGCCGTCAACCCAAATCACCACAATTGTGTCAATGCATGATACATTTCGCCACGCTGTGTTCACACGTAAGCGCTACTTGCTTTTCGTTCCGTCAACAAGAAGAACCAGTCACTGAAAGGTTACACAGCCATGAACCATCAGTCACACAATGCATCGTTCACGGCACAACTGCTTTACGCTCTCTTCGTACGCCAGTGGCCGTCGCTCTTCGACCCGCAAACGAGACCATAGCCGCTGAAAACTTGCTCACCGCTAGATCCACCGCAATCTCCTTGCACACGCTTCAAGGTCGATCTGGTTGATGAGAATATATGCGCACAGACGCTGCCAAAAAGGAGTCTGCTTCTAGTCGCAATTGCGCTTTCTTGTTGGCGGAAAATGTGGCGAACATAGGCGAACACTGGTGTCGGTTACACGGAATTTGGGCTTCTGCTGATTTCTCTCGGGACTGCGATGCATTCGATGCAAAAGCATGTATGTCTGATACATTTCGTCATGTTGTGTCTGCACGCCAGCGGCCATGGCCCTGCGCCGTTTTGAGAAAGAGAACCAGCCACCGAAAGTTGACACAGCTGTGGACCTAAATCAGCACGATTGTGTCAATGCATGATACATCTCGCTATACTGTGTTCACACGCAAGCGGTCAGCTTTCATTACTCTTGTCAAAAAGGAGGAACAGCCACCCGAAGTTCACACAGTTGTGTCGGCCACCGAAAATTTACACATTCCCTCGCGTTTTTTGACACCGAATAGATGTTCAGTCAGCTGCTTGTTATCGGCAGCACACCACACATCAACCTATCCATTACGTTGGCCTGCATCGGGATGACGCGACAGACTGTGGCGTTTGCCAGTGATGTGGCGAGGGATCAGCAAGTCACTGAGTGTGAACGACAGTGACATCGACAATCTCTCTCTCGAATGAATCTTCGCCGAGAAGTGGCTCAATAAGTGTCAAAGGGCCTCTGCGGAACAAACATCGAACGCACTTCTTGAGCTGACGATGACTTCTCAATTCATGTTCCAACTTACTATGGTGCGATTTGGTTCTTTGACATTGCTAATTGTGTCTCCCTCCCTCCCTCCCTCCCTCCCCTCTCTCTCTCTCAATGATTACAGTGGGCCTCGGATAAATGGGGCACGGCCCAGGTGTTTTATATAGCGTTTTTCCCATATATCCGTTGTCCCATTTAAGCGAGGCAATGCACACGCCTTCTGCTTAGCCGTCTGAGTCACCAGTGCATCGCAGCAGGCCACCTGACTCGCCTGGCGTGAGCTTGGCCCGGAAAAAAGAAAAAAAGCAACCCGGCCGGCGGCGTGGATGAGGAGAGCGAGCAAAGCAAGTGCTTGAGCGTTGCTTGGGCGAGACAGACAAGCAGGAGTGATTCACCGGCGAATGAGTGATGGAACACGACGAGCTATCGACAGATTGAGTGATGGAATGTCCAGAAACACTCATGAATCATGCAGAGACAGTCACTCACCACACCATCACACCTCTTACCTGCTTACCACTATCCTCCTCTGCCATAGTCTGCTCGGCACTCATCTCTCGCTCCCCCTCACTCACGAATGATGAATGATTCACTCATTCTTCTCAAATCACTCCTTCTTCTCAGATCACTCAAATCACTCAATGAATGATTCGCTGTCGAAAGCTTGAAGGTCGAACAACGTGGAGAAGAAGCTCATGGCTGAGCAGAGAGGAGACAGACGGTGCGATGATAACGTCTACGGTTCTCGAGAGAGGCGGAGAAACTCTCGAGACTCTGAGTAGCCCTCCTCACTCCGCTGGTGGGGAGGGCCGCAGGTGGCCACCTGCTCGTCTGACGATGGTTTTCGAGTCGCTCTCTCACTGCAAATGCTATGATGTGCTCAGAGGCAAGCCATTCATGGTGCTCCGCGGCTTGTTTGCTTCGCTGCTTTTCGTTTGCTTGCTTGGCCCCACTTTGGCGGCCCCGATCTCGGCTCTTTATGGGCGTTTGACGGTAAAATTCAATTCACAGTGATCAGTGAGGCACGCTGGACCACATGCAGGTCATTGCGACTTCTCACAATGAATGAATGTCACCGGCTTCGACAAACGCGCAAAGTTTACATCGGATAAATGGGATTTTCCCATATAACGATTTTCCCATATAAGCAGGGTCCCATTTATCCGAGGCCCACTGTAGACACCTGTCTTATTGACGCTGTCCAATACTTTGGTTTGAGGCCCTCTGGCAGCTAACTGAAGCAACTGCAGCCATATTTGGGTTGAGTCCACGAGACATCAATGCCACATAAAAAAAAAGACCGCCGCCAGACTGTACGCCATTAGGATGGGGTAAATAGGTGGATGCTCGCCGAGTTCATGGCACGTAGATTGATAACATCCATGAATGAACAGACATCGGCCGAGACATGACATCCATGCGGCATCATTCCAACAAAAATGGCGGATCAGTCATGAAAGACAAGGCCGCCAACCGTGCATTCTCCAGCAGCAGACCAGGCAGGCAGCTCTCTAAGGCGTCGCAGCCCTTTCCCAATATTGCCGTCAGCCAGGCGTCTCTTCTCCCCACGGGCGTATACGTAGCACTTGCAACAGCCACCGGCGGCATCCCCTCAGCGAGAGATCCGAGGCATTCATATCCTTGGCAAGGCTCAGGCAAGGAAGAATCCGGATCTGTGGGGTCCGCCCCCCAGTCAGCATTTCGCACCCGGGCCTCATTCTGACGTCAAGGCCCCAGCCTAGCTTCGGACATTCGACACACAAAGGGAAGCTCCAGTTAACAAAGAGATGCTCCAACTTAAATGTTCAAACGCGGAAACAAGCGCGGAAAACAAATGCAACCGACAAGAACCGAAACCTTTCCTCCGTCAGCACCAGTCAGCACAACTCACCTTGCACAAGGGCGGAGATGAAAGACCACAAGGGCGGGGTGTCTGTGATGCTGTCTTGAGCTTGCTACTTCGTCCTTTGACGGCCAACACATCGCCTGGCTTCGGAGACACGTGTGGATTAGCGTTCGTACAACATTCCACACCGCTCTCTTCGCTTCCATCATGCATATTCCTCTACTTCCCCTCTCTTTACCGCTCCGGCTCAGGTGAAGGGCGATGGATGCAGCATTTTCTGCACCTCCCGTAAGCGGTGCGGTTGGCGTAGGTTGCGTAAGAGTGCTCGCTGTCCCGCCAAGTGTACCACTCGTTCATCGTCGATCCACTTGAGGCGCTCAACGAGGTACTTGTGAGCTATGTGCTCTCGTGTCGCAGCTGCTAACGCCCCTTTTCTTGAAGGGAAGCAAGTCTGGGCTCACATGATATATACTGTGACCCTTGGGTATTTATACTTTATTAATCGCCGAATGTTCCGATGTAGGGCCATTGTAGGCAAAGACGCCTAGGTCGGTCGGCATACCTAAGCAGAGTACCTCTATCTTCCGCTTACAAAGCCCAATCATCGCTCACAAGCCGTGTCTCAGACGTCTCTTCAGTCAGATTGACAAAATAATCCATTCTTTTTACTCATGTCCAGCCACTCCTTCCAGCCTGCCACCACAGAAAGGCACACGACATGTAAGACATACATGAATGAATTCAAGAACAGCGAGACGCCGGGGTTTTCGCTGCATATGTATGTCTTATAGGTATGCCCACAAGCAGAAGATGCAACCGTCTCCGCTGCATCTGCCAGAGGGAAGTCATCCTAGATGCAGCACTGTGGATGGGCTAGTATAGCATGCAGAAACCTGCGCAACACACTAATAGATGACGGGGGATGGAGAGAGACGAATTTATGCATGCAGGTAGCCACTACAGCGGGAAAGAAAAGGACTAGAGCTGTCGTGTGCATCCCCCGGCCCACATACCGCCGGGGTTTCGAATGAAATGGACAATCTCATCCCCAGCAAAAGCAGAGGTAATGGCTTCGCTCCCATTGCGCTGGCAACTCGGAGTTCTGCGAGGAGAATTCAGCAGCAGCGGTTTCAGGAGCACCCTAGGCGGCCTGACGGCCAGGTCAACCGTGCCATTAGATGAGTCAAATGGAGATGAATGCCTCTGAGGATTGTTGCAAATATACAACGCTTTCGGCGGGTAGCCGGACGGTTCTGCATGGGCTGAGGAGATAGAGGCTTGTGGCTTTCTTCACGTATGTATAGCCGAAACGATATCTTCGGAAAGTCCTCGCTCGGTTGTAAACCGCCAGTGATGATTTCGGGAGCCGCCTGAACTTCACCACTCACCATGATGTTGACAGTGTCCTCTAATCCTTGACGGAGATGACAAATGGTGAGTGGTGATAGTGATGCGACGAATGTATCCCTTTCTCGTATGTGAGGCGCACTTCATCGTCTTGTGTTAATAAAGCATCCTGCTGCACATACCTGCACGCCAACAGACACAAGATGCAGGTTCAGATCACCGTTGAGCGTGTCAGCCCGTGGCCATCGTCGATGAAAAAGGTTTGGGGTTTGAGGTTATGAGCGCCACGCTAAAGTTTTCTTGACGGTTCTATCCGCGCATTGGGCCCATATGAAACAACGCGTCCGGCAGACAAACCGTTCGATCACGATCGTATGGAAGAGAAATCGGTACCGGTGTTGTGTTGCTTGCAGTACTACACACACGTCAACGTGTCGAGAAGCTTCGTGTTTTTCGTCACGTTTTGATCAGTGTGATTGAAAATTCCCTTGAGATGTTGGAATGATGTGTCGGCCCGGAGATGGATAACCTCGGCTATAGCCTAATTGGTTTCTCAACAGAAGAAACTCGCGCTTGCGGGTAAAACGAGGCAACAGGATCATACTCATCTCCAAACGAATCATCGCCATCCCTTATGTCCTTCTTGGGTGCCTCTTCGCAGGTCGAACTTCTGGCGGTTGACGGAAGAGATCCCGTCGACTATCATGTGGTGGATAAACTTCGAATATGCGGTCACCATCGATTGTCTGCTGCTTCACCGCTTGACGCCGCAGCCTCTTCTCACCGCTCCCGAAGCATCGAAGAGGTGCAGGAGCGAGTCGATGGTCGAGCCTTTCGTGTTATCTGCAGCCACACCGGTGTTATCTGCAGCCACACCGGTGTTATCTGCAGCCACACCGGTAAGTGCCGCCAGACACAGCAAAATAAGCCTTCGCGGCTTTCATGACGGTCTTGTCGATGCCGCTCTCGCGGGTCAGGCACACATTCGCAATGACACGATGTACTTGTTGTCCCTCAGGTCTTTGTAGTGGTTCAGCAAGTGGATGCAGATAATTTGGAACGCCCGCATCTGCTCTTCGTTCAATCGGTAACTGTTCGCCCACAACGGAGAAGGTGTTGTCGTAGACCGTCTCAGGCGGCTTGAATGCGGACGCCGGCTGCGCCAGCAGTCGAGTGAGATCGGTGGTATTCATCGAGTGACCACCGTGTGTGAAGAGATTCGACTCCAAGAGAAGCTACTCACTCAGAAGGCTTGCTTCATCTGACGTGGCGCGGCTGTGGCCGATTTCATTTACCTTATTGCGTTGCTGGTGCAGGTCATCGTTGGGCTGATCCTGGCGGTTCCCATTTGATTGACAAGCCGATTGACCGTCATCAAGGGCAGTCGTCGATAGCCCCTTCAACAGGCACATCCAATTGTATCCAGCGATGCATTGATATACTTCGCGAACGTCTTCAACACGGGCGCAGCAGGAGCGGCAATAGGGGGATGGGGTGGCTTGCGTTCTTGGTGCAGCCACTCTGAATACCTGCATGTTATCGCCACGTCTGTCGTCAAGATCTGCATGTTTTTCGAGCTCTCGCCATTGTTGCATGCGTCGGTGTGCTTCTCGAAAACACTCGTGCTGTGCATGTCTCTGTGACGCATAATTGAACCACCACTTCGCACGCTGCTTTCGACCCTCGCCCAATTCGCGGCCCGGGATGCCCACGCAGTGGGTGCCCCTTACCCGGAATATGAGGCTCGAGTTCGGGGGTCTAGGGCGTTCGTTAAACGACTATGTATTGAGGAAAGGTTTGAAGCCATTCTCTATTCGTCTAGGCATCGCAGCGACATGAATCTTTTCCAGGTAACGAAGCGAGTGATGAGCCTCTGTTTGACTCACTCGCTATCGGTGGATATTTCTTCCTGCAGGCTCGGTCACTTCTGCTCTTCTACTGTCTTCAAGATGGGCCTGCATCCGACGCGCTCCTCCCCTCCGTCCTTCCGCAACGTCGACGACCAAGCGCGATCAAGGCGCAGCTTAACTCACCTCGAGACTGCAGGTGCAAAGGAATTTGCTTGGCTGTCGTCGCTGCCTGGGATGCAAGACGTCGCTCATCTCGGATGGCCAAGCCATCTCTACTAGCCTATGCTGCCTTCTGTCCCCCCTCCACCATCCTTCAACGCTTCCACTTGTCCACGTCCCCGTCTGGCCAACTTTCCCCTCCGTCCCGCCTCCCTCTTGTCTTCTCTGCCTCCTCCAGCATGCTGCCCGAGTGCGACGACCACGTCGGGTCTTTCACTGTGGGTGATAGGGTGCGGGTGATAGAAAGCACCGTGGTTTTGTGGCACAGGCCGGCGTTCCGCAAAGAGGGCTTCAACCCGCGTGGCTTGGTGGGGACTGTAGTGAGGGTCCGCAACGAACAGAGGCTGACCGTCACTAAACCGCTAGTGGTCAAGTTCAACGAACCGCCATTCTCGGCACATTTTTCCTCAGACGAGCTTGAGCTGATCAGCACTAGCTCAGTTGATGAAGAATGGAAGACTGGAAGAATGGGATACTGAGTTGTCCAGTATTCCAACGTTGCGCCATCGCATCCGAATCATGTTTGATGGACATTTAGGTTGTGGATGGGTCGTGTGTTTGGGTTGTGTGGTTCGGCTAAGCGCTCAGTGCGCTTTGTTGAGTAGATACATGAACGGGCGAGGAAGTTCGTCTCAGCATCAGTCCATATCAAGCGTCCTCCATGCATGTCTGCTGAATCAGACACGTAGGACATGTACATGCATGTAGATGCATTGCAAGTACAAAATTCTGCCTTGTGGGTTGATACTGTGAGGGTCGGATAAGTGGGACACGGCTCAGGGTGTCATTTGCCGTTTTTCCCATTTATCCGTTCCCATTTATCCGACCCAAGTTCACACGCCTTCTGCTTGTCCGTCTGTCACCAGGGCACCGCAGCAGGCCTCCTGACTCGCCTGGCAGCCGTCGAGCTTGTCGAGTAGCCAGACTCGAGCTTGGCCCGGAACAAAAAGGGGGAAAAAGGCCGGCGGCGAGGATGAGGAGAGCGAGCGAAGCAGGTGCTTGAGCGTTGCTTGGGCGAGACAGACAAGCAGGAATGATCACTGGCGAATGAGTGATGGAACACGACGAGCTATCGACAGATTGAGTGATGGAATGTCCAGAAACACACATGAATCATGCAGAGACAGTCACTCACCCCACACCAACACACCTCAATCGATCTCTAAGTTCGCCTTTTCACCACTATCCTGCTCCGCCATAGCCTGCTCGGCATTCATCTCTCTGCTCGGCATTCATCTCTCGGCATCATCTCGGTCATCTCTCGGCGCCCTTGACCGTATTCTCTCGTTACTTATCTGATCAACGGCCGGACCCATCCGCATCACACACGCGGAATAAATGTAATGGTGCTGACTGACCTTGACTTTGTAGGTGTTAGCTGTGTTGGATGGGATGCGCTCCCGGTATGCTGGCGGGGGATAAGCCGAAAAAGGCCCCCTCACATGTGAGTGTGAGTGTCACATGTGAGTGTGAGTGTCTTGCTAGTGGTGAACTCCCGGCCGTTTGGCTCTCGGTCGCCAGGTGCAGGGTGGCCGTCCGGGTGCCGCTCTTGGACGGGATGCAGCGGACCTGATGAAATAAACAGCAGACCACCCAACACAGACCAACAGACGGACGAGCAGACATCAGGTCACTGGGTGTGGTAGGTCTGCCCTTTGGGCGAGACGGTGACTATCATGCCCTTGGGTGGCAACACTTCAAAATCATTGGCGTGGTCTCCCGTCACGTCTTGCACTTGCACGGCCAGGACGCCGGGGCCACTGTTGGCTATGGGCACCTCAACAGCAGGGCTGGGCACGTGCACAGCACTCTTGCCCACTGACAGACTCGCAGGCAGAGCCGGCGACAGACTCGACCCGCCCAACGCCAGCAGCCGCAGGGAAGAAGTCACACCGCTGCCGCCGCTCTGGATGTCCAGCGTGGCCCTGCATACATGAAGCCAAAGACAAAGAATACGGCAAAAAGGTGTCTGGATGGATGGGTGCAACATACCCGTATTGGCCGGCAGTTACAGCGTCGACTTCGACTGTCACATCGACTGTGGCGCCCGCTGCTACTGTGGGCGTCGCCAAGTACGACACGGCGTTCGTCAAACCTGCCGTCATCTGCACTTATACATGTCAGGACACCCACTTCTTCTGCACTACCATAGACAGACAGTCAGTCATTTGGTGGATGGCTTACCTGGAGGATGGCTGACCGTCAACGGTCAGGAACGTGTCGTTTTCAGAGAGCAGCAGGACCTCCTTCTGGACCTCTTTGTAGGATAAACGTATGAATCCACAGACCAGTGTCTCAACAGCGAGTGTCTGTACATTCTATCAGCATCATGAGCTACAGTCAACACCCCTCACTCGCTCTCTCCCCCTCTTCCTCCTCTTCTTCGGGCGCTCACTATTATCTCCGGCGGGCTGCTCTAACTCTTCCCCCTTGCCGACAAATGTGTAGTGCAGCCTCTCCATGGCCTGCCGGCAAGCGATGGCCTCCTGCTTGGCCTTCTCAACGCCGTCGGGGTCGTTGACATTGATGAGAAACGAGTCCCTGCGCTTTCGCTGGCCGGCTCCCGCCATATGGCCACCCATTGGTGCTTCCTCTTGTCGTAGCTGACGCCCTTGACGCCGCTCTGGTGCTCAGCCCGCTGCTGCACAGACGCCCGACCGCGACGCTCCATCTCGAGACGGTGCTGCTCAGCCATCGCCTTACATACACACGCATACGTACAGGTGCATCATGAGGCTGGCAAGAGAGAGCATGAAGTTCAGCCGATTAAGTGGTTACCTTGGCCTTGTCGCCGTGATGCTTGACGTAGAAGCACTTGGCCTGCGGCTTGCCCTTCTCTCCTGCCACTGAGCCACCCAGGCCTGGTCCTGCTCGTGCCACCGAACACCCCTCACATCAGACTGGTGTGCTGCAGCAAACCCACACACATATGAACACAGGTGTCGCTTTTCCGTCCCTCTCATTTGCTCACCCGCGACGTGGACGACAGTCTTTCTGGTCTTGGCCGTCCTGCAGCGGCAGCGCCCCTCCTTGCCGTGTAGCATGCGGGAGTAATGCTATAATCGTGACACACCCACAGGGACGAAGCAATGCTGTGTCCTTTCTGTCGTGCTATATATGCATTCACCCACCTCCTTCCTCCACTCGGGGAAACCCTCCACGCCACGAAGAGGCAAAGCGAGGCAACCGTAAAACAAAAGGTGTGGCTGAAATTCTCACCTCGCTACACAATGCACGATATGCCTCGGCCGTCAGCAAAGATCTGAGTTGCCTGCAAAAATCAGAGAGGACATAAGTGTGTGTGCATATGTGGTTATGTGGGCTCCTTCTCTCACCCCTCATTGCGTGGCTTGACGTGTATGAAGTAGAAGTCGGAGATGGCCATCCAAGCGTACCGCAACACCAGCTCGCGCCTGCTGTCGACCAACGCCGCCTTCAGCCACGCCGCCAGGCCTACTGCGCGCTGCGCCACAGAATACAGTACACATCATGGCACATCAAGCGAGTGTCTGCGGTGCGTACCCATAGATGATGGGTGTTCGATAAACGCTCGAGCTCGGTGGCGGTGCAGATGCAGGAGGTCCTCTGAGTTGCCTGGATGGCTGAGATGAAACCGATGACCTCCTGCACACAGACACGGAAAAAATTCAACCAGATCAATCGATGTCACCTGCCACCCCACCTGCTCTTCGATAGCGCCGCCCTCTTAGGTGTTGAGGACGCCGTCGAACGAATCAATGTGGGGTGGCAGTCTGTGTCGTGCTTCTACTTCAGGTACTTCTTGATGGCCTCGAGACGCTCGAGGGGGTCGGCTATCTCGATCAACTCCTTGAGGGCCCGCACCCCGTCCATCTCGGCATCCGCTAAGTCGGGCACGTGTGGTTGTCCGTGTACGGGTACACTGAAGTCACAAGGCACACAATGAATGAATATGAGTGGGTTGATGTTGATGGGTCGTTTGGCTCACCGCCTAGGATCTTTGTGATGACTTGTCCGAGGCGCATTTGACGAGGTTGAACGCATCCTGGCCCTCGGACTCCATCAGCAACCCGTTGTCGCGGGCGGTCATGTACTTGTCGTGCGTCCTGAGCTTGCCCCCGTCGTGACTATACATCCTGAAAAAGGAAAGAGAGAAGTCTGACTGCGGCCAGCCCTATGAGTTCATTCCTTACCGGCCATACGGTGCGTGGCGCTCTTTTGGCTTCTTGTAGTAGTCGTCCGTCGGCCTGGACAGTGGATCGATGTAGTAATACCACTTGCCGTCACGCCCATACTGGACACGGACATAGAAATCAGGTAAGTTGACTGGCAGAGTCAGTGACGTGTTTACCGCTTGAAAATAGAGGACGGCTGGCAGTACCTTCTCCTCCTGCAGCAGACGCCTTTTCTCCTTCTCCTCGTTCTTGGGCATGTCCTTGACAAGGTCGTCGACGAGCTTCTGCACAAACGTCTCCGTCAGAGTCGTGAGGTGTGGCCGCGTCGGAGTCGTCCGGAGCGTGTGTTTGTCGTCCCTGACGTCTGCCTCCACGCTCCGCCACATCGCGCTCAAACGCTGCCGTGTCCTCTCCAGCCTGAAAGACAAAGAGAAAACTCCCCAACGGCCTGAAAATCCATCTTCCCGCCCCGCAAAACCCCCATCTACCTCCAGCACTTTCATCTTCACCAAACGGCTCTGCCGATCCGTCCCGAGGACGTCGCTCACTGTCACCAGCTTGGGCATCTTCTCTACCGTTGCGTCACTGCCCTGAATGTCGAGGGTGACGGGCAGCGGGTGGTCTTGCGGAGGGACGGATGGCGCGTCGTCCTCCTTGCCGTCGGATGTGGCCGGCGAAACCGAGGGACATCTAAATGCCCTCCTCTTTTGCGGTCCCCTCTTCTGGTGTGGCACCCCTCTGCTCGGCATCTTTCTCTCCCTCTGCGCCTTCCTCTCCTTCTCGTCGTCTGCCTCATGGCCGTCCTCCCTCTCATGCCGCATGGCTTCCGCGATCTGCTTCTGCGCTGTTTGCATGGCATCCGCACAGCGCTGCTGGAGGAGGCTCAGCTGTTGCAGCGATGGGAAAGGGGCTGCAGCCATGGGTGGCGCAGGACCTTCTGGATGGTCGGTGCTCGGAGAGGGTGCGAGCACCTCAGGGACGGCATCCGGCTCCTCAGCAGATCCCTCTTCGTCTTCGGACGGCCGGGAAGACGAGGATGAGAGGGATCTGATGGCGCATCCCCATAATTGAAAGCCGGTAGATTCGCTGAAATTAGCCATAGGCAAATAGAACGATAACAATCAGCTTTGAATGAATGGCGTTGGTTCGTCATGCACTCGCCCGTCTTGCACTTGTCCGCCCAGCATTACACATGCGACCTACTGCTGACCGACAACAGCTGCCTATCTACACACAGTGCAGCATCTGTCTATATCACCACCCTCACGCAGCCCTCCATCGCTGCGCGTCCTCCTCTCGCCGGACACTCGCCATCTGACTCACACACACAAACGGACGATGAGCGGCATTCGCCCTCTTTCACCTCGACCGTGAATTCCCTCATCGCGACGAGGCGGCGCGTCGCCTCCCACATATCTATCGACCATGGCTGGACTCGTCGGAAATCGACGTCCTTCCCCGTTGAAGCACACGCGCTGTGGGCGAACATGCCTGCACGAATCTGGCCATAACCACACGCCTGACAGGCACACCCACATGCCAATGCACGCGAGCACCCTCCTGCCCGCTCGGCGCTTTCTCTCACCGGCAATGAATTGATCTGCCACGGCCAACGCCTCAATGCGCAATGGCATCCCCTTCGCAACCTGCATGAACACACACGCACAATGGGAGATCCGTTTGTATTCTCGGCGTTCTCTCCCCTGCCTCCATCTGGTCACCTCATCAGTGATCTGCACCCTCAGCGAGAGCTGTCGCTGCTGGCCTCGCTCCTGACGCTTCAGCCCATCAATGTTGCGACTCCGTTAGCCATTGGAACACAGATCTGCCGACATCTGCGCCGAAACGAAGAGAGGGACAGATGGGGATGGATGAGGCAACGGGAAGAAGGCCAAGGCCGCTCGTTGTGAGGAGATGGAGGAAGAGGGCGAGAGATAGATGGATGGATGAATGGACGGCAGGGAGTGGCGGAGGCGGCCTGTGGTGTGTATAAGCCGCTGATGAAGTCACGATTCCCCGAGTCCAATCTGGGGTAGGGCCTGGTGTGAAAACAGAAGTGGGTGCAAATTCTCTGGCCCCAGGGAGACATGGATGGTGCGAGCCTTAAAAGATCGAAGTAGATCGAACATCCATGGTAAAAAAGACTCTGTGCATACTTTGAGTGAATCCCATCCATCCATTTTGAGTTTCCCATCATTTCCAATCCATCTGACGGCTCCTGCCCTCCCTTGCTGAGTGCTTCGGGCGCCGATACGGCAAGCTCTTCGACGTACGTCTTTCCTCTAGAGATCTCTGTCCGAGCCGGTTGCCGGCAGGAGGTAAGACGCGGTCGCTTCTGGAGGACGCTCTGGTGGCGGGTTGACGGTTGCCTGCCGAGAGGTACCCCGAGGGAAGAAAGGAAGGCTTCTGGTTGTTCTGTTTGTGTTAGATCTCTCAGCAGGTGAAGTGTGTGTGGGGCTGTCATCATCCTCCTGCCCGTGTGGTCCTGCGAAACGTCGTCCTGACCAAGATCTGCTTGGTTCGAAGCCTCCCAAGGACCTGAGCGTCCCTGCACGTCGTGTCTCGAGCGTCCAAGCCAAGCCCGTCCCCTCTGCTCTCTTTGTCCTTTTACTCCCCTTTCATTTTGCCTTCCGAGCACACCTTGCTGTTACCAAAGCAACCGAACCAGTCGACCACCCATCACCTCAAACCAGCCCTGGTCAGGCACCACTCAATCGCTTGACGCTCGCTCTCCTCTGAGGGAGGTCAGTTCGTGTACGTGACATTGGACACATTCGTGGCCGTGTTGCTCATCAATTGCTATCAAATCAAGTGACATAGTCGCACGAATCGCTCTCTCTTGTGTCTCGAACCGAACGTGGTCTCACACCACCCTATTCGCGACACACACCACAGCATCCACACTCGTGTGCACCCCTCAAACGGCCAGCAGCATCCAGCCCTGCTGTATAATCGTAGTCGTCATAGTACTCATCGTCGACACCCGCCGAATCCATCGGCACCTCCGCCGAATCCAGATGATCTGCTCCTCCATCATACCCTCTAGCTCCCCCGCACACTCCCGGCCGTCACTGTCCTCCATAACCTCATCTTCAGAGCTGCCAGGCTGTCCCATCTCTCTCATTGCATCACTAGCTACATCAGACGGGCTGTCGTAGTCGGTGTCGATGTATCTTTGATTCTCCATAATATTATTCTATTATTATTTTCATTTCTATTTTATTTTATTTTATTTATTTTCATTTTATCTTTATTTATTTATTTTTGCGTCAAGCTGCTCAGCGAGGACAGATCAGTGTGTATATCGACACCTGTGAATGGATCGATGGCCCTCCTCGGCCCTCCTCGCTACATCTCGGCCCTCGGTGTCTTGTCAGGCCATATGGCCATATAAGGCCATAACGATGCTAGGGGAGGTCATTGCGGGCAGATCTGCGGCTGTACAAGGTCAGAGGACCCTCCGATGACCACCGCACTCTCACACACATCGACGTGAAACGGACGGAGTGGGTCGGTTAATAGGAGATAGGAGATAGGAGCTGGTTGATGCAATTGACACGGTTGTTGTGACCCACTCCTTCGGAGGCGAGTTGACACCCACCGAGCCCGCCTCTCCGTACGAGCCAACCGCACCGCTCGTCGACCCCGCCATGCCACCTCAGCAAGATGCCAACCCATCTCCGCCTGTGGCCAGCAGCAGCGCCACATCTCCGCCACAGGACGCCGCCCCGAAGGCAGCAGCGGCACCCAAGCAGGCCCCGCGCAAGCAGGTGCTCATATGCCTGGGCGACTACCCTACGCACCTCGATATGAACAGTCACCCAGGAAGCGTAGGGTCACCAAGGAAGCAGAGAAGGCGGCACCCAAAGGCCGTCACCAAGCGGCAGGAGATCTTCGAATTCGCCAACAGCAGCAGCAGCAGCGGTGCCAATCCGAGCAAGAAGAGGGTGCGTGAGGAGGAGGGAGAGGAGGGGGAGGGAGAGGATGGTGCCAAACGGCGGCACTACGACAAGATGCGCGGGACTACATAGCGTCCGAAAGCTGCGCCTCCTGCACGTTGTGAAGGGACAACAGGAGGGGGGCGACAAGGACAAGTACCAGGTGGACGTCGACTTCGGCAAGCACGGCGACAAGAAAGAGGAGGATCAGTGAATGTCGGTTGGTTGGTGTGTTTAACGCATCCATTGGTGTTTGTGTCAGTTCCGCCGGCACCGTCCAGACCGCCTCATGTGTCGAGTTCCTCAAGTACTACACGACGCACGGGGGACCTGGCGGCAAGACACCCCTGCAGCGGTACGCATCTATAGGCAGATAGATCTCCATCCATCATTTCTCTCACTCCATGACACATGTGTATGTATTGCAGTTGGGAGGAGAAGCATGGCGGAGGCGGTGGCGGCAGAAGTGGCGGCAGAGGTCGTGGCGGGGGGCGGTCGCGGTGCCGGTCGTGGCGGTCGTGTCGGGGGGGCGGTCGCACTTTGGCGGTGACGGAGAGCGTCCGCTCTCCACGCTCGACGAGCCGCGCAGGATGCACCACACGAAGAGGTTCTGGGGGCTTGAGTAGAGAGGGCGAGGAGGGAGGGGTGTAAATGGACACACCATCCATGAGTAACAAAACAAGCGACCAGCCAGCCTTCGAATACGTTGGATCTATGACAACGGTAACTTGCACTTCTACAACATTCATCCTGCCTTCAGTTCCTTCGCTCAAAACATATGTCCCCATATCTTCGCTTCTCCCACTTGCTAGAGTTGTTGACATAGACGAACCTCGTGAATTTCTCGGCATTCCACTCCAACTCTGTGGTTGGAGGTGGTGCATAAAGGGAGTGGACCAATAGGGGCGGAGAAGTGGCAACGAATGATGCAACATCGCTGCTACGGGAGAGCTTGTTGCTGTAGTCGACATGGACGTCCTGCTGTAGCGTCGCGTTCAGGGTACCTGCTTTAACGTTCTCGATAAGGCTTCTGAAAGCCTGCATGCGTGTCGTTGGGACAACAAGGGGGAAGATCTGAGACGCTAGCGACGCCGTTTTGTCAGCTGTTTCCGACAGGTGTTTCCCAGAATGAGGCAGAACGACTGCGTCGCTGGGAAAAGCCGACCGATAGGTTTTTAGGAATTCTGCTGCGTCTGCCTGAAACCACACTGAGGGGCTGAGAATAAGATAAACATCACCATTGGAAAGACTCTCGTCGGCTTCTCGACTCTCATTGTGGCCCCGCGCCATTTCGTCGTGCACAGCTGCAAGAGCTTCCAAAGGGTCTTGCACAGACAAGACAGATATGGGGATACCGAAAGGGAAGCATGCTGCGTGAGTCAAAGCAGTGGTTTGGCAAAAGTGCTCCATTTTTGAGGCAGGGACGACGCTATAGATGTGCAGTTTTTTCCCTTCAGAATATGGGACGCCGCAAGTACTGAGAGCAGACAGATGCTCCAGTTTTTTTGTACGCTCTTTTGTCGCATGAGTCACATGCTGTGCTATTTGGCCTTCCGTGTAGATTCCGTGATGAATGGTCCCAAAGGCGTTATCCTGGAGAAGGCATAGATGTTTTTGCGTCTCCTTAGGAAAGAGTGCCATGCATTGTTCGCTCGGGCATGTTCTACTGATGTTTCGGTCAAAGACGAGCTTTCTTGGATTTCCAAGGAGGGCACGATTGATGGACTTGCTATCGCTGCTTTTGTCGACACTCAGATGGTTTTCAATGGCCCTCTTCAGGAGATTCCTTGAGAACGCGGTGTTTCTGACGATGAATGTACCGGCGCAAATGAATCGGGAAGACCCCCGGCCGTCCGAAAAGAAGATGGAGTCTTTGTTAGGACACTGTTTGAATATCGACTCCAAAGAAATGTCGCAGTCCATGATGATAACATCCGCATCTTTCCACACAACAGTTTGATATCCCTTGTCTAAGAGGAGAGACACCAATTCCAATTTCCGCTTCTTTGCGGACGCCCGCGACAGAAAGAATTGATGAAAAGCCGTCGATCGCGACATATAGGAGAGAGAAGTCATTGTGGTATTCACCGTAGGTTCTCGCGTGTCCATAATCAGTGTATAGCCCCATTTCTGAAGGACCGTACAGAAATCAAGTCTTGTTGGGTGCGTGGCTCGTGCGAACCTGACAGTATCGCTGCAAGAGTGTCAAGCTGTTTTTCCAAGCAGCTGCGTCCTTTTTTGTGGTGTTGTACCAGCTAATTGTGACAATGGCAATCATTCCAGCACTTCCATGTCCTGGAATCGCCTCGATTTTATCTGCATCAGGCACGTCCTTCATGAAATACTCCAGCATTAGCGCCGGCGAATGAATTCGGGGAGAAAGCCCATGAGACGAACTGTGATTGTCCCTCCTCGAATGCAACGACAGAACACCACCGCAGAACAAAGGCCACAGCGGGAAAAAGCATACAACGATTAACATTCCAGGAAAATAGTAAATGTGGGTTTGGGCGGAACTCGACTCTGAAAAAAATCTAAGAGCGACGGCCCAACAAGCGAAGGTTACGCTGTGCGGCACCCGGTGAATGGACGGCTGTGCCGCCGCTATGGCAATTTGACTTCGTTTATCGTTTATCAATTTAATACTCGATACACCGAAGAGGAAATATGAAGAGACGGACAACCCGCGCATCGCTTCAGGCATGGAAGTGGATACATGCAAGGAAAGTCCCCTACCTAATCTCCTTGCGCCCTCCATCTAGGCGCTCATGGCTGTTTGGTGTGGAGTCACCCCTCTCCCGCTGGTCTGCTCTCGACCGCCATTGCGTCTCTGTCCTGCCGACCCATCATCTCCAGCCCCTCAGGTATGTTTACGTGACTCGTGTGTGTCGCGCCATAGCATGTCGCTACCTATATGATTGGTCCTTGGTTTTGGCCCATCGTATCCACGCTATGATTTGATGGTGTTGATGCGATATTGGCCATGGCTCAGTGCAGTGGGCCGAGCTCCATGCTACCGTTACACGGTGCCTGTAGCTCGCAGTCTACGCTTGACCATGACGGACACCGCATCACGCCTGGACCACGTGCACAGCGTCACAGGTATGTACACGTGCACCGCATGAGCTCTACTACACACCCGCACATCGCTTTCCCATGTTGGTTGGCTTCAGTGTGCCCTCGGTGCGTGTTCG
The DNA here is from genome assembly GCA_001179505.1 of Vitrella brassicaformis. NCBI lineage: Eukaryota > Vitrellaceae > Vitrella > Vitrella brassicaformis. Next base: position 159,756 of record CDMY01000164.1, read on the forward strand.
TTACGTCATGCGGATGGATTGCCATTGTTCGGTCGTCGTAGCTCATACGCCGGTATGCATCTACACTCTACCTGCTCGATGAGCCACGACCATGCGCACCACTGGCTTGTATGGCATCTCGTGATGTGTGCAGGTTGGTTTGGTTGTATCTATGGTCTTGGTTGTTTGTCGGGTCGCTTGGGACACACTTCTCGCTACTGCTGGTATGCTCACGCACTTGTGGTGCGGATCATCCATCCTATCACTGTCTGTGTGCCTCCGGTGGTTCAGGTTGTCGTGTGTCGTGGTGCCTGACGGGTTCACACTTACTGCGGGGTGCGCATCCATTGTATCTGGTACGTCACCTCCACACACACGCCTTATTGCGTGGCACACACCATCCATCTCTCTCTCTGTGTGGGCGTGTGGCTGGTGGTGCAGGGTGCTGGGGTGTTGGTCGTGTCGTGTGTTGGTTGTCTGGGTTGAGCACACCACCACACCTCCATCGGTATGTTACTCGCACCACCCCTCCCGCCAACACTACACCTATCCTGTCCATCCTCACCTCTGGTGTGTTCGGCTGGTGCTGTTTGTGTGGTGTGATGGTGGTGCAGTATTGTGTTTGTGACCTTCGTTTGGACCTCTGCGTGTCTTCGATTACATCATGCCGCTGACCGCTGACCGTTGATCCGACCGATCGGCACTCACGTCACGTTCACCCACGGCATACACATCGGCATACCGATCATCGACATGGGCGCAGCAAGCAGCGATCCCTGACCATCAACAACGAACCAGACAATGTCGTATCAGCACCCAACCCCACCAGCCACAGTGCCACCAGCGAACGACCGTCAGCCTGGCCAGCAGACGGCTTCGTCCCGATCCCTCGCACCCCTGATGAACGTCGCACCCGTACGAGGAGTGCAACAAGCCTCCCCAACACCAGTGCCGACCCAGGAGGCGCGGCAAGGACGGTATGCTGTGGCGGCGTACCCATACGGTGCATCGACGTCACCTCAGGCTCCGGTTGCGACAGGGCGATCCCGGCTCTCTCAAGAGCCTGCCCAGGGGTCAGTCAGTGAGGTCATCGAGCGGTTTCGGCAGGGCCTCCAAGGCCGCACGTTCCAACGCGCGGAGCTGGAGAGCCTCTACCACATGCTCAACCACACTTATATGGACGGCGGACCCATCCAATCCGCAGACCTTCACGCTGGCTCAGGGGCAACCACGTACGCAAGTCCAGCGTGTCACGGCGGGCGGCGAGCAGACAGGAGGCTCCGGCGGCCTCCGCTCGCACGCTCACACATACGGTGCGCCGGGGGGCATGGCGGGACAGCCCGACACCTTCGTCATCCCCATCGACCACCAGCCCCCTCCCCCACCCACCCCACCCCCAGACCAACAGCGCGCGTCCTGGTGGGCGCGAATGGCCAACATAGGCGGTAGAGCATTTGCCAGCAGTCAGACTCCTGCACACGCGTCGGCGAACGCGTCAGCCCCTCCCCAACACGCCACCACCGACGACTCTGGGCCCTTCTACTCGCCAGAGACACCGGCGACGGCGCCGGTCTACCATCCATCCGTCCGGGCAGACCCGGAGACGGCGAGGAGAGCCAGAGAGAGCGTGACGGTGGGCGCCACCCACCCAGGGGTGGACATGGCACTCGAGGACATTGAGAGGGCGCTGGCGTGGCATCTCGAGCGGCAGGTCCAGGTCCAGGGGGAGCTCGAGAGAGCCTACCAAGACCGAGGGCATGAAGGGCAGCGCAGAGAGAGGCTGGCCCAGCTCCACGAGATGAGTCGTCAGATCGGACAGGACGTCGAGACGAGTCGGCATCGACGCATGGAGCGCATCCAATACCTCAGCGACCAGGCCCTGCAGGCCGGGCAGCCGGGGGGGGACGCCCATGTCGGGGCAGGGGGACAGACTGACGGTGACCCACTCAGCGGCAGCGGCGCCATCCGGAGGCGCCCAGCAGCACAACACCGGCCAGCCCCCGCCCCACCACCACCACCACCAAGCCATGGTTTGGCGCCACTTCTGCCGCAACCGGCCCCAGCGGGTGGCCGGCGAGCGGGCACTGCACAGCCTCTGAGTGGGAGTGCGGCTGCATCTTCCGTCCTGCCCCCAGTGGAGGGGAGGGCGGGAGGCGGCCAGGGGCAATGTGCACATGGCGAAGGGGTGGATGGGGAGGCATCGCGTGGGCAGGGGACGGGGAGCAGCCACCGGCGCTCGGCGTCAGAGCACCCTGACCCACACGATGGCTCTCGGCGCCAAGGGCGTGGCGTCGAGGTGGACAATGCCAGTCATGGTGTTAGAGGTGATGATATGGGAGGGAGTAGCGTGACCTACCGCGGTGCTGACTTCTCGACACATCGCAGTCCGCAGAGGAGCACAGACGGCCACCCGCGGCCCCGCAGCACCTCACGGCGTCGCCACAAGACGGCTGAGGAGAGGAAAGAGGAGAAGATGGACTCGGAGTTGAAGCTGCCGGCACTCCTCGAGTACGACAACAAAGTCGGCGGCAAGTGGCACCGGTGGAAGACGCAGGTCGAGATCTTCTTCACCTACTACCTGGAGCAGGAGAAGGTCCTCACCCAGGGTCCCTGTGGCAGCGACAGCCCGGCAGTCCAGAAGGCGCGGACGCAGCTGTTTGGCCACCTCCACAACCGCCTTGACATGACGATCTGGGCTGCCGTCAAGTCCATGATCGGCACGGAGGCCCTCCTGGCCAAGAACGGCACGGCGGCGTGGCAGGCACTCCAGCAGTGGATGGAGCCGCGTACCGAATCGTATCTGGAGGAGCTGCACAAGAAGCTGAACACCCTGCCCAGGGCAGCGACGGCCGAGCTGGCCGCCATCCAGATTCGGGGGCTCGAGGCGGAGATCCTCGAGGCGGGCGGCCAACTGGACTTGGACCCCACTCGCCTCCACCGCTACATCTGCACGATGCCGGACAACATGCTGCCCGCCATCCAGCACATCAAGACCGTCAGGCATCAGCTCAAGGATGTCTTCGAGCAGCAGCGCCAACAGCTGATGGCCTGCGGGATCGCTGTCCCCGATAACCATCCGGTGGTCCCTGACCTGACGCTCGAGTCCCTCGCTCAGCAGGTCGAGAAGCTGGAGAAGGAGCCCAACACCAGCCTGGACCACCTGCACATACCCGGCCTGACCAGCAAGGCGAGCAGCACGCCGAGTGGGGCATACTTGGCCAACAGCAACAACAACAGGTCAGGTGGGGGCCAGAGCGACCAGCACAAGGGCAGTAGCGGTGGTGGCGGCAACAAGGGCGGCCAGAAGGGCAAGAGCCGTCCCTCTGGGTCGGCCCCGGAGGGCAAGATGTTCGCGCCGGTCAAGCAGAAGGGTGACGGCGGAGGCCAGCAGACGCAGCAGGGCACAGGAGCGTCAGCGTCTGGTGGGGGCAAGAAGGAGAATCCACCGGGGCACGGCAACCACGAGAACCTCAAGAAGCCCACGCCGGCGGAGGCAGGGGTCACTCAGGTTGAGTATAGCAAGAGGTGTGCGGAGGGCATGTGTCCGTATTGCGGCAAGGGCGCCCACGAGTAAGTGCTACACGTATCGGGATTACCTCCGCAAGAAGGGCAAGGACATCCCCAAGACGTGGGCTGCCAAGCAGTGCGGTGGGGGAAAGAGCAGCGGTGGTGGTGGTGGTGGTCATGCCGTCAGACTGGCCATCATGGACGAGCCGGCACCGCCTGCAGCCTCCGACGACACGCCGACACCACCCCACCCACCAGGGCCGACCCCCAGCACCACCCCGGACGAGTCAGCATACTACACTCGCACGGAGCTGACGGCCGGCACCGACTTCTCGGTCAAGGGCAAGCTTGGCTTCGACTTCGAGAAGGACCATCTGCAGCTGCCTGACCTGGATGAGGACGACAAAGTCATCTTGCTGCTGCAGGACGGCAGCCAGTACGTTGTCATGGACGGCGGCGCATCGACGCACATCTTCAAGGACAAGAGGTTCCTCATCCCTGGCTCAGAGCGGCCCACTCCGGGACTCACCATCAAGACGGCACATGAGGGCCACGACCTCAAGATCCTGTGCAGGGGCGAGGCCATCATCATCGTCATCGACAAGAACGGCCAGCACTTGCCGATGAAGCTGGCCCCGATGTACGTCGCTCCCGACTGCCCTGCCACGCTCATCAGCGAGCGTCAGCTGCATACAAGGGGTGGTGGTGTCCACAAGGTCGCGGGGGAGGCCGACCAGGCCTACCTCTACTGGCATGTGATAGGCATCGACGGCATTCGGCAGACCCGTGTCGTCCCCCTGGACTGTGTGACTGGCGGATATCGCTTGATGGTGCGGCCGTGGACAGAAGACGACGACAAGAGGGCAGAGGAGATGGCGGCGTACGTCACGGTGGGCGATTCCATGGAGACGTCATGGGATGTGCTGCTGGCGGGTGGGGGCCGCACACATGATGATGATGTGAGCTCGAGCGACTCAAGCGACGGCGAGAGTGATGGTGACGGTGCGGACGGGCTAGACAGGGACGTGTGTGAGGCTGATGGATGCGAGGCTGATGCGGGCAGACAGCTATCAGAGGTGATCATGACCAACAAGGAGCGAGAGAACCTCCGCAACGCCTTTGAGCTGCACAAGTGTGCCGGCCACAAGGGCTTCGACGCGCTCTTGAAGCTATCGAGAACCCTCCGTGGCGCCAAGCCCGTCGACAAGGTCGCCTGAGGGGCCAGCTAGGCACCCTGGGGTCAACAGCCATCCTGGTCCTCGTCTTCGTGTGTGCCTACTCCAGCTACACGGTCTCCTACTCGGCCAACTACAAGACGGAGGCGGCCGACATATTCAGGCACTTCCACCGAGAGACGAGCATCATCCAGGAGATCAACGGCCCCATCCGCGGCATCTCCGTCGACCCAGGCAGTGAGCTGTGTGAGCCCAACGCCCCGTTCGGCAAGGCCATAAAGGAGCTCGGCATCGAGGGGCCCATCGTCACGCCAGCCCGCCGACACGAACACCACGGCAAAGCTGAGAGGGCGATTGGCGTCCTGGGCGAGATCGGCCGGACGGTTCCGGTGGCCAGCGGGCTGGACGCCACCCACTGCGGCCAGTACGCCTGGCAGTATGCGGTGCAGACCTACAACATGACGGCACTCGTCAAGCACAACGGGCAGACACACACATCGGAGGGCTGGTGCTTCGAGGGCCGCGACCCGCACGTACACCACCTCCACCCCTTTGGATGCAGCGCGACCGTCCTCATCCCCAAGGAGCGTCAAGGTCATCGCCTGTAGCCTCGGGGGGAGGCGGGGGTGTTTCTGGGCTTTGACCCCGACAACAAGGACACTTCACTCGCATCTATCGAGGCATCGACGTCAAGTTCGATCACTTCTTCTATCCCCTCAACCCATCCCCGTATCCAGGGCTACGTTTGTCGGGAGCAGTGAGTCGGGTGGGGGCGAGACGTCGACTCGCTTAGGGGGTGCTGCTGGGGCGGACGGAGACACCACCCAGCAGCAGCAGCAGCGACAAGTGCAGCAGCCCCCATCGCAACCCGTGCAGCTGAAAGTAGCGGAGCGACCTCAGCGAGATAGGAGGCCTCCGGCACGGCCCTCGGACGAGGGATATCAGTGGCATCGCCCCGCAGCCCCGCCGCGACAATCGACACCTCGCTCTCAGCAGGACGGCCACCCTGCTGCTGGTGTGCAGATGGAGGAGGAGACCGTGTCGGGCGGGGTGCAGCCGGACGGCGAGAGCCGGGCTGCTGTTGATAATGCTGGTGTCGAGGCGGGTGAGAGCCCAGCCGCTGAGCCCGTGCCTCAGCAGGGGCGTCTTGGGGGCGAGGGCGCCGAGATAGTCGTACGCGTAGGGGTGGAGGAGCTCAGCAACACGGCCAGCAAGCCACTAGCGCAGCCCTCTCCCATCCAGCCGTCTGATCAGACGGCCGTCTCACCCACACCACCACCCCCAGCGGCTCCATCTCAGACTGGTGACGCCCCCCACAACCGCAGCGACGTGTACTGTGCCGAAGGCAACGAGCAGCCGGCCGAGTACAGGGGCAAGGCGTTCAACAAGTGGATGCTGCCATGCCATCCCATGTGGCCATGCACCTACAAGAACCTCACTGCCTACCAGCGGCCGCGGGTTAAGGAGCTACGCCGCTACCTGGCTGCAGCGGGCAAGCCGGCATGAAATGAGTCACGGCTGAGGGCACAGGCAAAGAAGGAGTGGAATGCAGCCGACCAGGCGAGACGGAAGATGGGTGTGGAGGAGGCGGAGGCGGTCTACTTGGCCGCCTGCTGGGGGGCGGAGGAGGCCTACGTGGCCACCAGCTTTGGGGTCGGGGAGGACCTGTCGTCTTCCGCTGACCCGGCTGCTGACGCCGTGGATGCGGCTTTGTCCGTGGGCGAGTTCGGCGGCTCCACTGGCACACCACTGGATCGTCAGCTGCTGATCCTTCGGGCGCAGGAGGCCGACGTGAGTGTGTCTGACAACGACTACGCCAAGTGGATGTCGAACATGAAGGTCACGCCGTCAATCATCAGCAAGATGAGCCCTGAGAACCAAGAGAGGTTTCGGGAGGCGGATGCGGCAGAGGTCGAGAAACTCGAGCAGCACGAGACGTACATTTGGCGCAAGAGACGTGAGGTCCCCAGAAGCTCACAGATCTTCCACATCTTGGCTGTGAGAACGACCAAGGCCGACGGGCGGCCGAAGACACGGCTTGTCATCAACGGCAGCCAAGACGAGCGACAGCACGAGACGCTCTATGCTCCCACCAGCCGCACCGCCACGGTCAAGCTGCTCATCGCTATGGGCCTCGCCAAGGGCCACGACACAGAGCAGGCCGACGTCGAAAGCGCCTTCCTGCATGCCTCTATGCCCGAGGAGCAGCAGCCCGTCTTCGCTTACCCGACGGACGAGATCCTCGCCCGCCACCCAGACAAGAAGAAGTACGAGGACATCCTCAACGACCACTTCGTTGATGTCCTCAAGCGAGAGGGCTTCAGCCAGTCAGCGGTGGACAAGGGGCTGTTTTATCACGAAGCCAGAGACCTGTACATCAACCTGTACGTCGATGACGCGCTGCTGATGGGGCCGCCGGAGGGCAGGGAGTGGCTCAAGGAGCTGCTGGCGAGCCAGTTCAAGATGAAGTGGCTGGGCCGTCCACGGCTGTTCGTCGGTATGGAAATCGAGTACACCACCAACGGCGTCATCATCCATTAGACCAGCTACGCTAACAAGATCGTCGAGGCCTTCCTGCCCCCCAACAGCCGGCCCGTCACCACGCCGATCGCCCCCGGCATACACATCGGCACCGAGCCGCTTCCTTCGGACGAGGAGTGGGAGCACTCACCCCTCCGCAAACTGCCCTACCGGCAGGTTGTTGGATCCGTCCTCTACCTGGCCACCGGCACACGGCCTGACCTCCTCTACCCAGTGAAGGAGCTGGCCAAGTGGATGTCGAGATGGACCCAGGACGACTACGATGCGGCGTTGCGTGTGTTGCGGTATGTGAAGGCTCGCCCGAGCCTCGGGGTGCAGTTCGACAAGGGCGGCGACCCCACACAGCTGGTGGGGTATGCGGACGCGTCATTTGCCGATTTGGCCGACAGGCGATCGACGTCTGGATGGCTCTGGCTCTATATGGGAGGCATCGTCAGCGCTCAGTCAAGGACGCAGCCGAGAGTGTCCACCTTAATGGTGAAGGCCGAGTACAAGAGCGTCTCTGAGTGCGCCAAGGACGGCGATGCCCTCGCCAACACCCTCAAGACCATCAACGTGTCCGTGGCGCGGCCGCTGACGCTGTACAGCGATGGGATGGGGGCCTGCTACGTTGCGTCCAACAAAAAGGACAGCCGCCTGCTGCGGCATGTGGATGTGCGTTACCACCACGTGCGTGAGCTGGTGGGGGACGGGCTGCTGCGGGTGGTGCACATCGCTGGAGCCGACAACCCGGCTGACATCCTCACAAAGCCGATGGACCGCGCCACTTTGGAGAAGCACCTGCGGACCCTGAAGATGGTGCCGGTGCAGCCGAGCAGTGAGTGATTGTCTTCATCAGTTGGCCTTTTATGTGTGTCGTGGGTGCATATCGCATGTCGCTCTCGGTCACCCATGGTGGGCTGCTGGGTGTTTGGTTCATTGGGTATGTTTATGTGTGTTGTCATACATTAGTGTGGCATCTTATGCATCATTCATGTCCATTCAGTGTGGTGTCCATGCTGGGCTGATTAGGTGCCTATCCACTGCATGTGGGCCTAATCATTTTCGCCCTTTTGGTTGGTTGACAGCCAAGTGTTTTTCACTTTTATGTGCGCTTGGCTGCCATGTACTCACTCTCGTTTGGCTCGCGTGGCTACATGGGGGTGAGGGTGTCGCGCCATAGCATGTCGCTACCTATATGATTGGTCCTTGGTTTTGGCCCATCGTATCCACGCTATGATTTGATGGTGTTGATGCGATATTGGCCATGGCTCAGTGCAGTGGGCCGAGCTCCATGCTACCGTTACACGGTGCCTGTAGCTCGCAGTCTACGCTTGACCATGATGGACACCGCATCACCCCTGGACCACGTGCACAGCGTCACAGGCATGTACACGTGCACCGCATGAGTTCTACTACACACTCGCATATCGCTTTCCCATGTTGGTTGGCTTCAGTGTGCCCTCGATGCGTGTTCGTTACGTCATGCGGATGGATTGCCATTGTTCGGTCGTCGTAGCTGATACGCCGGTATGCATCTACACTCCACCTGCTCGATGAGCCACGACCATGCGCACCACTGGCTTGTATGGCATCTCGTGATGTGTGCAGGTTGGTTTGGTTGTATCTATGGTCTTGGTTGTTTGTCGGGTCGCTTGGGACACACTTCTCGCTACTGCTGGTATGCTCACGCACTTGTGGTGCGGATCATCCATCCTATCACTGTCTGTGTGCCTCCGGTGGTTCAGGTTGTCGTGTGTCGTGGTGCCTGACGGGTTCACACTTACTGCGGGGTGCGCATCCATTGTATCTGGTACGTCACCTCCACACACACGCCATATTGCGTGGCACACACCATGCATCTCTCTCTCTGTGTGGGCGTGTGGCTGGTGGTGCAGGGTGCTTGGGTGTTGGTCGTGTCGTGTGTTGGTTGTCTGGGTTGAGCACACCACCACACCTCCATCGGTATGTTACTCGCACCACCCCTCCCCCCAACACTACACCTATCCTGTCCATCCTCTCCTCTGGTGTGTTTGGCTGGTGCTGTTTGTGTGGTGTGATGGTGGTGCAGTATTGTGTTTGTGACCTTCGTTTGGACCTCTGCGTGTCTTCGATTACATCATGCCGCTGACCGTTGATCCGACCGATCGGCACTCACGTCACGTTCACCCACGGCATACACATCGGCATACCGATCATCGACAGTGTGACAAACCACCCCGTGTCGCGTGAAAAAGTGAGCGAAAGTGATGAGCTACACGCTGCGCTGCCCGAGTCGTCTGTCCCCTTCCCCTTCAGTCGCAGCGGCTGATTCAGCCGGGCACCGGCTGAACGTGCGCCAACAGGCGTCGGCCGCGGCAGCGTCTGCGTCTGCGGTGTCTGCGGTGGCCAAGGCGATCGATGTTCAAGACAGTGCCGTTTGTCAAGGACATGGAGGCTGGTGATGGAGGAGTTCCGTTTCCGGGCAGCCTTTTCCCATCAGGCCACTCCACTTGGCGGGCCCGATGAAAAGGGTTGAGGGCGACAGCGCCACGCAGCAGGGATATGATATTGGCTACATCCATCGGGGCCCGTGCCGTGTGTGGCGAACTCAATCCTGACGCAACGGCCATTCTGGTCACTCCAGCGCTCTCGTTGATTTTGGATACTCGAATATGTCCCATGGTGCAGGTGGCTCTTCCCTTCCATGATCGTCGTGTCGCCTCGGCATGCTCGCTGAATCAGGCAGCTGGTCCAAACACACTTTACCTAAGTGCCCCCCGCGGAATAGCTGCAAGAAAAAGCGACAACCTGCATGCGTCAGGGTCATCGAGGGCAGAGACAGCATCAAGGACCCAATCGTTACATTTGTCAGTAGTTTGTTGCGAGGATACCTGCGAGCGGGTCCGGCACTTTGTCAGGTCTGACCATCTTAAGGGTCTGCGCCGTGAAGGACGATATCTGGTTGGTGCAACGACAAGTTGGCAAGTGTCACCCGTGTCGCTGTTTGATTCTTCCTTACGTATTTTATGTCATCAGAAGGTCCTGTGAGCCCCAGTACGTCGACATAGCGGTATAGTCGCCTGCAGTTGAGCTGATGCAGCACGTAATCAGCTGAACACGAAATACTCACACGCCACCGCCGCGACATACACCCTCGTGCAGTCCAGGCGCTCACCAATATACATTTCGCCGGCCCAGTAGTCGAGAATTGAACCTGGCAGGATAGTACGACCAGAATACTACATGGTTGACGAACGCCCTGTAGTAATGCGACCTAATGCAGCCATTTTCAAGTTGGTCTCGGGGTCTATAGTCCTGTGAAAGCGGCACACGAAGGCTATGGTGCTACCACTCGTGACTTCATGACGTAAGGGTTCTGTCCTGCTTCACTTTTTGAGTGTGATGCCTGGCGTGTCGATGCAATAGATCCTGGGCTTGTTGGAGATCTGAAAGAAACCTGACATAAACGACAGCCAGCCCCGACAGGGTTTGCTACGCATGCGCATTACTTATGTTTCTTCTGCCTTCGCCTACCAACGTCTTTTGTCACGCCCGGCAGAATTCCCACAGCCGACTCGGTACGCCCTGGAGGCAAAACGAAACAGAGGGATGACAGCTCTGGCATGATTTCCGGCCTGCATGCTGTCAGCTTACGAACGTCCTTGACGATCTGGTTGCCAGGCCTCCCATACTTAGCGGCCTGAAAAAAAAAAACTCCTTACTCGCATGCGCGTCGCTGTCCATCTGTGTGCCTCACAGCGAAGGCAAGCCTCTTGAGAGAGTTGATGACTGTCGATTTGCCGGCATTGGGCACCCCACACACCTGACTCACAGACATGAGTAGAATACACAACTGTGTGTGCCTAGGTGCATGACTACCATGACCCATATGCCGATCGTCTTGTAGTCTGGCCGTATGTGCTTCACGGCCCACTCGTGAACCTTGGCAGTGCCACGATTGGTCGACGCACTCGTCAACACGCACTAGAGGGGGCGAGCAGGGGGAGACAGACAGCACACAGAATGCATCCAGCATGGAAGGCGGGATTTGATCGATCTACCGGAAAGCCAGCGTCCTCGATGATCTCCTGCGCCCTCTGCAAACACATACAGTACGAGGGAAGCGACACCCGTGTTCGTCTTGGCCCTTACATGAGCAAGTTTCTCGGAGACGAGATCGACCTTGTTAAGCACAATGAGCCTCTTGATGTCCTTGGGGATCTGCCTGGTGAACTGATAGCTAGCACTCGTGAAGGGCGCCCTGGCGTCCCGCACCTCCACGACAAAGTCGATGAACTTGAACCGCTTCTCCATCTTGACCCTCGCATTCGCCATGTGACCCGGATACCAGTGTATCACCTTGTCGTACCTGAACTCTCCGCGCGGCACGAATGCTGGAAAGCGGTGCATGATGCGAATTTTTGCGCAATGAATCAATCATGCTTAGCTCGCAGTCCCCTCGTGCGTGTGCCTGCTCGTATGTTGCCGTCGTTCGCAGCGCATTGCATATCCATCCACCTGTTCGCTGCCTCTGCCCTCCGCGTGCTGCTTGTTGGGTGTCCGTGTTGCATGTCGGGTGCGTCCGCGAATTGGGCTAGTGCGCATTTGCGTCTTTAAGAAACAACACGTTCGGCAGACAAAACGTTCGATCACGATCGTATGGGAGAGAAAAGGAAAACCGGTAGCGGTGTTGTGTTGCTTGCAGTACTGCAGACACGTCAATATGTCGAGAAGCTTCGTGGTTTTTTGTCACAGTGAACGTTAAACTGATGTACCCTAAAGCGATAAGTCATTGAAAAAAGCTTGGCCGCAGTCTGTCTGGGGTGCTTCCTTAAACCGCTGCTGCTTGATCGCGCTTGCTTCCCGGAGAAGGTCAACGAACAAGGGTATCTCTGGGCGCGAACTTCTTGAAAAAGCAAGATCCATAACGGAAGTAAGCATCAACTGACTGAACACACGAAACGCGCCAGTTTGTGGTGGATGGATGTTTCTTCTTTGTCCGGTCATGCAGCTTGTTGAGCTTGGCCAGCTCTTCACGCAGGCAGTCAGGCCATTCTTGCCTCAGCCACTTCTCATCAAAGTCCCGCGCAATGTGGAGGCCTTCGAGGGACGTCACTCTTGGCAGCTCCACATAGATGGCAAGAGGAATCGTTGCCTTCGTCTGGTAAGGAGGAGGGTTGAGATCCACCGTTACCTCCTT
>CDMY01000170.1:2445-41206 GCA_001179505.1 Vitrella brassicaformis
GGGGGGGGTGTGCCCATTTTTCGGTTTTATCGAAGGTAGGGGAGTGAGGGCCGGCGTCTGGTTGTGCCATAGTTGGCATGTATTCTGGCTGGGTGGACGTTTGTGGGTGGGTGGCTGACGTGTACGATCGTGTGTTACTCGGCGAAAGATCTGTTAGTGCGCCGACACAACACACTGAGAGGGAATCCTGTCCGAATGCTCTCTCTGGTTGTGCTTCCATTATTGAGTCTGCAATGGACAGGACACGCACATTTCAAATACACTGACCATACACACGCGCGCACACGACCAGATGGCAGAGCTCAGAGTTTTTCTCATGCCGCCGTCATTCGTCTAATCGAAGAGGCAGCCGAAAGACAGGGCAGCAGGGCATCTTGCAATAAGAAACCAGAGCTCAGAGTCCAGTTACTTAGGTACTCACACCGAAGACACTCTCACAGAGAGGCAGCGACATGTAGGCATTCCCACTGCATCCATTCATAAACGTCAAGGCAGATAAGGGGCCAGCCATACTTCCTCTCGCGCCTTTAAAAGAGTCCAGTAGTTGAGAGGCTGTGGAATGAACCGCCGCTCTGCTGCTCGATCACCAGGTCCCGCTTCTCGTCTCAGTCCAGCCGCATCAACAGGAAGCCTAATTGTGGCCAGAGGGGCTAAGGGAGGGAAGGAAGCAGTCCCGTGCAGAGCTAGCGAGACAGAGAGCCGCGTGTCCCCCTCTTCGGTATTTTCCCTCTGTGATGAAGGGGCGATGCACAGCTGAAAAGGGGGCAGTAGGGAAGAGAACCGCTGCTGCTTGTCGTGTTGGTGGTCGTCCGCAGTCGTTGTCCTGCAGACCAGCCTCTCTCCCACCAAACACTCCAGCTCATCATCCCAGCGCACGCCAACACTTGACGACGGTAAACCAGCGATCACCATGTCAGCGACACAGAAGGCCCCCTTTGTGCTGTGCTCCTGGCCTTTCCTGAGAATCCTCCACTCGAGCGCAGAGCTCTTGTCGTGCGTAGCCTTGTGCATGATGACAGACACAGCCGAGAGGACCTCTGTCGCCATGGTATGCTTTCCGAGATGCAGAGCGGGAAGCATATCTTGCGATATGTCGACGGGCAGTCTCTTGAGGCACTTGAGCCAATGCCGATGGTAGCCGATGTCTCCCTGAATTCTTGCGATCAACTTCCATGGAGAGAGCTTGCCGGCGAGGAGCGCGGCGACCGTCCCCTCGATGCGATCACGGCTGGTGTCGTCGGCTGCGATGGATGGGTGGAGTGTGGGTGCGATAGGCGAAGATAGAGCCAGCCAGAGGGGGGCGTCAGCATGGTCGTCTGCCGTCTGCTGGGTGGTTGACAACAAGAGCTGGGTGAAGGCTGGATGCATGTGGTATGCCTCTGCCAGGCGATCCCGCAATGCCTGATCAGTACATGACACATCAAGGCATGCACACACGGACGAGTGACGATGGCATATATGCACCCACCTTCAGGTAATCGACAATTCGCTCCATCTCCTTCTCAAAAATCTCGATGAGCGGCACCCACCGCATGACTCTCAGCCCTTCTTCCCTCCTCTCGCCCTTCACAGGCCTGACGGCCCTCTTGATCACATACACCAACCGCTCCAGCACTCTTCTGATCACCGCTCGCCACACACGTGGGCTGACGATGCCGGATGAGGCTGGTGCAGGAGAGAACATTGAGGGAGGTGGCTGACCGAGGGTGAACTTGGGCCTTGATGATGGGGCGGGAGGGGCCAGGAGGAGGACCGACAGGGCGTCTGTCAGCCGCCTCGTGAAGTCGAGAAGAGATGAGGGATCTGCAGATGGGAAAGAAAGAGACATGGGAGCTTCTGGTGCTGCTGGGGTCCTGAGGCTGCTGAACGCGGAGGAGAGTATCCATCTCATGCAGGCCTCCACTGCCCCTGTCCCTTCGTCGATGTGTCCGGCTTCCCTGCCAGTGCCGTTGCCGTTTGCCCTTTGGGTGAAGACGCGCAGTGGGGGAAGAGGTGGAGGCAGCAGCAGCTCAGACAAATACGAGGGGCCGGTGGGCCTCTCGGGGTCAGCAACTCCTACTTGTGTCGAAGACGTGCCCTTCGCTTGGGTGTACCTCCGCCTAACCAGACATACAGACATATGTATACACCAAATACACCATCTGTCTCCCCCACCTCACCTTTCCATAAGAGGGCTTTGTCGTGCCGGGGCGTCTTTCGGCGGCTCTGGCTGCATTGAAGGCTTCCTCACATACAAAGGCTCGTCACTGTTGACGGGCAGTAGCGACGCGCCTTCGACGGCACGCACCATCTCTCTGCGGAAGAGATCCACCGCTACACCCAGCCAGTGCGAGACCAGAGATGTATCGACAGCGTCGAGCCATCCACAGGACTGTAGTGTCGTCTTGACAAGCAGCCATAGCCGCCGGGAGAACACCTCGACTGACTGGTGCTTCTTCAGCCTGCCCCCGGCAAGTGGCAGGGGAAGAGCCTTCATGAGTGCCGTGAAGTCATGTTCCTCGATGTAGCTCAGCAGCTGGGCGAAGAATGCCTCCACGTTCACTATGGCACTCGTCAGCTGGGCGAAGGAGATGCTGATTTGGCTCCGTCTCTGTGTGTGCATGCTCAGCAAAGTGAAGAGCCACATCAAGAGAAACACGACCCTCTGGCTCAATGCGAGTACGCCAGAGACCACCTCTCGAGGCCAATCGGAGGATGCACCATTGCTCTCGGCGACTGGAGGGGGCGGCGGATTGGCACCCACATGCTCATATGCACTCGCAGAGGGATAAATAGCCGCAGTGCTCCTCACAGCGGATGAAAGGATCGATGCCGCATCAGCAGCCTCGGAGACACGGCAGTAGAGTGATTGGCGGACGATCGATGGAGCCAGAACCCGCTCTATCTGCAGGGGAGAGGCCACAACGAGGCAGACTTTCGCCTTGTTGCCAAGCTGCGGTGCGATGGGCCCCTCCCCCCTGCAGATCTCGATTGGCCAGAAGGCGTCCACGGGCATGTGGGAAGGAGGGTCTGAGCGCAGCCTCTCTCGTACCAGCTGCTCCACCAGCTCTATGAGGGTAATCGGGATATCCGCATGTTTGTTGCACGCTCGCTTGGATGACCGATGAGCGGTGACTGCACACACGGATGGACACAGACGTTGGATGCTGTTCGTGTGGGCAGAGATGTCTGTCCATCATTTTGTCACCTTCCAGCCCATCTTGCCGTACGTCCGCATCACACGCCAGATGAGCGTCATGGACTACAACTAAGGTGCCCTGCTTCAGAGCCTCGCCAACATCCCCGGCCTTGCCCATGCCGGCAATGCCCTGCTGCAAGGATAGGCGGAGACATGGCATATCGAGCGTAGGGATCGCCTGTGGAGGCCCGTGTATGATGATCGGTGAAAAGGGCAGTAGAGACGTGGGGGAGAGGTGGCTCTCGATGGACCTGGATATGAACGACAAGAAGTCGTGGGAAGAGCCCTCAGGCTGGTCCAGGAAGCTCCCCAGGTCATTCTGCCCGCCGTCAGTCCACCTATGTCTCCAGCTCCTGCCTTTCAGAGCAAAGCCCACGAGAGCCCTCAGAATCCTCTGTCGATCGGCCGGGCGCAGCGCACACCCCACAATGGCGAGAAGCAGCATGTGGGTCGAGCAGTCTGCGGTTGGAAGCGGCGCTGGTAAGTCGGGCAGCTGCTGTGTCGTGTTGTCTTCCAAGATTAGCAGCATTCGCTCCGCCCACTGGCGCCACAGCCTCGGCAGATGCCGGAAGCGATGTGGCCACGAGTGCATTGTCGGCGCGTCGCCGTCCGTCACTCTACGCCTCCTGCTCGGCGATGACGCTCGAGGGCTCTCCTCATCTTTCTCCCTCAGCAATCGGAGAGACGGTACCATATCCTCCAAGTCGCTCAGTATTCGGAAGACCATCCAATTGTGGCTCAGCTCGCCAAAGTTGACGACAGCCAAAGCGTCTTCATGTATATCGGGTGCCTCTCCCGTGTTTGCGACGATACCCGCCTTGTGGATGTCGTCTGCGGTGATGCGGTGGTCCCCCTGGGCCTGTCTCATTTTGAGTCTGTACATGGGGTCCAGCTCAAGCTTGTGTCTCTCTTCTCTCGTCAGCACGTCGGGCCGCGGCGAGAGCAGGTGCTCCACAAGAGACACGTCTTTAAACATGTCGTAGCGGGACATGTCGTGAGAAAAACGCAACAGAGTTGCATTTTCCGCAGCTGAAGGGATGTTGCTGGTCCACGGGAAGCCGAATGCCAGGCACATCGCGAAGTCGTCATAAAACTGCGGGGGATGCCGCATGGCGAGCAGACGGAACAATCTCGATCGAAACGGCTCGGTGCTGCTCTTGGCGGTCTCAGCTGAGGTTCGTCGGCCATTGCGATTCTCCTGCCCCTTCCTCTTGTGCTGTGTGTCGGGCTTCTTCCCTTGCGGACCACCACCATGTGCACGAGTGTCTTCGTCCGCCGCCAGAGCCAGATGGACCAGTCGCTGGCAGGCGTCCATCGACGTCGGTCGGGTATGGCTGCAGGAGAGATAGCACATAATGGTGTGGACACCCGTCTCTATCAGCGGAAGAAAGGTCTCGAGGGAGTCATTGATGATCATAGTCTCCAGCTCATCTGATCGCCGAAGGGATGCGTGGATCTCGTCATGCTCATTCTGAAGGTGCAAAGAGAAGTATACACGTGAGACCATTTTCTGTGTGTGTAACTCTCCCACCTTCAGCTGCGTCAGTCCTTCGAGCACATCAAGCCCCACTTGGAAGCCGGCCGTGCGTCTGGTCGCCTGCCCGTTGCCCTCATCGCTTGCCTCATCCAAGACCCCACCTTTCAGCAGCTGCTCGTGAAACTGATTGGACTCATATGTCCTCACGAGGTAGTCCAGCAGCTGCTCCTTTGCATAGTGTAGCTGATGATGCGACCGAGCGCCCTCGGCAACCTGTCGCAAGAAACAGAGGCAGAGAGGGACTCTGTACACACATATGTCTCTCGGGCTTACAGCTTTGATCTTCTCTTCGAGGAACTCCTTCTTTTCCTCGAGCATGAGGGCCTCCCAGACGCATTTGACCACCGCATTGCGGCCCCCCGAGAAGTCAACCATTGTGCCATAAGGCGACCAGCGATCAATCACGTGACGTCGCTCACTCTCGCCATACAAGAGATAGAGGCGGAAATCCGGGTGCACTGGGGTGAGGTCATTCTGCAGAAGTATGGTCTGCATGCCATCAGTGGCCCAGGATCTGTCTCGATGTGCTGCCCAGTGGTTGTACGACAGGATGCCCTCCTTCTTGATGCGATCTGCGTCGATTCCCTCGGGGTCCAGCCATTCTTCGAGCTGTCTCAACATCTGACGGCCTTCATCCTCGGTGATCAGGTGCGTGGCTCGTTTGAGCAGCAGAGTGATAAGGCGCTCCGCCTCCTGCAGCTCGTCTGCGGGCATGGATGGCGTGGTAGAGAATTCGATGACCAGCGGAGTGCCTGTCTTCAGGCAGTAGTCGATGGCCTGAAGGAACATAAAGGCTCACGAAGAGAAGCCTGCACGTGTGGCCAGGCCTCACTTTCAAGAGGGATGAGCTCCTCAGACCAGGAGTGCCCAGCGATACAACAAGAGGCCGAGACACGTCTTCCTTCAGCACCGCAGACTTTGCCTGGGGTGTCTTCACTCGTCCAATGCCGCCCTCGGCCACGCCTCGCATGTGACACCGAAGCAGAAACTTCATGGCCATATTGAATGGGTCGTATATCAACGGCGGCAGCCACCTTCTCCTTCCCGTCTCCTCCATGCTTGGAGGGACAGCGGACCAGTGGATCCTCAATGCACTGTCGAATGAGTCTTCATCCGGCAGCAACCCGTCAAGGGCAGTCCAGAAGCGGTACAAGCTTTTCGTGGGCAGAGGAGCGGGGGGAAGAGATGTGACCAGGTCAGACGCCTGTGTGGGTATGCCCATGGCTGTGAGGGCTTCCCGCCACCTGTTGAGGATCAGCAATCGGAGGGGGTACGGAAAGGCCCCGAGCAGGTGCATGTTGCAGGACATCAGAAGGGCGTCGCTGAGGAGGAAGCGACGCTGGTCGAGACTGTGGGTCAGCAGAGACAGCCACCGGTCCTGAAAAACCCAGACAAGCGATTCGTCAAACGGACAGCCTCCTGCGATATTCGCTGACCTTTTCTGTTTGCAGCATACTGAGCGCTCTGTCGAGCCTCCCACCCCTCTCATTGACGTCGGCCAAACTCTGCGTGAGGCTCTCCCTCTCGGCCGTGGCGTCGAACAGCTTCCGTTGCAAGTCCGCCAGCGTCTCGTTGGACTGTCTTGCATCCTCTCTGGACTCCTGCGTGACCTCTGCCAACTCACTGTGCGCGACTTCCGTCGCTGCAAGTTCGCGTCGCTTCTTTTGAAGCTGATAATAGACACACATGGTGAGACATGCGCGGGACTGTTCACAAGGATCAGAACACAGCTCTCACCTCAACAGCTATCTCTGCAGCATCAACGATGGCTTTGCACCACACGTAGAGGGCCGTCACAGCAGGGGTGGCAGCAGCAGATATCCATTTGAACGCGACGCCCGTCGCGAGCTCCTTGGGACACTCGTCGAGGCACCGCTTCAGAGCAATTAGCTGGCCCTCTGTCATCTCCTCTTTGTTGAAGGTCGTGAGCTTTCTGGCTGCACCACGCGCGCCTGCAGGTGTCTGCATGAAGGCCCTGCTTAAAAACAGATTCCAGAAATCCTGCGGATCGCCCTCAAACTCGGCCTCGTCTGCAGCGTGGAATCATTGTCACAGTCACACAATAGCTCGTCAAGATGTCGCTTACTCGTCTTCGGTTCCTCTTCTCCCTCTGTTGCGTCGACTGCTGCTGCAACTGCTGGTGCAGGCCTCCTAAGCTTGAGGCCTAGCGCCACACACGTGGTCTGCACGATCTTCTTGGTCTCATTCTTTGGCTTCTTGATCGCCGACAGAGCATCGAGCTCCTTCCCAGTGGCAAGCCGCTCGGCAACTATCCTGTCAGCGGCACTGCTGGCTGCCGACAGGCGCCGCGAAAGCAAGTCACACTCTGAGGTGAGTGTCTCCATTTGCATGCGCTTTGTCTGTTCCTCGAGGTAGATGCCGGTAGACAACTTCTGTTTGAGCCTGTCGTTGATCTTCTTGGCGGCCTCCATCTGCTCCGTGTGGTCCTCGATGTAGGCGCTGATGCTCTGCGTGTCACAACAGAGCTTAGAGACACCTCGTCGAGTCTTTGCTCTTTTATTCTCTAGCGCTGACCTTCAGCCGCGGCGTGACGATGTTGACATATTCCTGTAGTCTGTCAGACTTCCCCTCAGAGGCTTCGATCAGCTCCTTTACACGCGACAGCCTTTCACATGTCCTTGTGTTGTGGTTCACACTCAGTGACAAAATGTCGCACGCCATCTCCACGATATCGATCAGCCTCGTCGGACTCGCACAATAGGCCTGGACGCGTTGAAGGTCCTCCAGCCGCAAGAACGGATCTGGCATCGTGAAAGGGCCGTATCTGGCCTGCGATGGCCCACTTGCGATGCAAAGCGGGTTCCAGTCATTCGATGACACCAGTCCCCTCAGCTCTGCCAATGGTGTCAATCTTGGCGTGCCGGCTTGGTCCTCTTCGCTGCTTTTGCGACGCAGGTCATCCCACATTGACGCAGCGCAGGCCTTGAAGGCCTCTTCGGTGACTTGGAAGCTCTTGAACTCGGCAAAGAGGCGGCCCAGAGCCTTCGTGATCAGCGACACGGCCTCTGTCGGCTGGAAAGAGAAAGCCATCTGAGTCTGGCTTCGCTGAATGGTCCACTCGTAGACAGTTGTGATCGCCGTGTCATTTGCTTGGGCTTTCTTGAGATGTGTGAGATGTCTCGAGGCAATGTCGATGCACGCAGGCAGCGGCAGGGGATTGAAATAAATGACCTGGGACCGCGACGGATCGCATAGGGAGTTGCTCTCCATCAGTTGCCGAAGCGGCTCAGATCTCGGCTTCACTTGTGGCTGTTTGCCTTCTTGGAGCAGGATATCAGTGACTCGGGGGTCTCGATCCTGCTTGGCCGTTGCTGTGATGACTGCAATCGTGACAGTGGGTAAGAAGAAGTGGTGCATGAGAAGGGACATCAATGTTGCTTTCGACAGCCACTGAGACGGCTTGAAGTCTGAAGGCTCGGAAAGCAAAGGCTCGACCGCCCGCCAGAATGCTGCTTCTTCTGCATCCTTTGCCGCCTGCACCTCGGCTTCGCGGCCTCGTCTTCGTTTCTTCTCCTTCTCGCCGTCCTGCTTGCGTCGCTCAAGGGATTTCTGATGCTCAACAGCTCCCTGCTCCAATGCGCGTCGCACCAAAAGGTATGTCTCGTCGAGACAGTCGCCGATAGCGTAAAGCAGGCCGTTCAGGTTCTCCCCAAAAGATGGGTTGTCGTCCAGCAGGCTGCCCCAGGAGCCGCCATCGAGCAGCTGAGTCAGTCGCTCGCGAAGGAAAGGCAATGCAACTTCCTCCGCACGCAAGGCGAGCACCAACCCTCGACAGATCTGCGCTGAGTCGTTGCCTCGTTCGGCTTCAAGTGGCAGATCCGCATGCCAAACGAGGGAGAGGGAGTCAAGAAGGATAGCCGCTGGCGCGTCACTCTCTGTTGAGGTGTATCGGCGCTTAAATGTCGTGATGACGGTATCTGGCAGGTGAGACAGCTGCTGCAGCCGACTCTTGATGCGCTTGAGACCAATGTTGACGGCAGTGGTCAGCAGCTTGTCTTGCATCAGTGTCCACTGCCTCCGGGCCATCTCCTCGCGATTCTCCGCAAGCACATCGGGCCGAGACGTGACCTCATATCGGTCACGCGCATATTGTGCAATCTGCTCCTCTTTGCTCGGCGTTGTGCCGTCAGTTCTGTCTCTGATCTCGTCACCAGCTGCAAATACGCCGCCAATAAGGGCAGGGAACGACAGCACTTTCAGATTCAGCGCTGAGCATGTCATGTGCAGCAGAGTCTCTTTGCCGCTAGCTGCTGGGCCTGCAAGCACGATCGTGCCGCCTGGTGACGGGAGGCTGGTGAGAAGCTGCTGGAGTGCCGGAAGGGAATGCTGGACAAAGGTCTGTGCGAAGGGTGACGCACGGCTTCCCCGATAAGCCAGATCGACATTGTCCTCACTCGTGGCGGCTGTTGCTGTGTCTCTTGCTCGGGGTTGCCCGCGGCACACGGTTTGTAGCTGCTTCACGATGCCCTGCGGGCCTGACGCAGGGACGATAGATGGCACCAGACACGAGTCGCCGAGTGCTTGCAGTGAAGGTAAGCCGATCACTTTATCGCCTTCCTCCATTCTGAGGTATCTGCAGACCTCGTGCTTGAGTCTCCGTACCTCGCCGAGGTCGTGCTCCTCTTCAGCGGTGAGCATCTCCAGGACTTTCTCTTTCATGTTGATGCCGAGCAGCTCGTCAGCCAAGCGGCCCAAGCAATTTTCCAAGCAGTGAGCGAGAAGGGGCACCGTGAGAGTCTCCTGCACGTCGCTGTCTACGTCCTCGGCGACACTGATCCGTCTGCCGAGCAGGGAGCGGATCGTGTGGTAGGAGTAGGCAAGCCAGTGGACCGTGACGGACGCAATTCGAGTCGAGGCAGGTATAATCGCATTGAAGGATGCACGCACGAGCGAGTGGATCAGCTGGAGCATCGCGTGGCCCCAGTTGCTGTTGGACAGATGAGCTGCCGACCGCACGAGGCTGGAGTAGACGTGAGAAATGTCTCCTATCGTCAGGGGTGGTTCGTGCAGCTGCAGCATCACCCCTTTGGAGAGCAGGCGATGATGAACGGCAGATCCCCCGGCAGACATCGCAGCGACAAATCTCACTCCGTCCACCTTCTTGTAGGCTGACGCGAAGATCTCACAAAGAGACGGCTCCATGCCGGCCGTGTCTCTGCATCCATTGCCGCTACCGCTGCTAGACGATGACGTGCTCCCCTCCTCACGGGGAGGCAAGTCAGTCATGAACGAGGCAGTGGACTCCCACACACTTGGACGCCGGCTCATGTAGCCACTCGTCTCGACAAACTGACGGATCCACTCGCTGCTTTCGCTACCAGGCTGGTCGATGGAGAGATCGTCAATCATCACCGCTAGCGTCTGTTTCAGCGGAGGCGACCACACCTCCTTCGCCGATATGTCTTCGCTCTTGAGCGTCAGGTGGCTTTCGATCTGTCTCTCCATGCGTGCAGCAGACAGGGGTCGTTTGTCAGACACGAGAGTTGGAATGACGGCTGGGTGGCTCTTTGGCATGCACACGGAGCCGACAATAGCCGGGTCGCCGCTCTTGCGCGCCTCACTTGGGTCCATCAGAGGAGGAATGATCCCTCGCGCTGTGTGCCGGCCACCATGCTGCCAGTCGTAGGCAAGATGCCTTAGCAGGGTCGATTTGCCGCTGAACGCTGGCCCAATTATCAGTGCTGGGTGCCTGTTGAGACAGGGAAGGCAAAGCTGAAGCAGAATGTGGACACGGATGATCGATGGGGTGGAGAGCAGGAGCCGATTCGTGAAAGCAAGATCCGCGTACTCCGAATCGTGCCCGTCCCATGGCCTCCATTGGCTGGCAGAGATGGTTTGCGTGTCGTCGTGGCTGTCAGCGGCCTTGTCTCTTACATGATACTCCCACACGAAAGTGTACCTCCCACCCTCGCTCTCCATCGGCGGATTCTCAATCTTCGTTGACAATGGGGGCAAGAACACACTTCTGAAAGCGTCAACTGTCAGAGAGTCGGTCTTCTCTGTTTTTGCTGTCTCGGCTTCGACATGGATGCTCCCGTTAAGTTTGGTGCTGTCGATCTCCTCGATAATCTCCCAGAAATGGTCCCAATTTGTCTTTGGCTGCGCTGATGAAAGAACTTGTGTGTACGGTAGGCCAGCTGACATTGCCATGTTCTTAGTGAAAGCCTGCTGGGGAGCTTCTTTCGCCATCCAGACGAGAAGCCGCATGTAGCTGTCAATGGCGCGTGCTGTGCTGAACGGGGGACCCGTAATTTCCATCGGCTGCAGCGAGGATGGTGAAGGCAGCTCAGGCTCTTCAGGTCCTTCTGATGGCTGCCGCTCTCCGTCTTCGGCTTCTTTGTGCTCGTTTTCCTCTCCATGGCCATGCACTTCTTGCTCTTCTGTCTCGTCCATTTCTCGAACGTCTTGCACTTCCTCTTGCGTCTTCTCCGTAGCTTGGCCCTTGTCTTGTTCTGTGTCAACCTCCCCTTCTCCCTCTGTGGGCCCCTCTGCTAGCACCTCTGCTGTCTCATCCGCTAACTCCACTGACGATGCTGCGGGGGACGGAGTGGCATATCGCAGCACTGTCTCCTCTCTGTGAACAGACCTCTCCGGACGGATCACGCTGAAGATGGCCTGGGAGGCCGCAAAGAGGAGTTGCTTCTCAATGGTATGGCGGACGGTCTCCAGCTCTCTCCTTATTCGGGCCTTGACCCGCAGGCGCTGCTCCTTTTCGGCCTCCTCGCTTGACGCCGCCCCCTCAGTCGCGGGCAGAGAGACGCTCAGCTCCTCCACTCTTGCAAGCGTCGCCAGCCATTGGGTGGAGAGGCCGGCAATGGCGCTCGAGTACAAGTTGCTGATGATCGACACTCCTTGTGCGCCGCCGGCCCATGTGTGGAAGCCCTTGCCGAGGATTCTCATGAGCGGTGGGTCTTGCTTGGTGAGGATGTGATCGATCAGCCGAATGCATGGCTGCAGGATGGTACTGGTGAAATGCAGGACCAGAGGGCGAAAGACGAAGGAGGGCTGCAGCTCACGGGAGACACACGAGACGATGCGGCCGGTGCAGTCTTCTGCGCTGGGGGTAAGTGAGAGAATTCCCAGCCGACCACACAGCTGGTGACATCAGAAAAAGGAGATAGACACTCATCCACAGCACTTCCACATGTGCTTACAAGAGCAGGTGACGCATTGGCGAGGTCAGTCGTTTCGAACAGCAGCCGAACCTTCTTGATCCAATCCCCTCTCGCATTGACGCTGCCGTCACTGGACAGCTTGATCATCTCATCAGCCGACGGCAGGATTCCGTCACTGATGCCCTGGCCACCTCCAATCGACGACGCCTTCAAAGACTGCCCTGTCTCCATCCTCGACGGGCCTTTGGCGAGCATGGAAGCTTGTGCACAGAATTGGCTGGCCCTGCGGCCCATTCTGCCACCTCCGTCCCATGCTGAGGTGCTCTGTCTTCTATGCTGGCGATCGGTCTTGTGCTTGTCTGTGTCTTCGGATGGCTCGTCAAGTTGCGACTGGATGCGGTCGAGCAGGCGGGAATAATGTGACGCCTCTGGCGCGTCACATGAAGGAAGAGCCCCATCAAGGGATAGCCAGCACTGGTGCTGCAGCCTGGCAGATGCGATGCGCTCGGCAAAGGGGGTCATAGCAATGAACTGCTGCCGAAATCTCCGTTTGGCCTCGGACGCTTGAGCCGCTTCCCTCCTCTGCAGCGCCGACATCATGCTAGTGCCGCTGCGGGTTATCATCCTTGCGGCCCTGTCGCCCTCTCCCCCAGTATGCTGCCGTTCTGGCGCTCTTTGCGGCACTGGCGGGCATTCGATCGACAGCAGGTCATCTTGCCACTGGTCGTAGCTGCGGAAGTTGTGAACCAGCGGCTCGACGAGCTCCAGATAGTCAGCAATGACCTGCTTCAGACCCTCATGCAGTCCTGTTGGCTGAGGCATTGGCGGCTTGGTCTTGTCGGCCGTCTGGTAGTGTGTGACGATCTTGCCCGCGACGAAATCTCTGTGGGACGTGGCCTGCAGGTAGCTGGTGATGAACCGGATCTGGTTGAGGATGGACGGGAGGATGGATGGTGCTGCAGCGTGGGTGCGCGCGCGCAACGATCCTGCACCGCTGCCCGCCTCAGTCAGCGTCACCAGGGTGCGTTCGTCACCAGAGAGCTCCTTGTGTGTGTAGAGGTTCGGGAATGATCGCCACAGCGACACCCCTCCTGTCCTGACTGCAGCTGGAGAGACATGGGGGCTCTTGTCGGCCTCTTGCGTGTCTTCGTGGGGCGGCGTGGGTGCGATGGAGAGCACTGACTGTCGTGCTGGGCGCATGGCCTTCTTCCGAAGCACACCTTCAGCGGCATACATGACGCTCTCGAGGAACAGCTGATGCAGCCTGTTAATCGCCATGGCCAGCACAGTCATCACAGTCGACTTGCCGACGGACGACGACCCGACGATAATGACACCGGCTTTTGTCTCCGTCCACTCGGCGAGCGACAGGCACCTCTGGACGAGCACAGGGGACACGACGAGGCCGAGACTGCTGATGACGTCGGGCAGGATGTCGGCCAGGGCTTGCATCTTAGCAGACACCAGGGACACGGGCTCTGGATCGACGGCTGTTGCTGGCGGTGTCTCGATCTCTGCGGGGAGGGAAGCGTGCAGAGCTCGTTTCTTCTCGAGAATCCCCACAGTCACGTCCGTTGTCTGCGCCAAGACCCCGTCCAGATACGCCTTCACTTCGTCGGCTTTATTCTCCATTGTCGCGTTAGTCACGAACATCAGGGCTGCTCTCAGTGCATCCATCTCCCTTAGATACTCCACACTCTCGGAGACCACAGCAGGTGTGGAGTTCAGATACATCATCTGCTTGTCTCGTGCTGCCTGATCAATGACGATGCGGGCCGCTTGCTGACGCAGCTGCCCCTCTCGGAAATAAAGGCCTCTGTCATCGAAAGTCTCGAAGAAGGCGATCACATCGCTTGGAAAGCGTTGACACGCCGTCGGTGTGAAGCCTTTCTGACTCATCATGAGCTCGAGGACGGCATACGGGGCGGGTGAAACAGTGGTGACGTTGCGGAATGCCTCGCTGAGTGTGGTTGGCACGTCGCGTCGGGCTGACGACACCGATGTGCAAGCAACAATGGTCCACGGGTTGAGGGGCACTCGTGACTCGCCAGTCACAAACGGGATGTCCACCTCCCTCTCCTCACGGATGCTGGCCACGCGCACCGCATCCAGTGCCTGAGTGACGGCGGTACATGTGGCCGGCTGCAGTAGATGGCTGTCTTGCAAGACGAACATGCCGCCCATCTGCACAGCAGCCGACAGCAGCCGACAAAAGTCTGCCGCAGGGGCCAGAGACGGAACTGAGAGAAGCAGGCGCCCGATCAGCTGCGAGATCTCTTTGAGTGCCTGGCAGTCTCCCTCCGACATGAAGTGCGGCAGGTGTCGAGAGTGAATGGAATAGAAGAATGCCCTGTGTGGTGCCGTGTGGGAAGTCGACGGGATGAAGTCACATGCTTCAGGGAGCAGCTCGAAGCCATACAGCATCTAAGACAATAACGTGTACACAGTAGCATGGGATGTATTTGATTGTTGCGCGTTATCTGCAACACACCTTAGTGGGATAGACGGCCACGACGATGGCCTCCAGTAGCGTGTCCTCCTCCCTCTCCGCTTCTGAAGCCTCCTCCGCTGCCTCCTGCATGTCCCACGACCGAGACATGGCCCGAGTGAAACACCTGCTGGTCAGTCGAGACAAGGCACGGACGGACACAGGAGCTGGTTTTTGATGATGGTCCTGCTGCTGCTGAGCTTCCTCTGTGTCATGGCTGGAGCTGTCGTCGTCAGGAGGGCCAGTGCTCACATGCTTTCCTTGGGATGGGGACGATGGAGCTTCAAGAATGCCCAGGGCGGCTTTTGGCTTCGCCTTTGGCTTGGGCTTCCTGTCCGCCTGTGGCTGCAGGAGGCCTGCAGTGCTAGGAGGCAGCCTATCGGGGACATTTTCCTCAGCCCTCTCGTCCAAACAGTAGACACGGAAGCATGACAGCCACTCAAAGGCGCCAAGCCCGCCCGTCTCCGCGAGAGGCAGCAGCTCACTGGTCGTGTCTTTGAGACCGGTGAAGAGACCGATCATATGCTCCATCTTGCGACACAAGAGCTCTTGGCCCCTCGTCAGTGGCGCGGCCACATGAACCTCCGCAGCCGCTTGTGCGCCCTCTTGCGGTGGCGCCTGTGTCGTCACGATCGACCTGGAGCGGCCGACGGTATCCGTGACCGCCTTTGCCTGTGGGGTCTTGTACATGATGCTCTTGCGGATAGTGGGACGTCTCGTGCGCTTCGCAGTCTTGGGCTTGCTGGGCCACCGAAGGGATCTGAGCTGATGAATGAGCTCTTGCAGGACGCTACTCATGTGGCTCTGCACAACGGACAGTCCCTCCTTCTCCATCAGTGTCTCGCGAGTCTTGATGTCCGTTGTCAGCCCGCTGACCACTAGAGCTCTCTCCACCTCCCCCGTCCAATGGGCCATCACTGCAATCAGAATGACCTGCCACGGATGGCTGCATATCGCCTTCAGCAGCGCGCTCCGCTGCATAGCTGCCGCAACGTCGCCCGCGCGCTCTTTGATTCTCTCCTGGAGTTCCATCAGCTTTGTGAGACACGTGACGACGGCCGTCTTGAGATTCTGCTTGATAGAGTCGTCGATTTTTCCCATCATGTCGGTCACGCTGGCAGGCTTGGGAGTGACTGACAAGAATGGCGATGCGGGGAGGGTGATCTTGCGCGTCAGGAAGAGGGTGTCCGAGCAAGTAGTGAATATCTGTGTCACACTGAGGCGCGTCTCGTCCATGGAGCTGTCGTCATCGCTGTCCTCTTCTAGCTTGACACCCCGAATGCCCGGGAAGCAGCAAGCGATGACTCGAAAGAAGACCGGCCACTGGCAAGCGGAGAATGAGGTAAACAGAGTATGTAGGGCCTCATCAGATGGTAGCAGCAGGCGGGGGTGGTCTCGGCGTTGCGATTCCAGGCGGTCGAGGAGTATTGTTCGGATGCTATTAATCTCTTGCAGCGCCACCCGAGCGTTGACCGTCCAGTTTTCGATCGCTGGGTGCTTGAAGGGGGAAGGATTGACTTGAGACATTGCCTGATGCTGCAGAGAACACACAAAGAAAAGTGGCTCTTTCCGTCTTCCTCCTGTGTCAACTCTCACCTGTCTGAACAGACCATCGACCTTCCTGAATCGGTCAATCACTGTCCTGCCGAGCAACCTCCCAACCAGACTCGTCTGAGCATCTCTTAGCTGTTGGATTGTCTCGGTACTCATCCCATCCGGACCAATCGCCAGCAAATATTGCAGATACAGCGGCATGGCCTGGACCCACATTCGCAAGAAGTCTGTCGATATCTCCAGTCGGTGTACGACATACGCCAGTCGGTCGGCGAAGAAGTGGGCATGGCCTGACTGTCGCAAGCCCTCACACACTCCAATCAGATGGTTATATTTGCCCAAGAGGGATACGCCGTTTGTGAGCAGCAGGACTGTCGGCAAGAGTCCAGACTCCTCCCCGCCTTCAAGCTCCATATCAGTCTCAGTAACTGATCGAGATGGGCCACGAGAGACACTCCTGCTGGTCAGGCGCTCGTCAGCCAGACCGTCCGCGGCCGAGACAATGGCGCACATGCTGATCTCCACTTTGCCGGCAGCGGCGTGCTGCTCGATCTGCATCAGGCATTTCTCTGCCCACAGCTCCTTGGCGCTTCTCTCGGTGAGCCTCTGTAGAAAGACGACCCTCGGAGGCACATGGAATCGATACACGAGCATCTGCGCCAGCGTCAAGTGGTCGGGATTGAGCTCCTCTTTGACCAGTCTCGATAAGACGGACCAGTGGCGCGCGAGGAATCCCTTGAAGCGCAGGCACGCGATGAGGGGCAGGAATGCCTCAAGCTCTTTGAGCTTGTCAAGCGTATTGCGCGCCGCGCGTGAAGGAATGGGAGCGCTGGTGAATGCCATCTTGAGGCAGCGCTCCGTGATTGTTCGCCACGAGGCGAGGGTATCCTGGCACTCCTCGAGAGTCAGGCTGGTCAGCGGCCCATGACACCACAGTGTCTCGGCGCTGTACGCCTGCTGAGCTGACGTCCAGAAGTCTAGGTACGGCTGGAGTGTCTTCCATGCTGTCTCCATCTCCAGTGGAGATTTTGTCTGCGGGACGCCCAATGCCAGCTGTCTTGTGACGAAGGTTTCATACATGTCTTGGCATTTGTCAAGGTCGTCCTTCACCCGATTCACGCCGTCTAGTGTCTTGTCGACCGTATCGGCGTCCAATGGCTTTGTGCCGCTTGGTCCGACTGATTTGAGCTCTCGGATGGCATCCAGTGACGCCGCAATCGCTCGGTTCAGGGAAGTGTGGTCATACTCGAGCTGGTACGTGAAGAGCTGCCGGCGAGAAATCAGGTCGACCTGTACGAAAGGGAAGGAGGGAAGGAATGCGAGGTAAAGAGGCAGCTATGCGCTGTCGATCACCTGCTTGCGTTGGGCGAGCATCCTCAGCTTGTTCGGCGAGCCCTTCAGCATCACGTGCTTGATGTGCACAGACATGTCTACCTTGATCATGCGGGTCTCTGAAACGACGAAAGAGGACCACGATATCCCGCATGAGTTGCCAGTGCACAAGGCTCACCGACCGAAAAAGTCGTAGATTGTCCTTGCGTGCTGCACCAGAGTGTCCAAGAAGAGCCCCTCTCCACCTGTCTCATAAAGCTCTCGAACCTTCTCGTATTGCCTCGCCAACGTCTCGATGCTCGTCACGTCGTCCTCCAGCCTGCAACAGAAGTAGACCATCATCTGCCCATCCTGCATCGCTGGCAACCTGTCTTATGGCTCACATGCTCACATGAGGGACAGCGCATCGAAGCGATCCAAGACATAATCCGATAAGGAAGAGAACTCCTCAACGATAAAGGAAGACAGACTCCTGAGCCGCTCGTCCGCGTGCGCAATGAGTCTGAGCCTGGCGTTCTGACAGTTGACGGCGAATAGGCTCAGGTGCACTGTTGATGCTGAGCAGCCTATGATGGCATCTTTTTGCTCCACAAGGCTGTCGTACTCGGCCATCAGAGTGCCTATCTCTTCGTTACTGAGGTAGATGCGCTGTGTCAGTTTTGTTTCGTCCACTCGAATGAACTTAGGGAGCTTAATCGCGTCGTAGCCCTCCTGTCGGGTGTGCACCTGCAAGCGCAAGAGACATATATGCTATTATGGATAAACATTCCCTGTCAGCATCATACCGGTATAATCTTGACCCGCAGCGAAACTTCTTGTTTCAGGGCGTCCAGCCACGCCTTCTCTTGCTGTTCAAGAGCCTCTTGTTCCAGCAGCTTCGCCTCCTCATCACCGCTGCTCTCCTCTTCCTCCTCTTCGCTCTCGCCGCTGACTTCACTGCCTTCTTCCTGTTCATCGACTGCATACTCATGTATTTCGACCTCCTGAAAGCCGACCCCTCTTCGTGCATGCTCGTCCTCTGCCGGTGGCTGGTCATCTGGCGCCGGCTCTTCTGGCGGCTCAGTTGTTGATTCTGGCTCTTGTTCGCGTGTCTCGTGGATAAGTGGGATGTCATGCGTCTCCCGATACCACCGGCTGATGTACTTTTCGATCACCTCGTGGAACAGCTCCCTCACTTTTTTCTCCGTGTGAGGTCGCCGCTCTGCCTCGAGCATCCGTATGGCCTCTGCTTCTTCGCTGGTCGTGTCCATTGCCGTTTGTGTCGTGTCTCGTCTGATAGAGAACTGCCTTTTCACGTGCGCTGTGTAGTCCTGGGACAGAGGGAGGCCCAGTTTCTGCTCGAGGATGGATGACAAAAGCTCCGGGTTTGTTCGAGAGTACATCGAGGGGTTGGACAGGATGAAGTTGGAGTCGTCGAGGTAGCTCTCGAGGGCGTCTTCATACAGAGTCTCCAGCGCCTCCATTCGCCGGATGTCGAGCAGCAGTTGTGACGCGAATGCCTCTGACGTGCCGATCAAGAGCGAAGAGAAGCGGCAGTAGTTGTTTCTGAGGGCTCTGACTGGCATGAGTCCATGCTCCAGCATCGACTTCACTCCTTTGAGGATCGCCTGCAATTCTGAATCGTACAGGTCGCTGGATGGGAAGTGCTGACAGTCCTCGGGCAGATCCGTTACATACCTGAATGACACATGGACAAGAAGCACGTTGAAAGGTCAGAATTACTGTCTGCGTGACTACCTGAGAATCGACTGGGTGAGGCTCCTCAGTTCATTGACGACATCAAGACAGTGCTGGAAGATGGTGTGCGTCAACGCTTCAACCACCTCCTTCTCTGTCGGCCGCATAACTAGTCTCTCCTCATCTCTGCCGCCCCTGCTGTCGTCGTCCTCGCTCCGCGCCGTCACCGCGACCGACTGCTTGTCGGCCTCGATGGCTGCGGAGCTGTGCGAGTGTGTCTCGCTCTGGCACATCACACTTGTGGCTGCACTTGATGGTGGCTGGAAGGTGATCTTTGGGATCGATGCCTGCTCAATGACCTCCCCAAACGCGTCGACGGTCACTGTGTCTGTCGCTAGCGAGACCAGGAAAAGGCTGGAAGCTCGCTTGCGATGTAAGGTGATCAGGGCCATCGGCGAGATTTCTTCACAGAGAGCCGTCTCCTCGCTGATCTGCTCTTGTTGCAGATCCTCATCCCAGCTGTGCCACTTCAAACGGTCGGCAAAGTCAGCGAAAGACAGCAGCAACAGTCGCTTAAATTGTGCGGCGCCCATCTTGTTGCCCAGCTGAAGACACGCAATCACTTCTGTGGGCACCTCGGAGACCTTGCCCCACCGGTCAACGTCCTCCGGATAGGCTTGTGCGACGATGTGCATCGTCTCTTCGATCACCCGCTTGCTCCACAACTCTTCTATTCGGTTGGCGACAGACACTCGATGCTTCACCTGGGCGGACTCAAACACCGACACCGACAGCGGCATAGAAAAGATGCTTTCAGTGTCGACCGAGCCGTGCTGTGCGTCCTTTATCGACTGGCGTGGCGGCGAGGGAGGCCGAGAAACGGCTGGTCCGATCGCCTCGGTCGGCAGGCGAATGAATGCGAAGGAGCGGTCTCTTCCGAGGTCGTCAAAGGTTGTGAGGATTTGCTGTGTGACGGCCAGCAGGGGCGCATGTGCAACCACAAGCCGGCGGCTCAGAATAGGCAAGGCGTGCCGAAATGCCCGTACATCAGGAAGAGACGGCCGTCGCTTTGGCTGAGCGATCGGTATTGGGGGGAGGAGACGCAGTCGGTGTCTATGCAACACCTCGTTCCAGCGTTGGTCGAGTCGGAAAGACAGCTGGCTGTACGCAAAGTACCACTCCACTTGCAGCAGCAAATCAACCAGGTTCCATCGGTAGCTCTCCATCTTCAGATGTGCGCACTCCTCGGCGAGCGCACTGCCCTCCTCTGCCACAGAGACCGTCTCCACGTCCATCCTTGTGAACTCCCCGGCCTTCTTCTCCCTCTTCTCCGCCAAATCACGCGGTGTCATGCCCTCGGGACACGAACCATCTCGCTCGTAGAAAAGAGGTCCACTCGGTCGTCTCCTCTCTGGGCTCAAAAACCGTCCGCCAGCATCTTTTCTTGGCCGGAAGCCGGCACTGTCGAAGCACAGGGATGGCGGTGGGAGTTTGGAAGACACGAGAGATCGAATAACAGAAGGGGATAGGCCGCAGAGCACCGCGATGTTGTGTAAGCGCGCGAGAGGCAGGCGATACGGCGGCATCACGTGAGTCCACTGATTCTCCGTGATGTACAGATGGCGTCGCAGCCTCTGCTCGGCTTCCTCACGGCGCGACGCAGCCGCGACCACGTGGGCAGCAAACTCTTGTGGGTCATCTCGCTGAAGCCTGAGCTCCATCCTCGTGACCGACCGCGGCTGCCTCTCGTATTTATCTCTCCATCTGGCGCCCTCCTCGCCTTGCAGCATCACATACTGGATGAAGGCACTTGTAAGCGGATGGGTGGGAGGCATCAAGACAACTGTTGCCGTGCCATGGTACGGCTGGACAGAGACTATGTGGCACGGCGTCCATAGCATTTGTGTGATGGGTTCGACGGGCCATGTCTCCGTTACCGATCGGGCTTCGAGCTTCAAGGGAAGCTGCGTCTCTCCTGCAAATGGGCACACAAGCCATCAACAGACATCTGGATATCCGAATGCTTGATCGATACCTACTTACCGAGTTCGCCAGTGTGCACGTCATCAAGAGTGGCAAAGGACACGCCCCCCTCGATTTGCGTATCGAAGTACTCTAATGGAAGCCGTGGTCGGCTCTGCAAATCTTCCAGCAGAGCGTTGAAGCGCAAGGACGAAGGCGGCTCGGCCATCGTCTCTGTCTCAATCTCTGACGCCTCCTCCAGCCGCCCTCTGGCTGTCCTCGCCCTTTCCCGCTCTCTGAGCACCGTCAGTCCCTTGACAGCAACAGGCGCCCTCTGTGCCAGAGTGATCGACACCGGCGGCGCACGCGAAGACATGGGGCGGGACGATGGCAGAGGCGAGACGGTGCGGGGGCGAGGGCTGGCCGGCTTACTTTTACTCCGTGCTTTTGGCCTCGCCTGTGGGGTCGTCGACGTCATCCGACGAGGGTACCAGACGAGGGGAGGCACCGGGGGGGGCCGCCGTTGATGGCTGCGAGGCCCAGCCGATGCCGACATCGGACGCTGTCTCGTGGCCGCTTTCGGGGGCGCCGATGACGCGCTCGCCGGCCTGCTCCGTGCGAAGGGGGTATGCAGCCCCTCACTGCTGCTGCCCCCATCCGTGAGCACACTCTCCCTCCCGCCCCTCTTAGGCAGGGGGGTTGGCGTAGTGGTCCTGTCGCTGGCACTGGCTGCTGGCAGCGGGGTGGTGTTGGTCGGCGTGTGCGTCGTCTGGGGAATGAAGGCGGTCGAGTCATCAAACGATGGCGCGGCTGACGGGGGGCGACGACGGGCCGCTGGGGGTTGTTCCTCCTCCCCTCCCTCTTCCCTTTTACTCGCCCTTCTCGCTTCTTTCTCCATTTCGTGTAGCTCGGTCATGCCGCTGCCCATCCGCCGTATCTTGATATGATCGAAGGGCAACTTGGCCTGACCAATCTCAACTTTCTCTTCACGCAGATTTCTTGCCCACGGCATCGGGGGAGGGAACCGTGGATAAGGCGGCGCCTTCGGGGCGGTCTTGGGCCGCTCCCTCGGTGTCTTCATGACCAGCTGAGGGGGAATGATCACTGCAAACACATAAGACCGATTGAGATGCGCGATTGTGAAGGTTTTCGCTCACCTTTCCGTGGCATCAGCTGAAACCTCCGCCTCAGTTTGGCTTCGTGAGCCACTTCCCACGGCCGGATGTAACTCGAGGTTTGCAGCACCAGCTCCGGCACATCAACGGCGCTCTCCTCCTCCTCTTCATCGGACTCTCGTTTCTCCCTCTCTCTCACCACCTGCAGCTGATCCCTGAGCGTCCTCTCGGCTTTGCAGAGTTCGTTGCAGGCGCGCTGCAGGCGGACGAGGCGGCTTTTCGCTGGACCGTATCCTCGGAATCGCTCGAGGGTCTTGTCGGCCGGGGGAAGGGAAAGAGCACGGCGATCACTCATCGTCGAGATCTGAGGTTGCTTGTGACAGCTTCTCCTGGGGGCGTCCATGGGGGCGTCTCATGCATGCAACTTTCTCAACCCAAGGGCACTTGAGGCGGCAACAAAGTGGGCAGCAGCAAAGACGAGAACAACGATGGAACCACTTCAGTCTGCGGAACGGGAACAACAGACAGTTGCAATATGGTGAATGAATCAGATCTGTACGCGCATCCATGAGTCAACGGTCAACCACAAAACAACGCATCCACTGGCATCCCTCTACGCATCCACAAGCATGGTCAATCACACATCGGCCCACCCCGCCGTCTCTCGTCTGTTGGCACGGATCGCCTCATTGAGTGTCGGGATGAGCCATGCGTCGCTGCCCATTCTCTGCCACGCTGCCCCCGCTGCCCGCGGACTGCCGGTGACACCCTTCCCATCCCCCTGAGGCTCCTCGGTGCTCCAGAGGTGGATGTGTGCTCCAGGCCATATCCCGGTGCTCATGTAGATATGCGCCGCAAACGCGTCGCTGGCATTCTCGCCAGAGATGATGACACATCGAGATGTGGTCCCACGGTTGAACATGGTGCAGCCCCACGGTGGGGTCCATTGGGTGACGAGCTGACGGATTCGGGAGGCCGCAGCAGAACATGACGGATACTCGACACGTGCCACACAATGCGACCCCTGGCCGATCATCCTGAAAGTGGTAAGGACAAACACGATTGAAGGTGAGCCCTGGCTGCTGCTGTGGTGTGGTCTTCGCATACTCAGCAGCCACCACGCTGCGAAATGTCCCCGACAGATGCTGATCGTTATCTGGGTCATGATGCTGACCTACACACAAGTAGTGCACAACGTGTAAAGGCCTGTGCTGGTTTTCCGTCTTAGCTCACATGTGCGGCTGCAGCCAGGGTCGGCTGCAGAGGCGCTGTCCCCGACTCCGTAGTATAGCACTAGCTTGTGGTTGCCGAGCCAGTAGTTGGGCCACGACGTGAGCTCCATGGCCCTGCCGAGTCGACGGCTGAACAACGAATACTGCCTCATGCTCGCCGCCTGGCTCTCGAGGTCCAGGGAAAGCACATCCCTCCAATCGAGCTGGATGGGCAGTGACTCGAGCCGGCCGCAGCGCATCGCCAGGCAGATCAGCCGCACGCTGCCCGCCCAGTCGCCGCCATTCGCCAACGCCTCACGCAGACGGATCAGCTGACGGGGACTGCTCGATCTGAGCGGCTCATATGCGATCACGCCCGTGAGGCCCTTCTGGTGGATGAGGTCGTCGATGGCTGACGTCAGTGCGGCCTTGTCCACGACCACGTCCAACTGCAGACAGAAACCATGAAAAGGATATCGCTCACCCACATACAGCTGTGGTGTCGCCCTGCATTCGGTACGCTTTTGGCTGACCTGATAGACCTCTAGTCTTCGTGCAATGAAGCCCTGTTGCTCGTGAGTTCGTGGCAGTGGCCCGGGAAGCATCTGGCTGATACCGTGAATATCTGCCCACCCCCAGCACCAGATGACCTCCAGAAGCGTCCACCTTCGCTCGGGCCCCACCTACGCTCGCACCAGTCATCTCGATGAAGGTTCCAGGTGCCGATTGAGATGTGTGGGGGCCCGCCAAGGTCCTGAGCTGGCCGTCGGTGTGGAAGGCTGTGACGTGGCCACTGTCTTCCAAGCTGTCTTCCTCCATGACGAAGACGAGACCACAAGCCTTGCCCACCTGCTGCGGCAGCCTATCACAAGACCAGCCGTGTGCATCGCTTCTGAAAGAATACAGACAGACACAAAGACGCGCATTAGAGAGAGACGGATGGATTGATGGATGGCCCGCTGCTTGGGTGCCTCATCTGCCTGTCTATCTATCTTGCCTCATTCACTCACTCACGTGAAGAGGCGGCGCAGGTGGTAGTTGTGTTGGTAGGTGATGGTGCGGGCGAGGGCGTCCATGTCGTCACGGGAGAGTATCTGTGGGTACGCCGTCGAGCAGGCCATACACACCGCACTCGTACAGCAGGTCGTCCATCTTGTCACTTGTGGTCGTCGGCGGGGCCACTCGGGTGCCGGCAGGGAGGACGCGAAGGCGACGGGCACAGTCCACGATCCTGCAACACACGAACACGCACACAATACACAGACAAAAGACAAAGGTGTCCGGATGGTGTGTGTATTGTGTTACTCGGTGAAGTGGTCCGCTGACTCAGCCGCTACTGGTCCACGATACCTGAGGAGAACGATCAAGGCAGACTCGATCTCCCAGAGTGTGTGGGTCCGCGTGCCCCTCCTTACGTATCGAATCGGTTGCACAGCGCGGTGGTCGTGTTCTGCAGAGTCGACTGGGTGGTGCTGATAACCCTGGTGGGCTGCCCATTGGCCCCCGCCACTCGTACGGAGCTAATCGACTCGGTACCGTCACTGGGCCGCAGGAAGGGAGCGATCACCTGACACACACATACACGCACACATACACGCACACATACACGCACTCTCACCCACACATACATGCATTGACCTTCCCCTCCCCTCTGCCACTCTCACTTTGATGCCGCGGAGTGTGCGATAGTAGAGGGCCTTCTTGGCCGCCCTCTCACGCGACAGCTGAGCTTCCTTGGCGGCGAACTCCTCCACGAACGTCTGCATGGCACCCAGGAGGCCGCTGAGGTGCGGCGGAAGCCACTGGGCCTGCACGGACGGCCGACGGGTGACGAGCTGGTTGTGTGCCGCCTCGACATCTGGTGTAGGTGTAGGGGGCGATAGCAAGAACTGAATCCAATCACAGGTGCCACCTGCTCACACACGCACACACACACATGGAACAAGCACGATGATGCAGACCAATGCATGTGGTCGCGTCCCACCCCAGCCCATCCCTGACCCCACTCACCGTTGTAGAGTCCGCTCGCTGCCTCCCGTTTTAGCAGCGCCACACCCGCCGCCCCGTCACGCACCTCGCTGAGAATGGTCTCGAAGGCTCCCGGGTCCACATCCAAGAACACCCGGTTGTCGTCGTCCCTCGCGAAGCGGCCGTCCCACCTGCCCGAGAACAACGAGGCCATGACCGTGCCAGGCGCCAGTGTGAGGTGCCTTCTGGCGGCAGTGAGCGGCCGGCCGCCCACGTTGAGCTCCAGCAGGTCGTCGCCGGAGGCTGCCGACTCGTCAGACGCACCATGAGATCTCAGCAGCTCGTCCAGGTCGTAGGAAGCGGCGATTTCTTTCTCATCAGCTGCGAGGGCCTCGAAGGCTGCCTCGATTTGCGTCTGAAAGCGGGCAGCGGCTTGCGGGGCGGTGAACAGATCCATAACTGCACTCACTGCATGTCGGCCCAAGCAACCTGCAGCCACGGAAATGAGAAGAGTCAGTCAATGCATTCACACATTCGTCAGCCAGGCATCACGCACCTGTTCGACGCGCGGTGTCAGTCAGAAACTGCCAGTCTGCTGCCGCCCTCAGCTAAAGAAGGAGTCGGTCGGCTGAGCCGGGCGGGTGCTTCGCCCAAATGGATGAGGGCTGCTGCGGGGGGGTGCTTGGCTGCTGCTGAAAGTAGATGCGTGGATTGCTTCTCTCTTTTATGCGAGCTCGCATGTGCCGAGGTTGAAGAACGGGAACGGGCTTTTGCAGGTCTTGCCGCCCGGGACACCCACTGCTGCCGGCTGCCGTGTGCCTGACAGACTCTGCTTTTCAGGCGCAGATCTGAAGATGCACAGCAGCGCCCTGTGGCTGCTGCCGGTGCTGCTGGGGCTGCTCGGCGCCTCTCTCACACGTGGTCAGTTCAACACAAGCATAACACACACAAGAAGCACACATATGGCTGTATTTGTATCTGTGTGCTTGATGTGTGTGATCAGGTGAGGTCCACGTGTTGACGTCAGAGAACTTCACTTCCTTCGTCGAGGGCAATGACAGAGTGCTGGCGGAGTTCTATGCGCCATGGTGCGTGTGCGTGAGTGCGTCCACACCCATACGTGTCGGAGGCCACACCTGTTGTGTGTGTGTGTGTGTGTGTGTTGCGGATCTGGTGCAGGTGTGGTCACTGCAAGGCGCTTGAGCCCGAGTACACCAAAGCGGCCGACATGCTCACAGACAAGGGAGCCGTCACCAAACTCGCCAAGGTCAGCCACCACACGGCGTCCAGCGCATACGCACTATGAACTGCTGGATACTCACATGGCGCAGATCGACGCCACCGAGCAGAGGGATTTGGCTGAGACCTATGGCGTGAAGGGGTACCCGACGCTGCGGTACTTCGACAGCCGCGATGCTGACATGCACATCGATTACTCGGGGCCGCGGGATGCTCAGGGTACGTGCCAATCAGCGGCTGCCTGCATGGACATTCTCATGCAATGTGTGTATGCGTGTGGCCCTTCAGGCATTGTGAGCTGGCTGACGAAGCGGGAGGTGCCATCGCTTACCGTCCTCGACACCGAAGAGGTACACATGACGCAACCCATGAGCCCTCGAGCACCTGAACAGATACGCTTGGGGCATTTGTATGTGCAAACACGCACAGGCCGCCTTGGCGTGGGCTAAGAAGCGCGACTACGCCATCGTGGCTTACGGCCTTAGGAAGGGCGGCAAGAAATCAAAGATGGTGCAGCAGATAGCTGAGGACCTTCTGGACAACGACGAAGACTTTGCCATCGTGTATGGGGCCACCAAGGTGCGTGGGTCGATGAACACGTCAACACATGCACCACACAGCTCTCCACGTGTGTGTGTGTGCATGTGTGTGTATGCAGGATGCCCCCCATAGGCTGATGTTCTACCGCAGTCGGTCTAAGTTCCCCTCTCAACACGACGCAACGGGTGAGTGTGCGTGCGTGTCTGTCGTGCACACGAGCGCAATCACGCGTATGGGTGCATTGCATTTGTGGGCAGAGA
Organism: Vitrella brassicaformis; assembly: GCA_001179505.1. Classification (NCBI taxonomy): domain Eukaryota; family Vitrellaceae; genus Vitrella; species Vitrella brassicaformis. Next base: position 29,643 of record CDMY01000170.1, read on the forward strand.
TCACCTACAAGGGCAGCTGGTCTCGCGAGTCGATAGAGGACTGGATCGCCGAACACAAATACCCTTTCATCAGAGACGAAGTCAACACTGGTACGCATAAACACGTGTGCCTGTTGTGTGTGGGTGGGCATCCGGCTGTCCGTGTGTGTGCAGAGATGTATCTCCAGCAGAACCAGAGGAGGTCAGCTGTCATCGTCTCACAAGGTCAGCATTCCACCGACGCACTGACCTGACCGAGTGTATGTGTAGAACCGTGTGTGTGATGTGTGCCCGCGTGTGTGCGGCAGTTGACACCGACCGCGCGGACTCCTACCACATGCTGGAGCCGATCATCAAGAAATACAGGGGGAAGGTGAGCGATGATCTGCAGATCAGATATGCCCATTCACCGCGTGTGTATGGGATGAATACTCACCTGTCGGGGTCGGCTGTGTATGTGTGTGTCTGGTCAGCTCTACTTCACCTACATGGACCCATCCCAGTGAGCGGATCAGATGCACACACGCCGATATGTCGTCTGAACACCTTGATGCACACTGATGCCATCAGTGTCCAGGGTCCCCATTTGGGTCTGAAGGGGGCGCCGAAAGAAGAGATACTCATCCTGGACAGATCCAAAGTCAAGGTACGCACACTCACAGACGGGGACTCAAGGTGTACCTGTGTGGGTGCGGGTGACTGTCTGTGTGTGTGTGTGTATGTGTGTGTGTGCACAGGACATTGAGAAAGACGCTGCGGTTAAGTACCGGCTGGAGGGGCCATTTACCGAGAAAAAGATCGAGTACAGACCACACACACACACCTGCACACATCTACGTGTTCATTCTGGCAGGGGCTTCTTCGGCAAGTGGGAGAAGGGCAAGCTGAAGGCCTTCAAGCGGAGCGCACCCATCCCTGAAAGCGAATACGACGGAAACGTGCGGGTGCGTGCGTCAACACTGACACACACACGTGCACATGCACTTACACGTGTGTGGGTGGGTATGGTGCAGGTGTTGGTGGGCGACACGTGGGAGTCGGTCGTCATGGATAAAGACAAAGATGTCTTCGTCGAGTACTACGCCCCATGGTGAGGAGTGTGACAGCCCGGCCAGCCACACATGGATGACTGTGCTCAGGTGTGGCCACTGCAAGGCGTTGGCGCCCACATGGGAGAAACTCGCCGAACAAATACACAAGAAATACAAGGTCTGGACCTGCACACGCACAACACCAGACACATCGGTGCGTATGTGTGTTGAGGAGCCTGTGCCGTGTGTGCAGACGGTTGTGATAGCGAAGCTTGACGCGACGGCCAACGACACTGGCGACGACGTCAAGGGCTTCCCCACACTCTACTTCTACCCCGCTGGTATGTGTGCCTGCGTACACACACACACACACACACGTGTCTGCACACGTGTTTGTTGTGTGTATGTGTGTGTGGCTGTGCGCAGGCAAGAACAAGATGCGACGGAGGATCGCATACAATGGTGCGTGGCGTGCGTCACACAGCTACAAACCACACACGCACACCCGCAGACAGACGGACAGACAGAAAGGCACTGTGCGGACATTTCTATGTGTGCAGGTGGGCGTGAATTGGAGGCTTTGTTAGATTTCGTGGAGGACAACGCCGAGAGCATCGAAGAAGACAGAGAAGAGAAAGACGAGCTCTGACGACCGACGCGACGCGCCACCCAACCACACACCCACTGTCGATACCCACACACATCACATCCACCTTTTCACCCTGGTTAAGGTCGGTTGACGGACGAAAGGTAGGTCTGTTCATAGAGGTGACTGACTGCGTGTGCGTGTGCGTGTGCGTGTGCGTGTGTAATTCGTTGGGTGGAGTTGGATAACCTGTCTCCCTCTCTCACCTGACCTGATGTAATTAGCTGTCTGTCTTTGTGTCTGTGCGTGTGTGTGTGAGTGCCAGTAGAGGGGCGGGCTCGTGTGTGTGGGGACTCTCGTGTGCGTGCTGTTGGTTATTTATCTGCGTGTGCTGCGAGTGCATGTGTGTATGTATGTGCAGAGCGACACTGCTGCTGCCGCATAGTCGTCATGTCATCCATGCGTTCGTTATACGCTAAATGATGTCCGTGGGTGGGTGGGTGTTGTCACGGTTCGGTTGCTGGCAAACGAAAATGTCAACCATCTCACCACACCACACCACAGAGATCGCCACACCTCAGCTACTCATGAGCACCAGAAAAGACGAAAGAAACCCATAGGGCTCCCCCCTGCCCCACTCAACTCATGCAAGGCTATAGACTTCCATTTCATCGAGCTCAAAGTGGAAACCCAATACAGACACGGGACGAAACAAACCCAGCAGACACTCGACAGTATGTCCTTGCCAACTGGCCGGGCTGGCCCGACACTCGACAGTTGGTCGCTGCCAACTGGCCCAGTGGTCAGGCTCACTGCCTTCAACTGCGAAGCCCTGGCACTTGTTGAGCAGTGTGTCCATGGCTGCCTTGGGGACGCCACCCTGGGGGATGCCGATGTCCATCCCCGGCGGAGCCAGCAGGCAGGACAGATTTGTCGGCGCATTGGTCATGTCCAAGGTCTCTGTCTTCTCCTCAATCCCAGCCAGATGAATCGTCTTGAAGCGGGCATAAGGACCGACGTAGGGGCAGTTCGCCGTGCCCTCGAGCTTGTAGCTGAAGACAAGCGTAGGTGGCATGGTTTTCTGCGGTCCTGACACGTCGATCCTGCCATCAACGACCACAGCAAACAGCTCGCCACTGAAGGGCACAACACACTTCAGTACTCTGCCTGTGTTGTGCGTGCCCATTCCGCCGTCTGTCTGTCTGTCTGTTTGTCTGTCTACCTGTCTTTGACCCGCATGATTATGATCAACGGTTTTTGGCCCCTGACGGCATCGACAAAGTCCAGCCAACGCCACCCATCAACCGACGCCCTGCAAACAAACGGTCAGTGCAATACAGTCGTCCAAACTCCTGCTCTCTTGGCTGGCAACTTCAGTCACTTGTAGATGCGCTCGATCGGCTCGCCCACATGAGACGGCAACACGGGCAGGGCGAAAGGCGCCCCGGGATGTCCCCATTTCTGTTTCTGTCTCCATTCCTTGATGTTGTGCAGGTGCTGGCTCTTGAGCAGGCCGTCAGTCGGGCCGAGGTACCGATCGGCGCCGATGCCGAAGACGTCGAGCGCCCGACGGAATTGAGAAGCACTGACATCGCCCATTGCCTCCCGCACGTCAGCTGATGTGATGGTCCGGCGCTCCTGGTGGGCTCGCACAGCGACGTCGACGACACGGCGGACGCAGTCGAGGCCAAAGTCAATGGAGCCGTTGTAACTGAACCACAGCAACAGCAGACCACCATATGAGTGCCGGCGGATGGCGTCCACCAGTGCCGTTGTGCTCTCGCCGAGTGAATCGTCCGTAGAATGTGCTGTCCTCTCCGCCTAACGACTTGGCCGCCGCGTGGGTGACCGTCACAGTGCAGCCAGTCGACTCATCGATGGAAACCAGCTGAACAGACATCCGTCCGAGACGATAGAGATGGAAGCCTTTCCATCGCTCTCTTTGTATGTGCACCTGATCGTCATCTGTGTTGCCTCTCTTGAGGAATGGTTTGACAGCGTCCAGGCGGGCCAGCTCATGTGCCTTGGCCTCCTCAATGTGCCGAACGGTGACGGCCAAATCTGACACCAGACGCGAAGCCACACTGCCGTCAGCTGCTGCAGTGGCGGTGCTGCTGGTGCTGATATCTTGGTCGGCCGATGGGTCGTAGAGGAGAGTGTGCACCCAATACCTGACCACACACACACACGCGTGCGCCGAATCGAGCACAATCCGACCGCAGGGGGGCTCGTGTGATGGATCACTCCCTCACTTGTATGGGAGATCTGTCTGTTTCGCCGCCGGCAAATCGATGACGTCGACGTCGCCCAGCTCGTAGTGACGCAGCTGCTCAACCAACCTGACACAAACAACACAACGTAACACAAACAACACTGCAAACGTGACCACACTCCCTACGTCTGTCCTTCGTGTGAAGAGCTGACCATCTGAAGGCCGGTGGGTACGCTGGAAGGAAAATGCGATCGGTCGAGTCGCGGACGACCGCACCGTCGAAGCAGCCGCCAAACAGCGAGGCCAGGACAGATCCCTTCTTGACACACAGAGTGGACCGCCTTACGCCGCGAAAGACCTCGCCGCTGACATTGAGGTATAGCTTGTCCGTGGCCATCTGGTCGGCCGACAACTCTGTGAAGTCCGCCATGCCGCCCACTCTGTGATGCGCTGGCGGACCTCGGCCTCGGCTCTGCAGATCTCCTCATTGATCAATGCCTTCTGCTGCCGCCCTGCAGCGGCGTGGCGCCTCAGATCCGCCATCTGAGCTAGTCTCTACATCCTTTTGATTCCCTCCTTCGCCTTCGTTGCGAGCTTCAGCTCGCAGAGGCATATATGAGATTCATTCGCGTCTCCTATGAACGCATGAAAATGCATCCATGGAAACGATTAGAAGCGAATTGTGATGCCGAAAGATGCATGAAGAGCTCCGTTAGGCCCCGAGGAATCGGTCTCACCCATAGCTTTGCACAACGATGGATGGCAACGCCACTCAGGTGAGAGAACGAGCAGCCTGCAGGCCAAGCAAATCGCGTGAATCACGGCGTGAATCATCGTGTGTGCTGTCTGTCTGCGTGTGATTGTGTTGTCCTTCGCTTTGGTGCAGATGAGTGAAATGGCAACGAGGGATCAGCTGCTCAAACAGATTCAGACCTATCAGACCAATCAGACGAGGGTATCTGACCGACACACTCACTCAGTCACTCATTCAGTGCATCCACCGCTCATCGGTTGACTGCTCGTGTTGTTTGTGTGTGGTGTGGTGTGCAGGTCAACAATGGCATCGGCCGACTCACTCAGATGGACGCCGCTGCGATCACACCACTGGTGCGGCAGGCTGGCAACCAGCACACTGACAACCGCTCACAACAACACAAAGGCCTCCCTCTGTGTCATGGTGCTCTCGTCGTGTTGATTCATTCGTCAGATGGTGGCCAAGGTGAGTCGTCAATTTGCTGCTGTGTCCGAGCTGCTGGCCGAGTTGGCAGAGACCATCAACTCGACCATCGCACTCACAAGACATAGCCGCACACAGGTCAGAGAGGGAGTGACCACAGGCAGGCACAAACACAAGGCCCTCACTGATGTGGTATGCTCCTCTTATGTGCTGTGTGTGTGCATGTCCTTCTGTCTGTGTGTCATCAGGCCCAGCGGTTGTACATCTCTGACATTCCCGCCAACCCCATGAGCATCATCCTGTCACTGTCTGCCCTCACCACCATCGCCCACCTCAAGGCGACAGCCCGACCCATCAGAAATGCCCTGCGGCCCATCGTCCGCAATATTCGGCTGCCGGAGGCCATCGAGGTGGCGGGGGTGGGCGGTGTGGTGCAGTTCGACGATCAGCTGAGCCACGGCGATGTGATGAAGGCCATGTGGGTGGTGGAGGAGGGGGGCGAGGGCGGCTGGGGGGAGGTGGCCGACACACTCAGATTCGGTGAGCATTTGGGCTATTGCCAGCTGCCGGTTACTGTGGGTGCCGGAGATCTGCAGACACACCCCACCAAGGCGGTAAGCACCACACACAGAAGAGGCAATGGGTGAGCTGCTGGAAGTCTCTGTGTGTGTTGGGTGTGAGACTACTCATCGCTGCCCCGTTTCTGTGCGCTGTGGATGGTCGTCGGCCGCCGTGTGGCCCTCCGTCGCCCAAATGGCCAGCAAGACGGCACACTGCAGCTGTTCCGCCATAACCATGAGATTCGCGCCATCCGCAACGAGCCCAACTTCGCCATCGTCATCAACCCGCCCCTCCCCCTCCCCAACCGCCGCGTCCATTCCTTCTCGCGCCACCCCTTCCAGCAGCACGCCAAGCCCCACGACCCGCCCGTCAGCAGCCGCATTCTGTGGGATGGTGGTGTGGGCTGGACGCCTGGTGGTGTGAACGACGGGGGCGTTTTCTCATCGGCGAGTTGCCTGCTGAAGAAGCTGATGCTGACTCACCGGATGCTGGCTGTGAGCGACATCTCCTATTCGCCACCAGTGGCGGTAGACCGGTAAGTGGATGAAGAGGGCAGGTCGCTCGTTGTCCCTTTCATACATGTATCTGTGTGTCAGGAGTGTTCGTGGTCATCTGAATCGTATGCTGACCCGACCGCCTCACACGCCCCTTGACGACTGCTCACACATGATGGCATCCGAGGCGGTCAGTGGGGGGTGTGGGCAGTCGCATGTGCTGACGTCATCGGACGACTCGTTCGTCGCCTGGATTGCCTTCCGCACCCTTCAAGGCGACAACCAGAACGGTATGCTTACACGTAAGAGAACAGCAACTCGACAACACCTGTTGTGCCGTCCGTTGTCTGCGTGCAGTAGAGGTCAGCATCCGTACCACCGAGGCGCCAGCAGCAGGTGTGGCCAATGATGCGCCCTTTGCCCAGCAATTCCCACGGACGGCCGCCAAGGCCCGCCGCGTCCTCGGGCCGATCGCCGCCATCGTCCTCGACGGCCAGGCACCGTAGACAGAAGGTGAGGGCCACACACGACAGTCGGCTGACGTCTGTCTGTGGTCTACCTGTGTGTTGTTTGCGTTGGTCTGAGTTCTGCAGGCGAACTGAATCGCCCCATCAGATCGATATAGAGGTTTGGTTGGTTGGCTGGCTGTCGGTTCAGTCGTGCGCATCTCTGTTGGCTGTGTCGGATGGAAGAGGGCCAATGAGAATGGGATGATTCGTGAGTGCGTCCGTGTCTTGACAGCATGCATGAGCGTGCACGTGATTCAAGACAGAGGCACTTGATTAATTCGGACACGAAATAATCGATCCCCTACAGAATCATCTCCTGGCTGACGCGAATACAAAACGCAGCGCACTAGACACCCTGTCCACCATCCCATTCATAACAACCCCCGATTTTCTAACGACAGTGACAAGCCGAAAGGCCTCATCTCTCCACACAATCGAGACATGAAACCGATCCGCCTCTTCTCTTATAGCCTGTCGCACCTGCTGCTGCAGATCGGCGTAGCTGACTTGAGAAATACCATAGCCCCGGCGAGAAAGATAGCCGTTGAGCAGACGACTGACGCGGTTTCTGAGCGGCTGCTCGCCAATGGGGAGGGAGACGTCGGCGAGGAACAGCGCGACTTGCTGCGTGACCTCATTCGGAAGGTCCCTGCCGACCAGTGCATAGCAGTGCGCAGGAAGAGAGATGTCTAGCAAGGCGGCAAATGTCTTGACGGCAATGCTGAGTTGCACAGGCAGGTCGTCACGCAGATACTCAGCGTATGCGCCGAGCAGCCGCCGGTTAGTTTCTCCCCGCTGGCAATTGTCGGGTCTCACTGCCGCCGCCGAGAGCGATGCCCCGCTGCGGAAGAGCAGCCGAAGCACAGCCGGGGAGCACCCATTGCAAGCGGCAAGATATACAGGGGCTCTCGCACAGGGAAGCCGCCGGTTGACAATGCGCTGTCCGGCCTTGTGGATGAGAAACGCGACAAGCTCCAGCTGGTCGGAGGGATCGTCGAGCGGCCAAATGCAGAACCAGGTCAGGGCAGATTCAAGTGGCTGCACGACATGACCCTCCCGGCTCCGGAAAAAAGTCTCCGTGATAAGCCCCACTCCGCCGATCTTCACCAGTTTCTTCACCATCGCCAGCTTCTCAGCAGACGACACTCGTCCGTGACGGGCATGACACGCCACGGTCTCCAGCAGAGACTGTCCTGTGAGCTCCACCCTAAGATGCCCCTTGGCGACCTGTCCCAGCAGCAGGTTTGCCACGTCATAACGGCCAAGCTCAATCACCGCGTGGATAGGATTTGCTACTCCGACCCGCTGATAGTCCAGATGGGCGCCCCTCTCGAGAAGCATGCTGATGATGGCCACCGTGTCATCCGTCCAATGCCGCCAGATGGCCAAGAGAACGAGGGTGTAGGATGACGCGACCGCTCCCTGGCCGAGCAGCTCCGCGGCTCGCTCCTTGGTCAAAGTGCCGTCAGCAAGACCGCCGGCGAGCTCACGAGTGGCGGCATTGGCGTGAGGAGGGAGGCAGAGGGAGGGGCTGACGTATGGGAAAGTGGCGGGACGTTGGATGGCACCGTCAGGGGTAGAGGGACGAGAGCGAGAGCACAGGCCTGGTGGATAACATGACACGCACCGACACGCGGAGACAGCAAACATCATTGTATTGCCGGATCCCGGTGCCAACATTAGGCTGTGCGGTTCACCTCCCATGGTGACGTGATCTCTCCGCCTCAGCACAAAAGAAAACAGCGCCTGTGTCACACGGAAGGCAGCAGATGAGTGTCCACCACTCTTAATATGCGGCTGTGTGTGTGCTGGCAGTCACACACGTGGCCATGCTCACTTTGAGTAGGGGAGGTGGTTGAGTCGGCGAAATAGCGCCCCGAGCATAACATTGCATCCGCTGTCATCGATGACGCCTGCAGACACACACACATCACACTGATCCATTTTGTCCATTCCAGTGCGTCGATCTTTACCTGTGTGCTGCCACGCATCATGGCGATGAATCATCAACGAGCTGGACGCCCTCTCCATCCCAGATCCGCCTCTCCAAGCTGCAGCGGTTTGCGCGGGGAAGCTTTGGAGCTCGCATCTGCAGTCTAAGCTCGCACTACAGAGAACCCGATCACTTTGCTCTGCCTTTTGACCTGCAATGCATCAACATACACCTGTTTCCTTTGTCCCAACGTGGATCTTCGCCTTTCTGTTGGCATTGGCATGGTCAGCCGACGGCATCAGCCGCACTGCCAGGCAGCAGCCAATGACGGCATCGCTGCCCGGGCATGACCACCGGCCATGCAGCAGCAGAGTGGAAGTGAGAACCGTCACCGGTGAGTGAGATCAGCGAGGCATCTCAGTAGCGGGACAGGACAGAGCGCGTCTGTGTTGCTTGTGTTGTCATGACAGGTGGTCGGTCATTATGTGTTGAAGGCCTCGCACCCGATGCAACCGTGACAGATTTGAAGGTGCGGGGATCCACTGGGCTGGGTGTGTGCCCTCTCACTTCGTTCCACACATACCGTACATGTTTGTGGTTCGTCCCATGCAGGCTCGCGTGGAGGTGCTCACGGGGGTGCCTGTGGGGGATGTACTGACGGTGGACCAGCAGAGGGGGCGGGCAGTGGTCGACAGCGAAGCTCTGGTAAGTGTACCTCCTGATAACGAACCTGCCTTGCATCTTTCTGTACTGACTGCCCTGCGCGTGTGTGCAGGTGGATGGGTCAGGTGTGTACTACGTGTCGCCACGCATCAGGGGCGGCCTCTCGCTGCAAGTCAAAACACTCTCTGGTACGCGATTGTCAATGCCTGAATGTGTGTGTGGATGCATTGCTCTCTGTGTGTGTCTGTGTGTGTGTCCGCCCACCTGTGTGCAGGGAAAACCATCACTGTTGACGAGATCGACCCCGACATGACGATAGCCTCCGTCAAGGCCAAGATACAGCAGAAAGAGGGCATCCCGCCAGACCAACAGCGACTCATCTTCGGAGGTAACTGACTCTGTCGTGTGCTCATGTCGTGTGTGTGTGCATGTGTGTGTGTGTGTTTTTGCAGGCAAGCAGCTTGAGGACCAGAAGACTGTTTCAGACTACGACATTCAGGCAAGGCAATGAAGAGAGAGAGACCTCTCCCATCACATCCACACAGCACACTCGCACGGAGGTGCATGTCTGTCTATGTCCGTGTCGGTGTGTGTGCAGGAAGATGCAGTTTTGCATTTGGTGTTGCGGCTGAGGGGCGGCAGATGACTGACCGACCGATCGACACACAGACGGATGGATGGACTGATGGGTGTGTATACTTGTACATAGTGATGAGGGAGGGGAGGGGGAGGGGTGTGGGCATTTTTGACTCAATTCACTAATCACTCGTGTCGTGTGACCGACCTGTGGGGATGGATTGATTTAATAGCTCATGTATCTGTCTGGGTCTGTCTGTCCGAAGAAGCTCACAGGCACCACTACTCCACCTCACACAAAACCAACCAACCAGAACCACCGTGCCACACACACGTCCCTCACTGATCCTTCCATCGACACGAGGCAAATAACCCACCCACCCCCCAGCACACTCACACACACAAAGGGACAGACACGTAAAGATACATGCCATGCACTTAGCTTACCCCTCCTACCTACCCTCCCTCTCAGACACCCCACAGGTGTCGTGTACGGAACAATCAGTCTGCAGTCAGTGGGCGGGTGGGCGGGGGGAGAGGGAAGGAGCATTATAAGCACAAACACACACACACGTACACCCTCCCTCCCTCCACCCTCCCTATCTCCCTGTGCAAAAAAAAGTTGATTGACCCAAGATAAGATGCATTGGAATGGATGGAATGATGAAAGGTGGGAGTCATTGTCATTGTGTGCGATGGTATGTGTTTGCTGTGTGTCGTGCGTCTGCGTCTGCGTACGCGTGTGCGTGTGCGTGCGGATGCATCAAACTGGCACACACGCGCACACACGCGCACACACGCGTGTACTTACGGTAAGGAATGCGTGATGATGTGTGGCAGCAGCGATAAAAACTGACACACACAGACAGACAGGCGGGACACTTCAAGCTTCTCACCCCCACCCTCACCCCGCCCCCACAACCACAGTGAGAGTGTCACGGGTCATAAATTAGAACAAGACAGACACCGAGACACACACACACACACACACAGACAGAGAAAGACAGAGAAAGATGACAGAGGCGATTTAGTTAGCAGCAAACGGGCCCCGATATCTCTCTCTCTCACACACACACAGACACACGGATGCATCATCAACATAGACTAGATGGCACACACACACATACACATGCACACATGGCTGCAACTGCACTCACTCAGCCCCACTTTTGTCTTGGATCTTGAAAGCGCACCCCCGCCCAGCCACCTACAAACACACACACACACACACAAACGACACGAGAGGTTCGGTTTCGGTTCGCTCAGTCAGCGAACACATGTACGCAGGCAACAAAACAGCCAACACCCAACACCAACGCTCGTCTACTGACTCAATAAACAGCAGGCAGCCGCACAGCCACAACCACACACACAACCACAGCCACAGCCACACACACACACAAAGGCTCACACACGCACTCTTGTAACACATAACAAGTAGATAAACGATATGCGAAACGATATGCGCCTGCAAAGGCGCAAGGGCACACGATAAACCAGCCAGCCGACCACCAAACCACCCTGACCTCACGCCGAGAAAACAAAACTGTGCACACCTCGTGTGTGTGAGCACAACCGTGTGTGTGTCATCTGTGCCGACGTGTGCAGGGACCGATCCCCAACAGACACGAACATGTGACTGTCAGAGGACAGCACTCCCTCAGGCACAACAGAAGACACACCCACACATCCACACACACCTGCAGACCAACAAAAGCAGAGAGAGAGACAGACAGAAGCAGAGACAGAGACAGACAGAGAGAGAGAGAGAGAGAGAGCGAGGGAGGGAGCCAAAAAGCCCTACCTCAGTCAGTCAGTCAGTCAGTCAGCTGACAGACCGAGC
>CDMY01000170.1:41506-90156 GCA_001179505.1 Vitrella brassicaformis
TCCCCCCCCCCCCCCCTCGTTTCTTCCTTACTCATACATCCATCTCAACTAGGGCCACTCCCTCACTCACACACATACGTATCAATCAACTCACTCACTCACGTGCAATGCACACACCCACATGCACACCCACACCCACACGCACGCCCCGCCACGCCCATCCCATCCCACCCCATCAGCTCAGCTCAGCAACACTCACTCGCCGGTTTTACACATCACATCCACAATCCAATCCAATCCAATCACGACGGCCCGGCCGTGCCGTGTGCGGCGAGCCTATCTGGTGTGTGTGTCTCCGCTAGGCTAGTTAGTGGCCATTGGTCCAGCCCTGTTTCTGCCAGAATGTGTTGGCGTTCTTGATGAACCCTGAACGGTCGGCACGCCACTCCTCCTGAATGTTTTATGTATGGCACCACACACACACACACACACACAGAGAGAGAGAGAGAGAGGAAAAGTTGGACACAGACGAGTGTGAGTCCGGTAATACTACTCACAAGTTCTTTGGCTGCGACGGTGAGGTAGAGTTTGCCCTCGTGGATCTCCCACTTGGCGGGGTCGGTCAACACATACTCTGCACACACACACACACACACACGTGTCAACACATACACAAGCGTGGGTGAGTCGATCTATATGTCGGTGTGTAGGGTAGCGTACCTCCGAAAGCCATGGCGAAGGCACACCAAGCGCCGTACTTGGGCAGGTACGCCTCTGTAGGCACACACACACACAGCGCACAGACACAAATGAAGAGGCTTGCTGAGGTAAGCATGTGTAGGCACCCACCAGGGTTTGCGTCGAACATCTGTTTGTTCTCCTTGTTCTCGAAAGCAACCTGACGGATGTCATGGGGCCACACACACACGTCTGTGTGTGTGTGTGTCTGTGTGTGTGTGTGTGGGTGGGTCTCGCTGTGTGTGGTATGTTGCCTTAAAGAGTCCCTTGTAGTCGCTCTCGAGTGTCTCGTCGCCCTTCTTGCCCGTCACAGGCTGCACACACACACAGACACACACACACAGACAGGTGTCCAGGCATTGATTACGCAGCTCGGTGGGGTGGGTACCTTAGCGTCTTTCTCGAGCTTAAAGTATGCTACGGGGTCGGCACCTTAAGCAAATGGAATTATAAAAAAGAAATTGAAAAATGGGAAGAAATGTAAACGAAAGATTTCATAGTAAAGACGCTTTAGAAAGATCCTCCCCTTCTACCACTCAAAAGATAACCACCTGTACACATACACACACACAGGGAGAGAGAATCTCCCTCTCTCTCGCTCTGTGTGTGTGTGTGTGTGTGTGTGTCTGTGTGTGCATACCAGGTGCGTAGAAGGTCACTGACTCGCCGATGACCGCGCCGTCGACGTCCACCGGCACAATGGGGCCGGTGCCTGCATACACACACACACACACATATTCCCACACGAGTAAATCTCCCTCTGTCTCCTCTGTCTGTCTATCTGTCTGCGTGTGTGTGGTGGCTACTTCCGGTGAATGAGTACGGCAGCACGACGCCCAGCACGATGGCCGCGGCGATCAGCACCGCAGCTGCAGTCACGGCTATGATCAAGTTCCTGCACCCATCACACACACACACCCGAACAAAGGAATACACACACGTGTCTGTGAGTAGGTCTCTCTCACTCTCTCTGTGCTGCTTACATTTTGGACTTCTTGCAAGTGGGGCCGCAGGAGGGTTTGCACTGGAGGGAGGAATTTGATGAAGCCTCACGGTCAGACGCGGGCGACGTCAGGGGCACCACTGATCGATGGACGAATGGATGGCACGCAAACCGAGAGACAGTGTGTCCATCCATCCATCCACCTCTGAATGCATACCGACCGATGTGTTCGTGCGGAGACGGCAGCGACTTGACAGTGATGCCATTGCAGTTCTCGCAGGACACCACAGCCGGACCTGTGGTGACAACCGTGTGCTGCTGCGCATTGACACCCCCGCTGCAGCTCGTGTTGTTGACACCGCCGGCACTCTGGTGCGTGTGGTAGCCCGCACAGGTGCACGGCACCACACGCCTACACACACACACACATCGCACAAAGGCACTCACGAATGCACCACCAGACAGACAGACAGACCATCACACCTGTTGCAGCATCTGCAGACAGGGTTGGTGCATGGGCAGTAGACGTCGTGTGTGTGGTGCTGCTGCTGCTGCACGTGGTACAGCTGCTGGGGAATGGGCGGCGGATTCGGGTTTGTGCCAGCATTGAACCTGCACACAATCAGAGAGAAACACACACATGGATTGCACGGCCTGAGTGGATCTCTCCCTCTCTGTGCGTGTGTGTGGAAGGGGGGAGGGAGACGTACTGCAGTGTCTTGACTTGCTTCTTGAGGTTCTCGATCTCCAGCATCTGCTGACCCAAACCTGAAGCACACACGCCACACATGACACACACACACACAGACAGACAGACAGACAGACAGAGGTACGCCTGAGTGAATGTGCGTGCGTGTGCGTACCTCCGAACCCTCCGTGGTTGAGAGTGTACTGGTGCAGCAGCGCCGACGGATCGTCACACTTGCCTACACACACACATACATCCACACACGCCCATCCGACCACACATCCATGTGTGTCTTCGAGCTGCACATTCGTCCAGCCACCCAGCCATGTATCCAGGCATACCGTTGGCAGTGCTGCCGTTGTGTTTGTAGCTGCCGGTGGTGTCCTTGCCGTCGTGGCCCTGACCGTTGTTCGTCCCGCCCTGCATCCTCGCCGCATACGACACCTTCACACACCACAGACAGACAAACAAAACAAGCTGATGGACTCCCGTGTTCGTGTCGTCTTGTGTGTGGTTTACCTCAGCTTCGGGTTCGTCGGTGGAGACCTGCTGCACCTGCTGCTGAAGGTCCAACGCAGCCGGGGGCAAACCTGACGAAGGACCAAAATATATCATGGATGGATGGAGGGATAGACAAAACCAAACACATGCATGCTTGGGTTGTGCATGGCTGCCTGCCATTGTTACTCAGCTCAGCTCACCCCTCGACGGGTGGGAGTGGGACACATGGGTCGGCAAACTCCTCGCACCAGTCTGTTTGATACGCACATACAACCCACACACGACACGACAGTACACGATAACACACGCACACACACTCACACCCATCGATGGCACTCCACCTCACCTGTGAGCCGGCGATGCTTTCCTCGAAGAAGACGGGCAGGTGTGCGCGGGGGGACGGCTTCAGCTCGGGCGACTCCAGTATCAGACGCAGCGACTCAGCCAAACCCAGCCGCTGCTCCGCATCGCGTGCACCTAACTCGCGACTGGCTCCCTCACTGATACACACATAGACACACACAGACACAGACACAAACACAAATACAGACACAGACACAAACACATGCACGCTAGCCCATCCATCTCTGTCTGTCGGTCGGTCGGTCTGTCTATGCATTCCACTCACTTGTCGACAGTGCAGCAGACCCCACAGACCGGCCCAGCAGCGGGCCTGACTGTTTCCTGCATGACCACACTGCTGCCGGCCTCGCCGCGATGCGCCGGCCAACTCGACCCATTCGGCGAAGAGCTGTAACCATCTGCAACACCCAACACGCAGAGACAGACAGACACCCACCCTGGCTTGTCCCACCTCTCCATCTCTGTCTGTCTGCCTGTCTTCCGCCCATCCCACGCACCTGAAGTATGTCCATTGCCGCTGGCCTCTCTGTGCACCGGCAGCTGAAGGGGCTCGTGCATGACCTCAGAGGTGCTCTCTGTCGCGACGCACAACCCGCATAGGTGGCTCATGATGCCAACGTCACCCGGCTGGAGTCGTCTTCCAGGCAAAAAAAGTGATCGGCTGACACAGGCGGTTGGATCGGGGGGCGGCACGGAGAGATCTGCCCTTGGCGGTTAATGCCTTCTCAAAGATACGTGCGAGCTCATGTATTGCAGACGGCATAAGAGCTCGCAAACGCCAGAATCTACGATGGAGAGGGCGTCCAGCTCGTTGACGATTCATCGCCATGATGCGTGGCAGCACACAGGTAGAGATCGACGCACTGGAATGGACAGAATGGATGTGTGTGTCTGTGTGTGGCTGTCTGTCTGTCTGTCTGCAGGCGTCATCGACGACAGTGGGTGCAATGTTATGCTCGGGGCGCTCTTTCGCCGACTCAATCACCTCCCCTACTCAAAGTGAGCGAGGCCATGTGTGTGCATTGATTTGACTGCTGCACTGTGTCTGTCTGTCTGCTGAATGAATCAATGAACCTGCAGTCTGCCGTATCTATCGGACCACGTCAAGCAGGCGCCCACAAGGTGACAGAAAAGAGAGAGAGATGACTGACTCAACAAGACAGTCAGTCAATGGTGTCTTATGGGTGTATGTGTCCGAGTCCATCGACAGGTTCATTGTGCTATGGGTGGTTGCGTGCGCGTCGACGCTGCTCTGTGTGGCCATCATCGGCTACCACTGGTGGTGCCACTTTCGCGTTGGTACACGGACTCACACGCGCACTCACTCATTGTGTATCTGTCTGTATGTGTGTGTGTGCGACTTCGTTGGGGTGTTTTGCGTGCAGGCGATGAGCTGCGAAAGTCTCGTGGGCGTGTTCTGTTGCCGAGGCAAACGCGGCTGACCTTCAAAATCCTTGTGATGGTGCCGCAATTGGCACTATTCAGCTGGTCGGTCGGACAGAAGGGCGGACAGTCATTCTCTCTCACCTCTCCCCCTCTCTGGGTCTGTGCTTCAGTGTGGGCTTGTTCTACATTCGTCTAGGGCGTCTGTTTGGTCTATTTTCCAATCTCGCTTACATGACCGCTCTCTTCGCTCTCTGGTGAGCCGCGCACAGAGGCAGACAGGCAGACAGGCTGGGAATGGATTGACGATGGGTGTGCTCAGGGACCTCCTGTGCGAGATGCTAGGAGGCCCAGAAAGGTGAGCGACTCACCATCGGATGGATGGATGGATTGCCCAAGGAGAGTCTTGCATGTGCTTCGTTCAGGTGTATAGCGGTGCTCCACCACGAACCTCCAATGAAGTTCCTCACCGAATTTTGGGTGACACAGCGCACCAACAGACACAAATGCACCACCTCACACCGACCAACCTGTGTGTCTGTGTGTATGTCAGATTTGCAAGTGTTTGAGGCCGCTGGATGGGAGGAGATTCCATCTGTCGCACTTCTACTGGAGCCGTATAATGGTCAGTCAGTCGCCCCACTGCCACACCCATGCCATGAACTGCATCCCTAGGCTGCGCGTGTGTGTGCGCATCAATCAGGTGATGCAACACGCCATGATCGGGCCGGCCCTTCTGCTGACCCAAACACTGGTCGAGGACTTCATGCCGATGCTCGACTGGGTGAGTATTCTGGCCGCCAGATGCGTGTGCGTGTACACAGCTGTGCGTGTGTGTGTGCGCTGGATGTGCGCAGGTGGGGATCTTGTCTCAGGTGGTGTGTGGGTATGGTCTGTCCATTTTGATAGCGGCGAGCAGGAAGCCGCTGCGGGAGTACAGGAGCGACTGGAAGGCATGGATGGTCATGATATCGGATCCCGCAATTATGCAGTACCTCAGGTGGGGTGGGGTGGGTGCATTCACTGCCACCTATCTCCCATAACACCTACTCGCCCATAATGCGTGTTTTTTCAGGCTGGTGCTGACGTACCTTGCACACAGGAGGGTGTGTGCCGCTCTGCTCAACCAACAGGAGCCCGCTCCATCTTACACGGAGGTACGCAGACATCGACACGCACATATGATGCGTGTGCATGCGCAGCGCGCGGTGGCGTGTGAGTGAGTGTGTGTGTGTGTGTGTGCAGGAGGTGATGAGTGAGGCGTATGCCAACTGCCTGACGTGTGTCCTCACTGTCCCGCTCTCACTCTGGGCGGTGTACGCATTCCCTGCACGAGAGGTACACACCAACATACACAGCAACATACACACACACATTCACGCGTCGGTGCCTGTGTGTGCGGGTCTGCGTCCTAGGTGAAGCAGTGTGTCCATCGGTTTGTGGAGCCGCGAGGTGGTGAGACGCAGGACAACGATGAGAACAATGAGGAAGACGACACCAAGTGAGCGACACACACACTCAGACAGACAGACAGACAGGCACGCACCCACCTCCGCCTGAGTGTGTGTGTGTGTGTGTGTGCGTGTGTGTAGTTTGTTGAGCAGCACATCCACCCCGCCCAGTGAACACGACACTGCGACAGAGACACATATACTCGCCGTCGGGTGGGCACATCTGATCGAAAATCTGATACATACAACTGTGTGTGTGTGTGTGTGCAGGTCGAGTCATCGGCACTCGCCGCTTTATGAGAGGCAGTGGACGGGGGGAATGGCATAGTATAGTCAGGGAGGGAGCGTAGCTGTAGATTGTGGCATGCAGTGCGTTGATCGATGTGTTCTTCGTTCCTTCGTTGAATCGTCCATTAATTGTGCTGGCTGGCATGAATGTATAGACATGCAGATTGAGACGACCATTGATATGATTGATGCATGGCATGCAGTGAGCGACTGACAAGACGACACAGTCAGCAGTCAATCAGGTCGGACGACCTCTTCTACTTGCAGGCTCTGCATCGTCAGTCATACACGGCGACAAGTCAGCTTCTACCATCAGAACGTCCTCCCCGGCAGTGTGTACCGCCTTTCCCCCCATCCCCCCCTCGCCACTCGCCTTGAGGCTTCCATTTCATCATCTCTCACAGTCACAGCGTCAGATAGGGTCACTAGAGAGCCACCAGGTGGCGCGACAGAGTCTCTGTGTGATGGCTGCAAGTGCCTTGATCCTCACAGACAGGCCTAGACACACCCGTGCACATATACGGGCAAACGAGGCAATGCAGCCGGCCGCATACAAAGCGCGGCAGATACAAACGAGCAGACAGAACACCTGGCTCACGCATACACACAAACACGGCCGTGCTCTCGCTCAGCAGGTGATTCCTCTCTGGCACGCACATACACACACTCACACACACAGACCGACACATCCCGAGAACACGCATCTTTTCTGCCTTCCTGTCGCTCAGAATCAATCCGGCATTGCACACTATCGTGCGTGAGATAAAAATCAGATGACTACTCCTGTTCCTCTCAAGGTGGCTCTCTCTCGATGTATGCGAGCATCAGGCGTCTAACGCATTGCCCCTCTCTCCGACAGACTAACGAGCGGTTGTCTTGCTTTGCTGGCCTGCGCCAAAACGAGAATGCACAGAAAGAGAGCCGTTCGTGTGTGTGTGTGCATGGCGCACGTTCCTGCCCACCTGTCTGTCTAAGGGAACCCGCCAGGCCCCGGGCTGGCAGGGCTGAAGTAACCAGGGGGCGTGTGTGTGTATCTGCGACGCATGACACACAACCTGGGCCAGTGCCAATCTGGGAGCCAGTGGCAGTTCCGGGGTTGGTCACGGTCGACACTTGGTCCAGGATGCTCCCCTGGGCTGCACGAAGAGGGGGCGCCATAAGGGGTGTCGCACCTGAATGTCGGTGAGGGACGGAATGAACAAAATGGGCCTATCTGCGTACATACCGCCGTCGGTAGCGTCGCTGGCTGTCTCTTGAGCGCCTGTGCACACAGGCACACAGACAGCAGGATCGCAGACAGATAAGGCAAGTCACTATTTGTTGTTCCGCTCATCCCTTAGCTGCCCGCCCACCTCGAAGGCTCTGTTGGTCCTGTGTGCCCATCGTGGAGGGCACCACAAGCAGAAGGATCACTACGGGGGACCCATTGTGCGAATACACGAGAAGGGGAGATCTAGAGCCGCGGTCCTGGCGCTGTGACCCTGGTCACTCTCTACTTCATCGGCAGAGATCGTCCAATACCCGCCCGCCGTGATTCCCTTTTTCCATTCTCGTGACGGAGCTAAGCTCGCAATTCCTCAGAGCCATTCGTGATCGTTTTGTTCAATGAATGCCTTGTGTGTTCATGAGGACGCTCGAATGAACGAATGAATGAATGATATAAGCGTGATCTACCGTGTGAGAGTCAGCTTGATCAGCGGGCCGGCCCGGCGGATTCCAGGACGATGACCGCTGTCGAGCCTCATCTGAGCCGTCTGCCTGATGATGTCGGACGGGAGCTCAAGCGGCACCTCTCGGTCGCCAGCTGCGGTGCGCTGCGAGCCACATCAAAATGTGGTGGCTGCCATCTCATCAGCGAGGACTACCTGACGCGCCGCCTCGACGATGCCATCCACAACAAGGACCTCAGCGGCGTGCTGGCCTACAAGAAGCCCCCCACGACGAGCCTGGCGTTTCTGCTGCATTTCGCCACGGCCGTCTACAGCGGCCTGTCGGCGGGTCTTGCCAAGTTATTCCCACTCATCGTCTTGGTGTCTGTGATGCTTCTCGACCTCCATCCTGTGGTGGCCGCCACGTGCAAGGAGCCCACGGACGGGGCGGCGTGCGAGTGGCTGGCTTCTTGGGCTCGATTCCTGTTGGCGAGTGGGGTAGTGATTGGTGGCTGGTGGCTGCTTCCGGGCGGCTCCATCTGGGACTCGTTCTTTGCCCTCCGCAATACTGATGCGGGCGCCCGGTTTTTCTGCGGCCGTGTGGGCTGTCTGGTGGTGGTGGTGGTGACAAGCATTGTCGATTGGAAGGAATCGCTGGCCGACCACGTCAGGGGGATCTTCAGCGGTGACCTGAACGGCGCGCTGGACCATTGTGTGTCGATTTCCGCGTCCTTCTATGTTTCTGTCTTTGCGGCAGAAATAGTCCTGATACCAGTCGGCAACTGGGTGAGGAGAATCAAGTCAGAGATGCCGATGGGCCATGCGGAGTATCTGTTGCGTCTGCTGCACGTCATGGAGGAGGGCGGCTGCTGGGACCGGACTGTTCAGCTCATCTATTACCTCGAGAACAGCTGCATCATTCCCTCGCTGCCCATTATCATCGCACCGGCTGACCTGCGACAAGTCGGCAGTCGGGCACTGTTTGACTCTCGGCCACCGGCAGTCCGCCAGCTCTCCCTTCTCATCTACAAATTGGTTCCGGGCCTCTCCCTGCATGTCCAGCGTACCACCAACAGCCAAGACGATTTGGCCGGCCAAGACGATTTGGGAGAGTTGTTTGGGCCGCACCGGCAGGTGCTGACTTTCCTCCCCATCGAGGCGCTGATGCCAACGCATCTTCCCTTCAGCTGCGCAGCAAGGGCGGCGGTGGTCATGAAGGAGGGAAGTGAGCACCTTGCCGACGCCGCCAAAGGGACTGTTGTAGGCTGCCTTGGCCGGCAGGTAATACGGTGCTGTAGCCAGCCAAAGAACGCACGCACGGCGCACAGACATGTCGGTCAGTGTGACTGATGGCACGGGTTTGTCAGGTCCGGGCGTTGGCTGCTTTGCCACCGGAGCAGCTGTCGATGCGGATCGATGAGTTCAAGGGATCCCTCATTGGCAATGCCGATATTCTCTCACGCCTACTGTCCGAGTTGCAATGACGTACGTACGAGTGCGTCCGTCGCACCCGTGCCATCTGACTGCTGTCCCCTGTCTGTCCGCAGGAGGAGGCTCGTGTGCTGGACGACATGGCGACCTTGGCGGCGCTCGCCGAGCGACTCGATGGCCAGCGGAGAAAGGCGCTCCTTGAGCTGCTTGGCGCTGGGGGAAAGCAAAAGGATTCAGTGCTTGTCGCTCTCAGCCACAGCTCAAATGTCAAGGTGAGAAAGGAAGGCAGCACAGATTTGATATCGACTCGGATCAGTGGCGACAAGGTGATGTGCCGCGTCGTGTAGGTGAAGGATGCGGCAGCTGCGCTGACAGCGACCCTCACGGATGCGATTGCCACCCTCTCCGTCTACCAATCTGATCCGCCCACCAAACGTGAGAGACCAATCGAAAAAAGGCGGAGAAAAGACAGCACATCACTCACCGTTTGCTCTTCTCGTGCGCCTGATTGTCTCTCTGTCTCTAGGAGGCAATGACATCTACTCTTCGTTCACGGACTCCATCCTATATCTCGCTTCCCATGCGCCTACTGGGCCTCGCCCCTATCAACTGACCCCTGACAGCGTCCTCTCGCCCTCTGAGCAGCGTCGACTCGCAGACAAGCTCAGATTTGAGCTCACCTACAATGTCGTGTGGGGATGCCGCAAGGCGCACAAGGCTGACGGCAGAAGACCGGACGACCCGAACCGTGACAATCGGGACGAAGCGATAGTCATTCTCTGTGGGGATCGTACGGGTGACGACTTCGCTGCCTCTTTGTGGGTCGTGCGCCGCAATTGCGGTCCCATGACGGGCCAGACACTGGGGTTCGACATCCGCACCACGGAGACCCCTACGGGAAGCAAGCGTTGCACACAGCAGTGCTTCCCTCGCACGGCAGCGCTCATCCGCGACAAGCTGTAAGCATAGGCCTCTCAAGCAAACAGACAGAACAGGTACGACGGCTGACAGAGGGGGACCATGGGAACTCCTTTGATAGCCGCTGGCTGACTGCAGGTGGTCGTTTGCATCCTGTGCGGCTGCCTACATGATTTCTTGGGACCTAGCGATGCGACACAGTGTCTGTTTGTGCTGTACGTATGTATGTACGTATGTATGTACGTATATTTGTGTGATTGGACCGATCCATCTGTAAGGTAAGCTATTTGTGTGTACGTATGTAGACAGATTCTCTATCATGTGCTCCTGCTGTAGCTAAGCTAGGCTCGGCTACTCGCTCTCTTTGTCCATCCCTCCCTCTCTCTCTCTCTCTCTCCATCTATCCATCCATCCTGGCCGTCCATCTGTCGGATTTTGCGAACGTTTTTCCGCCGCCCACCGCAGTGAGACGATGGATGGCACGGTAAGACGGTTGCGTGCATCATGTCACACTCATGCTGTCTTTGGGGTGTGCGTGCCGTGGTGTATGGTGGATGTGGAGCAGCTTTTTGATCGGTCGAGAGAACAGCCGGTAACTCCCCACGTGTGGATGGATGCTGCGTGTGAATGTGGGCTGGTGGATGGGTGTGCTGTATTGTTGATGGCACGGTTGACTGGGCAATTGGTCGGCTGTCTGCTGTCTGCCTGCCTGCGATACTGCCTGCCTGTGTGCATGGTGTATTCTCTGACGGATTCTCTGCCAGTCTCCCAGCCATGTCGTCGTCTCGCTATCCATAAGCATCTCTAAGCCCATCCCACATCTCTATGCCGGTCGAATGTAAGCTCGCAGGAAGGTCTCTCCCCGAGTTCCCAGCCTTGTCAGCAGAGCTGTGAAACACGATGTGTAGGAGCCGTCCGAGCTGCCTGCCTGACGACATTATAGATGATCTGAAGCGAAATCTGTGTGCCGCCAGCTGCGCTGCTATCCGAGCCACATCAAAGCGCCTCGGCTGCCATCTCATCAGCGAGGACTACCTGACGCGCCGGCTGGACGATGCCATCCACAACAAGAAACTCAGCGGCGTGCTGACCTGCAAGAAGCCTCCCACGACGGCACTGGCGTTCCTCCTGCACTTCGCCACGGCCGTCTACAGCGGCACTCGGAGCGGCCTGTTGGTTTGTCTCGCCAAGCTGA
The DNA here is from genome assembly GCA_001179505.1 of Vitrella brassicaformis. Classification (NCBI taxonomy): domain Eukaryota; family Vitrellaceae; genus Vitrella; species Vitrella brassicaformis. Next base: position 52,995 of record CDMY01000170.1, read on the forward strand.
GTGTGTTCATTTTCCACCTCGCCGTCGGGGCGCTCCTGTACTTTTTCGCGCCCCTCTACCCGCTGCACATCGGCTATTGGAAGCTCGTGGAGGTTACGGTCGGCTCGCAGTGCAAGTGGCTCAGCTTCTGCACGGAGATTTTCCTGCTCGTCTTCCTGCTCCCAAAGGCGTGGGCTTGTATCTCCCCGCGACTTCCACGGGGGTGGTGGTTGCTTCCAGACGGCTCCGTCATTCTGCGGGCTGGCGACATCCTGGTCGAACTGGCCGAAAGTTTCGACATTATTGCACTGTCTATCGATGGCTATACAGGGTGGAAGTTGGCGATATGGGTATTGTTGCTCGCGCGACTCTTCATTCCGAGCGACAGCCACTTAAAACTAGTACTCTTCCCGGCTGACATCCTTACGGGAATCTTCAGCGGTGACATCAAGACAGCGGCAGGGAGCTGCATCTATCTGTGCGGGTCCGTCTGTATTGTCTCTTTGGCGTGGCTCAATATGTACCGTCTACTCGGCAAGTGGCTGGGGAGAATCGTGTCGGAGCGGCCGATGGGCCGTGTCGAGTACTTGCTGCGTCTGCTGCATGTCATTGAGGACGGCGGCTGCTGGGACCGGACTGTGCAGGTCATCTGTTATCTCAAGAACAGTCACATGATTCCCTCGCTGCCCATCACCATTACACCCGGCGACCTGCGACAAGTCGGCAGTCGGGCACTGTTTGACTCTCGGCCACCGGCAGTCCGCCAGCTCTCCCTCATCAGCCACAGATTGGTTCCGGGCCTCTCCCTGCAGCGCACCCCCAACGGCCAGGACCATTTAGGCGAGTGGCTTCGGCACGACCGGCAGGTGCTGACTTTCCTCCCCATCGAGGCGCTGATGCCAACGCACCTTCCCTTCAGCTGCGCAGCAAGGGCGGCGGCGGCGATGAAAAGGGGAAGTGAACACCTTGCCGACGCCGCCAAAGGGACTGTTGTAGGCTGCCTTGGCCGGCAGGTAACATGACGCTGAAGCCAGCCCCACGCACGGCGCACATCAATGTGGCTGATTGCACGGGTGTGTTAGGTCCGGGCGTTGGCTGCCTTGCCACCGGAGCAGCTGTCGATGCGGATCGATGAGTTCAAGGGATCACTCACTGGCAGTGCCGACATTCTCTCACCCGCCTACTGTCCGAGTTGCAATGACGTACGTACAAGTCCGTCCGTCGGACTCGTGCCACCTGACTGCTGTCCTGTGTCTGTCCGCAGGAGGAGGCTCGCGTGCTGGACGACATGGCGACCTTGGCGGCGCTCGCCGAGCGTCTCGATGGCCAGCGGAGAAAGGCGCTCCTTGAGCTGTTTGCTGCTGGGGGAAAGGATTCAGTGCATTTTCCTGTAAGCGGCAGCTCAAATCTCAAGGTGGGAAAGGAAGGCAGCACAGATTTGATATCGACTCGGATGAGTGGCGACAAGGTGATGTGCCGCGTCGTGTAGGTGAATTACGCGGCAACTGCGCTGACAGCGACCCTCACGGATGAGATTGCCACTGTCTCCGTCTACCAATCTGATCCGCCCACCAAAGGTGAGTGGCCCGGCCGAGATCAGACAGGCGGAAAAGACAGACAGCACGTCACTCACTGATTGCTCTTCTGGTGCGCCTCACTGTCTGTCTGTCTGTCTTTGGCCGGCAATTACATCTACTCTTCGTTCACGGATATCTTCCTACATGTCGCCTCCCATGAGCCTACTCGGCCTCGCCCCCCTTACCCTGACAGCATCCTCTCACTGTCCGAGCAGTGTCAACTCGCAGGCAAGCTCAGATTTGCGCTCATCTACGATGTCGTGTGGGGCTGTCGCAAGGCGCACAAGGCCGACGGCAGAGGACCGGACGACCCGGACCGCGACAATCAGGACGAAGCGATAGTCATTCTGTGCGGGGATCGTGCTAGTGACGACTTCGCTGCCTCTTTGCGGACTCGGCGTCGCAATTACGGTGGCATGACGGGCCAGACACTCTACTTCGAGATCCGCACCACGGAGACCCCCGTGACCAGCGATGGTGGCACACAGCAGCGCTTCCCTCGAACGGCAAGGCTCGTCCGCGACAAGCTGTAAGCATAGGCCTCTCAAGCAAACAGACAGAACAGGTACGGCGGCTGACAGAGGGGGACCATGGGAACTCCTTTGATAGCCGCTGGCTGACTGCAGGTGGTCGTTTCAATCCTGTGCAGCTGCCTACATGATTTCTTGGGGCCTAGCGATGCGACACAGTGTCTGTTTGTGCTGTACGTATGTGTCTACGTATATTTGTGTGATTGGACCGATCCATCTGTAAGGTAAGCTATTTGTGTGTACGTATGTAGACAGGTTCTCTATCGTGTGCTTCTGCTGTAGCCAAGCTAGGCTACTCGCTCTCTTTGTCCGTCTCTCCCTCTCTCTCTCTCCATCCTGGCCATCCATCCATCTATCGGATTTTGTGACATGTTTCCCGCCGCCCACCGATGAGGGCGGCCACCGGTAAGACGTTTGCGTGCATCATGTCACACTCATGCTGTCTTTGGAGTGTGAGTGCCCTAGTGCATGGTGGCTGTGGAACAGCTTGTTGATCGGTCAAGAGAACAGCCGGTAACTCCCCACGTGTGGATGGATGCTGCGTGTGAATGTGGGCTGGTGGATGGGTGTGCTGTATTGTTGATGGCACGGTTGACTGGGCAATTGGTCGGCTGTCTGCTGTCTGCCTGCCTGCGATACTGCCTGCCTGTGTGCATGGTGTATTCTCTGACGGATTCTCTGCCAGTCTCCCAGCCATGTCGTCGTCTCGCTATCCATAAGCATCTCTAAGCGTCTCTGTGTCTGGGACGAGCCGGTCCAATTTAAGCTCGCAGGAAGGGGAACACAAAGCTGGAGTGTTTGTTTCGCGAAGTTCCCAGACAACACAGCAGAGCTGTGAAAGATGATGAGTAGGAGCCGTCTGAGCTGCCTGCCTGACGACATTATAGATGATCTGAAGCGCCATCTGTCGGCCGCCAGCTGCGGTGCTGTCCGAGCCACATCAAAGCGCCTCGGCTGCCATTTCATCAGCGAGGACTACCTGACGCGCCGCCTCGACGATGCCATCCACAACAAGAAACTCAGCGGCGTGCCGGCCTACATCAAGCGCCCCGAGACGGCCCTGCAGCGCGTCACCGCTGTCCGCAGCTCGGTGTCGACATGCCTCAGACATTTTGCCGCCTTCGCTGTGGAGTGGATCGCAGCTTTGGTCACGATGGCTGCGCTCCTGGCTGTTGTGTTTCTCCTGGTGCCATGGACGCTGAAACTGCATTGGGTCTTGCAGGTGCCTTTCTGGGCTGCTTCCTTCTATCTCATGGGGACGGTGCCGCACGCGTTGGAACTCTTGGGAGATGAGGGCATGACGCGGGTGCACAACATGGAGACCGAGGCCTTTACCTACTTTCGAGAAATGTGGCGATCTGCCTGGAGGGCCCTGTGGATATGGGTCCGGTCGAGAGATAGGAAGGTCAGAAGCCGGGTGGACTACTTGTTGCGTCTGCTGCACGTCATTGAGGAGGGCGGCTGCTGGGACTGGACTGTGCAGCTCATCTATTACCTCGAGAACAGCCGCATCATTCCCTCGCTGCTCATTATCATCGCACCGGCCGATCTGCGACAAGTCGGCAGTCGGGCACTGTTTGACTCTCGGCCACCGGCAGTCCGCCAGCTCTCCCTCATCAGTCACCGACTTGTGCTTCAGCTCGAGACAGCCGACGGTCCAAAGACCCTGATAGTGCGTCTTCAACGTCGTGCGAATGGTCAGGAGGATCATTTGGATGGACAGCTCCTGACCTTCCTGACGCCCAGTACGGTGCCCGACACGCTGCCCTTCAAAATCGATGAGTTCAATGCATCCGACCCGCCCACCAAATGTGAGTCGCGGTGAAGAAAAGGGCACCGGGCGGCATGGATAGGCCGGCATGTGTGTGTTTGTGTCTACCGGTCATCAGGGGATCACAACATCTACCCTTCCTTCACGGACCTCATCATTCATATTGCCTCGCGGACGGCTCGCTCTCACGACGGCGCCTTCGACGAGCGCCCACGAATTATCATCGCGTCCGAAATCGTGCATGGAAACGACCAGCAGCTGCAGTCGGCAGACCGACAAATCGCGGCCAGCCGGGGGCCCGTCTGGGAGGGCTGCCGCAGGGCCGACAAATGTGGCGGCACACCAACTGCTCACGAGACGATCCTGATCCTCTGTGGGGACAAAGCTGGTGACGAATTCGCCGTCTCCTATGACATCTTCCTCCCTGTGGCGCAGGTTACTGCGGCGGCTGACATCGTTATCCGCTGGATCATCACGACGGAGCCTCCTGTCACCCGCCATTGTCGCCCGGCGGCCCAGCGCTTCCCTCGTACAGTGGCAGTGGTCCACAAAAAACTGCTTAGATAGGTGCGCAGAGGAAGGTCTTGTCTTGTGCTGCGCATACCAAGGGTTTGTCTGCTTAGCTGCTGATCGCTGTGTGCGGTTGATCGATGTTTTTTGGCGGCTGATGCGTCTTTTGCAGTGCTCGATGGCAAGAGAATTCGCGTGTGTATGGCACTTGCAGTGTGGCGAGTAGGTCGATGGCACAGACAGGCCGGGTGCATCCTGGTGACTATGGAAGTATTTGTGCATCTGAGACACCATCTTTGTGAGTGTTGCAAATCTCTTGAGCTGCATGTGGTGAACCAGTGATGAATACACGAGCAAACAGGGACTTGGCAGCTCAGACACGTTCGCACACGGGTACACAAAGGGAAAACCGACATGACAGATATAAAATGTAGACAGTGATAAATGCCCCCTCCACCCCTCCATCCACCCACCGACATTCACGCAGCGACATCGGCTGCACACGCGCCCATCAGAAGGCCAGCCAGCCGTCGAGTAATCCATCACCTCAGTGGCTGGACCGTCCAGAGTTCACCAGCCGCATCAATCAGACACGCCACGCGCCTCCTGGACGGCCGAAAACCACCACAGCAGACACAATACAGCCCCTCACCCTCCCTCCCCACTCAACCCTCCTCCACCAGCCCCCTCACGCAATCCACCACGCAGTCGATCGTCTGCTTGGTCTTGTCGATGACACACCGCCCCTCCTCGAGACACGCCACTCGACAGCAGGCCATGCATGCGGCCATCCGCCAGAAGGGGCCCTCCTGGCCACTGTGCACCACCCACACGCCGTCCTCCTGCTGCCGCCAGTACTCGGCCTCGCCGGTGAAGGCGTTGTCGTACACCAGCCGTCCTCGCCGTCCCCCGCCACACACACTGGAAAGAAGCGGGGGTATTTCTTGTCCTGTTGCTGTAGGTGTGGCGGGTTGGGTGGGCTGGGGGCGTGACGGGCTGGTGGTGCGTGTGTGGGAGGGTGGTGTAGACGTGGCGCATCTGGGCACAAGTCCCGAAAAGTGGGGTTCCACTGCAGTCAGAGGGGAGAGAGAGAGAGACAGACAAACAGACAGACAGGAGGAGGGAACATATGTATGTTGGATCATGTGTATGCCTTCCTCCTTTATTTCATCTGTGTGTGCGCGACGCACTCACCCGCCCCGGTTTGAAACTAAAGCCCAGCAAGCCCTCAAAGGTCTTCGGCGGCAGCCCGTCCCTTTCCCGCTCCTTTCGCTCCTGCACACACTCACACACAGAGACAGAAGGATTGTCAGGCGCAGTCTCTCAAACAGCTTCCAGCAGGCTAAGTGTCTGTCTGTGTGTGTCGTGTCGGCACGTATGTCTGCATCCCTCTCTCTCGGCCTTCCACTCAGACATGCATTCACTCACCCATTCTTGTCTCGCCCTCCACGTGGCGAAGTCCCGCACCTCGGGGGGTGGCTCAGGCCGTATCACCTCGATGCCCTGCGCCCCCCACCCCCCACGCACAGAGCCAGAAACACAGAATGCAGCGCAGCGCCTGACTGGGTGCGATGAGATAAGGGCTCACGTAGGGCAAGTCGTATACGCGCCGCTTCTCCGGGTTGCCCAGCGTTTCGAATGCCTCGTTGACGGTCTGGGCCAGGCGGGTGCTGTTGGCCTTGTTGGTGGCCGCTACGGCCTTGTCGAGGTGGCCGCCGTGCTTCAGCACACACGACACAGACAGACAGATAGGCAAACGGACATGCAGACAGACAGACAGACAGACAGATGAGATGGTTGCATGACTGATGCACGCACGAATCGATCGGCATTGCAGCGGTGTCTGTCTCCCCTGGCTACCATCTTCTAGCCCTCATGCTTGTGTCATGCGGGTGTCAGCCACTCACTCACCAGCAGGATGTTGTCGCGCGCCTTCTTGATCTCATCTAAAGTGGCGTCTTGGCTGACCCCCAGCAGGGCGTAGTAGCCCATAGGGTCTCGCTCAGGGCGCCGATGTATATGTGTTGCAGATGCCTGTGTGTCTTCACAAACCATGCTCCTCAGCATGCGCTCGGCCTCTCGCACTTGCTTGAGCTCCTGACGACGAGCACACTGCCTCTTGTACTTCGGCTGCTGGAGAACATGAAAACTGCCAATCGTTTTGTGCATCCTCTTGCGCGCATGCAGAGCCGTTAAGTACCACTTTGCGACCGGCGCTGCCCTGATTACACAAAGAAACCAGCCAATAGGATGCGAACAGATGTGTATGCACACTGGCAGCTCCCGGCTAAGCGACGCACCTCGTCAATGTCGGCACCTTCGTTCTCGCCCTCCTTGTCAGCTGCGCCATTCACATCCTCATCCGCACCGGCCGCCGTCTAAATGGAATATAAAGGTATTGGCCATGGCAGCCAGCGTGTCGTATGTAAGTGTTTCTGCACCTGCTCCTGTGCTTTTTGGAGGATGGACGGCATCTATCACCCTCACCTGCTGGTTGTTCTGAGCCCTCGACTGTCTGAACATGTTGGCGATGTCCTGACCGACGTGCAGGGGGGTGCGGCGCTCGGCAGGGGCAGCCGGGGGCAGCGGCTGGCCGTAGGGGGGCGAGGGGGGGGTGAAGAAGTACGACAGCCTCGGCCACTCGCCCACCGGCACTTCGTCGAGGTACTTGTCATACATCCAGTACCCCCCAGCGAACGAATCCGTACTGTAGAACACCTACATTGACATTGCGTTCACAACATGGGTGTGGCAGCAACACGCATTGGCCGGGTCGCGAGCGATCATCTTGCAGATCAGGCCCGCCAGGCCGGGCTCCATCTGCACGTCCGCACACCGCTGCCGCGCCATATACAGTGGTTGATCGCGTTCATGGGCCACGTGGGGTCACAAATGTAGTTGAGGATGGCCTGATGGACAACGCACACCAGCCGTGTGTGTGCCAGTCGTGTGTGTGTGTGTGTGTGCGTGTGTGTTGGAGGCAGACCTGTATCTCGTTGTGGCGCCGGTCTTGAGCTCGAGGAGCACCATCCCTGCAGGCAATGACAAGAGCCAACACACCAAGACACGAACACTCTTTCCCGAGAATGGTGCATCAGTGGAACGGACCGTCATTCTGTGACCACGCTCATTGATGCCCACACTGGACAGAGCTCTCGTCTGTTGCTGCCGTGGGAACGCGCCGATAGGGACTTGTGAGCAGCGGTGGTTTTGTTTTTGTTTGTTGTTTGTTTGTTTGTTTTTTTTCTGTCGGAACAAAGCACCTCGTCTCGTCGAGAATTCGATCGCTGAGTTTCTACATCATGAGTCCCGCGGTCAGAGCGCTACATTCCCGCCAGTCTCGCCCCCGAGTCGATGCGGCCTCGGATCTAGCACTCTCGACTACCGCACATCGTGCTTGCTCGCCACTGGAGTCGGCAGGCTGAATCGCCGCTAATGAGTGCTACAGATTCTGGGGCCTCAGGATTATGCTCGCCGGCAATCGGGAGGGAGGGCGAGGGTGAGGGGCGACGAGCAGATGGTTTTCGGTCGGTGGACAATGACCTACGAAGAGGTCAGTCGCCGTCGTTCAATGAACACACCGTACCTGACAGCGAACAGACATTGCCGTTCCCAATGTCTGTTCCGACACTTGGGAAACGGAGGCGTTGGAGGCAAGACAGGCAGGGAAGGAAGTCAGAATTTTTCTGCTAGCTGCATGTGTTCGATTAGAAGGAGAGTACATGCGTACGGAAGTGAAGTGGGCTCGCTTTGCTTTGATAGGGGAAGACATACGAACAAATCGAACAACAGAACAAATCGATGGTTTTAATGTGCATACACCCACACGTCCGCGACTATGAATGAGCACGGGCGCATTCATGCATGCATCAATCGCCTCTCAAAAATACACGTCTGTCAAGAACACGTACTACCCACTGTATATACACGAAAGACATGCATACACGTACGAGGAAAGTGAGCAACACACAATCACACGGGCCCACCTTCATGCGCCCTTCCCTCCCTCCCTCTCTCCCTCCCTCCCTTAAGACACATCGAGCACCATCCACTCGGCTGCCTTCTCCCGCTCACGCGCCAACTCAGGATGCGTGTTGGGAGCAAACGCCTGACAGAGAGACATGGGGCAACACGCAATCGCGAGACACACACATCACATCTCGCCATGAGGCACACTCACCTTGTTGGCCTGTCTTATCCAAGCGTCGCCGTCGGTCATGTCTCTGCCGTGTGGCGCTGTGTACGACCGCATCAGCCGCAGGGGTGTGGGGGGCAGGCTGCCCCACGCTATCGCCTCCTTTGAAGCCGAACCCTGGACCAGCAGGTCGCTACCGATGTTCGTAGAACTGACACGAGACACAATAGGTGAGTGGAAGTGGGCTGGTGAATGATGTCGCCCTAGCTCACCGTGAGTGCATCAGTCCTTCGAAAGTGTTCCGCCTCACGGCCTTGGGATCGCCTTCCTCCACTTCTCCTTTGCCCCTCTGCCCACGCACCCGTCTGCGCACCTTAGCCGCCGCCTTTCTCGCCTTCAGTGTCTCAATCCGTCTCGCCAGCTGCTCCCGCTTGTGCTCCAGCTCTTGGTCCTCGCGTTTCCTGCGGGCCTCGGCCTCCTTGGTGCCGAGGGTGAATTTTCTCCATTGGTGGAGTAGCTCGTATGGCCCCCTTCCGAACAGCCAATCCGGCAAAGACGATAGACGGTCAGGCAGAGACTCGTGGGAAGGGGCGGCGGGGGAAGGCGCTGGAGAGAACGAGATAGACATGGGCGGAGGGCTGGCTGGCCTTCTATGTGTCTGGTTGCATACCGGATTCCCTTTCGTCGGCCTCCATAGATGCGCCTGAGCTGAGTGTTCTGAGGTACTGCTGGCTCTTGGGTAGGTAGAGGGGCATGTCCAGCCATGGGAGGGCATCCCTGCCCTGGGCCTTGAGCTCCTCTGGCGACTTGACGTTGGCCGACGAGGCCATCAGCTCCTGTGTACTTGACTGCAAAAGCTCTACTGACGTGCCCTGGGGCAGCTGCAGAATCAGATGGCGGAAAAAGAGAGAGGGGGGGAAACTTTTTCCCATATTCGTTTGTGCCTCGCACATACACTGACCACTGCGCACGCCCATGTGATGTGAGGCTCGGTAGTCGTCTTGATGACCACGGTAGTGCTGTTGGGGTGATTTGCCGCCCGCACCACCACATGATCGAAGGCCAGACGATTGTTGGCTCGATCGTTCGGGGATTTAAAACGGAGAGCTACCTGCAGGGAGGGGACACAGTGGAGACATGTGATCAACCAGTTTCTTTCTTCTTTCGTCTCTCTCTGACCCATTGAAAGCCCAGAAATTCCATGAGTGACAGGGTGTACTGAGGAGTTGCATGGATATCTCCCTTCTCGACAGCCGTGAAGACCTGCAGGCTTCGGTCCACCTCAAACCTCTCCTCAGAACCACCCCCACCAACACCACCGGCACCCTTGCCCTTCCTGCCGCCCTCGCCCCGGCGACCACCAGCACCAGCATTCGCACCAGCCAGCAGCCGATACGCAAACACCGTGTACTTCGTCTCCTTACTCTTGCCGTTCCTCATCTGCGCCGACCCCATTCGAGTGAAAAATGTCCCCAGGTTGCTGAGCATCGGCTGATGCGGCTGCTGCCGGTAGGCCGTGATGTCACCGGGCGAGGGAGCGGACCATCGACGGCCGGCCAGGGGCCTGGGAAGTGGCACAGATGAGTCTGGGTGGACCGCAGAGGGCTTGAGGACAATGTGACGGTCTGGCCGGTCGTCTGTCGAGGCGGGCAGCTGCCCGTATGGTGCATGCTCCGGCAGGGAGGGGAGAGGTGCGAAGCGGGGCACAAACCGAGGGGAGCCCTCATCCATGCTGGACCGGCTCGACTGGCGGCTTCTCATCCCACTCCCCTCGAGCTCAGCCTCTTCCCCAAGGCGGCTTCTGCTTCGACGCCTCTCTAGCGGCAGGCCGGCAAGGATGCGCGTGGCTGTGTCGATGGCGGAGGGGTCGCTGGCCCGGCGGTGGGCCAGTTGTGCCTGGAGCTGCTGTGTGTAGTCCGCATTGAGGGGTTTGTGGGCAGCGGCCTCCTCGAACAGATCCACGAAGTTGAACCGCTTCTTGGGGGAACGCGCCATGGTGAACGGACGAAGGAAACGAAGTCACGGACGAAAGGTGATGATCACCAACTGAGAGAAAGCATGAGAAAGCCACTGAACGTCTCGAGGACGGAAGCCAGAGCCCCCACGCCCCCCGTTTGCATGTGAGCTCGCAGAAGCCCGTGTAAGAATGAAGCTCAGCGCTGTTGTGACAGGTCTGTGGTGCTGGCCTGTGGCGGCTCTGGCATTTGCGCCAGTTCCTGATGCCAGATCCAGAACAACTCTTCGCCGAGGCAACGGCGCATCGCGACTGCAAGAACGCCGAGAGGTCAGCACGACTGAAGCAAACAGGCAGCGAAAGGATGTCATCACATCTATCACTGCTTTTCCATGTGGATGACACTGTGTGCAGGCACATGTGCTGGTGGAAGATGCGATGAGTTCATCATCACGGCGTGTCCATATCGGCACGCTGCTCATCGCACCAGCAGTGCTGACCGCCGCATCGCTCCCTGCAGTAGCAGACAGGTCGGTGCCTTCATCTCTGACCGAACCACAGGGGCTCTCTCTCATCTGTGTCGGTGGCGTCTGCAGCACTGGTCGCTACTCGAGCATTGCGACGGCCAAGAAGCGCTATCTGCCGCGGATCAACCGGGGCATCAGCGAATTCGCCTCACTCAAAGGCGAAGTCAACGGCGGAGGGTAAGGTGGCCAGCAGATACACACGCCCTAGACGATGGCACTGCATCCACTTGTTGTCTGTTCCCCTTTGTGTGTGTCAGTTTTGATGGCGTGAGCACGTTTCTGACCTCCCGGGCACCGGACATGGTGGCGGCTCTCGATCTGTATGCCACTGGTGCCCTCAAAAAGGCAGGCTTGGCGCACTCGCAGACACTTTTTGCGGTGGGTCAATGGCATCCCTGCCCCTCCGTGTGTTTGTCAGGGTGAGTACCTGGACAAGAAGAGCCTGGGCGCCAAGGGTGCGGCCGACGAGTTCACCAAACACGTCGACGAGATGAGAAGCGCCGTCAAGGCCAAAGACAAAGAGGCACTCAAGGTGGGTAGGGGACCACAGGACGGCACTCGCCTTCCGTGTGTGTCGCATTTGATCGTTCTCACTTTGTACTGGGTGTGTCGATGTGTGTCAGACTGCGTATTTGGCTGCTGAGGAGGACTTGACGAGCTATTTGTCCATCGGCGAGCTGCCACCGATCGGCGACGCGACCTATGCCAAGCTCTAATGACCCCCTCAGTGCGATGCGTGCGCTCGATGGGTCGTGCGAGACGTGGCTTTCGATTTTTGTGCCGTTGTGAGAGACCTCAGCTCATGTGTGCGGCGATTTTCCTCTATTCGCAACTATTCACGTTTGAGCAGAGAGGTGATGGACTCACACATGGATGCGTCAGAGAATCAGCCGGCCACATAGAGGTGTGCGTCCATATGCACAGATGGACGTCCAAATCCAGCTAATAGACATTCCCACACCAGTACTCGTGCCATCCCTCGAGCCAGCCACGCACCTCACCGCACCGCACCTGTCTGTCTGTTTGTCTGTCTGTCCGCACACTAGACGTCCCCGGATGAGTCCATCATGCAGCAGCAGATATGAGATGCACACACCACCAGACAGACACGCAGCCCGCCTTCACGCCCGCCAGACAGTCAGCTCCTTCTGTGGCGTTCCTTGACGCCAGCCAGCCTGCAGGACACACCCCAACACCCACACAATGCACACATAGATCAGGTACCCTCTGCATCATCTGGGTGGTTCCCACCCTGTACCTAAGGCGCTTGGCCATCGAGCACGATGGCTGCGATGGGCCCGAGGACGCGACGCACCTTGGCGGCCGTCAGGGGGAATCGCTGGGCGAAGGGCGCGTTCTGAGGGACACCTGCTGCTGGCGCTTCGAAGGTGGTGATAAAGATGTGTACTGCACGCACACAAGAGAGGAGCGAATAATCAGACGACAGCATGAGAATGTGCGTACCGTCCTGATTGTTGTTGTCTGGTTGAATGCTGAAGAAAATCCATGCGATGAATGGGTCGTCCGACGTCGTCAACACGTGCGACTGCCCACACCGCCCATTAGCCGCCTCCCATGTCATCACGTCCGAGCATCCGTTGAGGGGCGTGTGCGGCGATTGGGTCATGATGCGGTCGAGGTGGCCGTCACGCACACTCCTGACACACACATCAATAACGCACCATATGGCCATTCGCCCTCGCCGTCCATCCACTCACCGGTCCACCACCACTGCTGGCGCCTAGGTGAAGCCGCCCACAGCCTCCATCCGGTTATACAGGAGCAGCCCCTTCAGCTGGGAACTCGCCGATGCGTAGACAGCCGCGTTTTTGGCGCCAACTGTCACCCACCCCACACCATCCTGCCACCCAATGCGGCTGCGGACGGGCGGGTCGTGTGGCTTGGCGTGGTGGGCGAAGGGGTGCTGCGAGAAGGGATGAACGGGGCGGTTGGGGAGGGGGAGGGGCGGGGTGAGAGTGATGACGAAGCCGGGCTCGTTGCGGAGGATGATCCGGATCTCGTTGTTGTGGTAGAACAGCTGTAGTCTGCCGTCTTGCTGGCCGTTGGGGCGACGGAGGGCCACACGGCGGCCGACGACCATCCACTGCGCACAGAAACGGGGCAGTGACAAGAAGTCCTGAATGAAGACCACACACACACATCCAGCAGCTCACCCATTGCCTCTTCTGTGTTTCGTGTTTACCGCCTTGGTGGCGTGTGTCTGCAGGTCTGCAGCACTCACAGTGACGGGCAGCTGGCAATAGCCGCACTGGTCACCGACTCTGAGTGTGTCGGCCACCTCCCCCCAGCCGCCCTCGCCCCCCTCCTCCACCAGCCACATGGCCTTCATCACATCGCCGTGGCTCAGCTGATCGTCGAACTGCACCACACCGCCCACCCCCGCACATTCGATGGCCTTCGGCAGCCGAATACGGCGGATGATGGGCCGCAGGGCATTTCTGATGGGGCGGGCTGTCGACTTGAAGCTGGTGAGGGTGGTGAGGTCAGACAGTTCGGTGATGTTGCTCATGGGGCCGGCGGGGATGTTACTCAGGTGCAACCGTCGCGGCTGATGACACACAGACAGAAGGACATGCACACACACGCCGTGCACACCACATCAGTGTGGGTCTTGTTTTTGTGCCTGCCTGTGGTCACTCTCTTGCTGACCTGTGTGCGGCCGTGTCTTGTGAGTGCGATGGTCGAGTTGATGGTGTCTGTCAACTCGGCCAGCAGGTCGGACACAGCAGCAAGTTGACGACTCACCTTATCCACCATCTGACGAATGAATCAACACGACGAAAGCACCATGAAACAGAGGGCTTTGTGCTGTGTGGTGTGTTTGGCAGCCTGCCGCACCAGTGGTGTGATCGAAGCGGCGGTGTCCATCTGCAGAAGTTGGTCGATGCAGCTGTTGACCTGCACACACACACACACACACACGCAAGCAGCCGATGAGCTTTGGATGCACTGCATGGAATGGACGAGTTGGTATGTGTGTTGGTCAGCTGATACCTGAGCCTGCTTCAGCCGATAGCCTTCTACCTGAGGCAGCAGCTGCCCCCCTATCGCTGCGCCCATCTGCACCAAACCGAATGACAAACCACACAGACAGCACAAGTGATTCACGTCAATGATGTAGGGATTTGCCTGGCCTGCAGCTCCCTCTTCTCACCTGGGTGGCAGCCATCGTGCGACCAAGCAGCAAAAGCTATGAATCGGAGTGCTCTTCTGTGGCTTCAACGGGCTCTGCACGCCTCTGTCGTCGCTCTTCTACATCCTCTTCGCTCCTCAGCTCGTGTGTGTGGCGATTTTCCTCTATTCGCAACTATTTACGTTCGAGCAGAGAGGTGATGGACTCACACATGGATGCGTCAGAGAAGCAGCCGGCCACATAGAGGTGTGCGTCCATATGCACAGATGGACGTTCAAATCCAGCCAACAGACATTCACACACCACCAGCACCACCCCAGCCAGCAGTAGCTAGTCCCTCGTGCATCAGTGAGGCGCTCACCTCCGTGTGTCCTTGGTGGTGTGTCTCGTGTGGGGTGTGTGTGGGGTGTGTGGCGAGGTGCAAAACATAGAGCGGGCGACGACACACCTTGCATGTCAAATAAGAAGTCTCGAAGTTTCGTCCACCACGCGCACTCATTTGCACGCGCTACAGCCACCTCATACGGCCCTCCTTCAACACGCGTAGCCTGCCAGCGCGCCTGCACACGATCCATCTACACATATAAAGACACATGACTATAGACGCGCATCGTCATGCCATCATGATCTGTGTGGCTCTCACCTTCATGGTCTAAGGCGCCTGGCCGTCGAGCACGATGGCGGCGATGGGGCCGAGGACGCGACGCACCTTGGCGGCCGTCCGAGGGAATCGCTGGGCGAAGGGGGCATCATGGGGGACACCTGCTGCTGGCGCCTCGGTGGTGGCGATAAAGAGGTGTACTGCACGCACACAAGAGAGGAGCGCATAATCAGGCGACAGCATGAGGATGTGCTGTGAATGTGTATGCGTACCGTCCTGGCTGTTGCCTGGGAAGATGCCAAAGCTAATCCATGCGATGAACGGATCGGCGGCCGTTGTCAGCACGTGCAGCTGCACACACAGCCCATTAGCCGCCTCCCATGTCAGCATGTCCGAGCATCCGTTGACGGGTGTGTGTGGCGATCGAGTCATGATGCGGTCGAGATGGCCTCCACGTACACGACTGACACACACACCACATGGCCATTAACCCTCTCATTGTGTGCCGTCCATCCACTCACCGGTCAACCACCACCATTGGCGAGTCGGTGAAGGGGCCAGCAGCCTCAATCCGATGACACTGGAGCAGCTCCTTCAGCAGGCAGCTCGCCGATGCGAAGACGGCGCCACCGTTGACACCGACCGTCGCCCAGCCCACACCATTCTGCCACGTAATGCGGCTGTGGACAGGCGGGTCGTGGGGCTTGGTGTGCTGCTGGAAGGGGTGGCGCGAGAAGGGATGGACGGGGCGGTCGGGCCGGGGGAGGGGCGGGTTGATGGTGATGGCAAAGTTGGGCTCGTTGCGGATGGCGCGAATCTCATGGTTATGGCGGAACAGCTGGAGTGTGCCGTCATGCTGGCCGTTGGGGCGGCGGAGGGCCACACGGCGGCCGACGAGCATGCAATGGGCACAGAAACGGGGCAGCGACAAGAAGTCCTGAATGAAGACCACACACACACACACTTCCAGCAGCTCACCCATTGCCTCTTCTGTGTGTGGTGCTTACCGCCTTGGTGGGGTGTGTCTGCAGATCTCCGGCGCCCACAGTGACCGGCAGCTGGCAGCAGCCGCACCGCTCGGCGAATCTGAGTGTGTCGGCCACCTCCTTCCAGCCGCCCTCGCCCCCTCCTCCACCACCCACATGGCCTTCATCACATCGCCGTGGCTCAGCTGATCGTCGAACTGCACCACACCGCCCACCCCCGCCACCTCGATGGCCTTCGGCAGCCGAATATTGCGGACGATGGGCCGCAGGGCGTTTCTGATGGGTCGGGCTGTTGACTTGAGGTGGGCGATAGTGGTGAGGGCAGACAGTGACAGGATGACGCTCATGGGGTTGGCGGGAATGTCAGAGATGTGCAACCGTTGGGCGTGATGACACACAGACAGAAGGACATGCATACAACACACACATAAGAGGTGCACACCACATCAGTGTGGGGCTTGTGTTTGTGTCAGCCTGTGGTCACTCCCCCACTCACCTGTGTGCAGCGATGTCTTGTGAGTGCGATGGTCGAGTTGATGGTCTCTGCCAACTCGGCCAGCAGCTCGGACACAGCAGCAAATTGACGACTCACCTTATCCACCATCTGACGAATGACGTGAAGCAGACGAGAGCACCATGACACAGAGGCCTTTGTGTTGTTGTGTGCGGTTGTCATTGTGTGCCAGTCTGGCCGCACCAGTGGTGCGATCGCAGCGGCGTCCATTTGAGTGAGTCGGCCGATGCCATTGTTGACCTGCACACCGCAGCACACACAAACAACACAAAGCAACCGATGAGCGACGGATGCACTGAATGAGTGACTGAGTGAGTGTGTCGGTCAGATACCCTCGTCTGATTGGTCTGATAGGTCTGAATCTGTTTGAGCAGCTGATCCCTCGTTGCCATTTCACTCATCTGCACCAGACCGAATGACAACACAATCACAGGCAGACAGACAGCACACACGATGACTCATGATATGATTCTATCATTCACGTGCTGCTTGGCCTGGAGGCTGCTCGTTCTCTCACCTGAGTGGCATTGCCATCCATCGTCGTGCAGAAGCTATGGATGAGACTGATTCCTCGGGGCCTCACGGAGCAATACACGCCTCACGCATCTGTCGGGATCCCCTTTTCCCCTTTCTGATTGCGAGCTCAAATTTTGCGAGCTTGTGGAAGCAGGAAACTGTAGCGATGCCGTGAGTTTCCTGCTGAAGACGAAGCCTAGATCAGCAGCAAAAGCCGACTCTCAAGCTGTTTCAGCAGCTGACCAACACACTTCCTTCAGCAGGTACGAAAGAAAAGCAGGCGACACACACGAGCAGCAGCAGCTACATCAGCAGATCAGGCAGACCGCAAAGATCACGTTGCCTCTGCTTGTCAGGTGTGCTGACCGTCCGTCCATAGGGCGCTGTGTGCGTCATGAGTTGGAGCCGCAAGCCGCCCTCCCCCTCCGTCGAGCCGTCCCTGCCGCCCCTGCCGACCGGCGTCCATCGGCCACAGGCGGGGAGGAGCAAACAAGAGAAGTCTCGCAGGGGGTCCCAGTCGAATGTCAACATAGCCCCGCCACCCTTCCAGATGTGTGTCCAGGTGCCGCAGCTGGAGCCATCGGCCGCCAGTGAGGACTGGAGCTTCAACCCCAGGCTGGTTCCGGCCAGCAATGTGTCGGTGTCCAGCGGTGACAGCGGGCAGGATGGCGGCAGCACCTCGGGTGGTCAGAGTGGTGTGGGGCGGGGCAGCAGAGGCAGGCACGGCAAGGGCAAGAGGGAGATGGACCACCCAGCTGAGGACTACGACGCGCCACTCTACCCGCTGCCCATCATGCCTATCGCCCCGCCTCTTCCCCCCACCGTCAGACGTGATCAACTGCCTGACGAGACCCCTCCCCACACCGACACACCACTCGCCAGCCCTCTCAACGACACCCAGACTGCCGAGCAGACACGCACTCTCTGGAGAGGCGGGGAGAGCTTCTCTGGCCGATCGTCGCTCGAGTCCGGGTCCAGACGGGCCATGACGTCCGAGTCGATCCTGGTGGAGAGCAGACGGGCGTCGGTGGAGCTGCCGGGCGCCAGCGGGGAGGCCGCACCCCTGACGCCCATTGTGGTCGGTGGTCTGCCGAATGAGATGCTGACTCGCATCGTGTGCGAGTACCTGGACGTGTGTGGCGTCGGGCGGATGGGCGGTGTGTGTTGGAACATGCGGCGGCTGATGTACGCCCAGCGGTGGGTCAAGAAGTGTGTCTTGAAGGGCGGCGTCCTGCCCTCACAGAGAAAGAGGTAGGTGCAGTACACACGAGACAGACAGACAGACAGACCTTTCCCATATTCTTTTGCTTCTGTGCATCCCTGATGAATGGAATGTCTGCCTGCCTGTGTGTGTGTGCGCTGTGTGTCAGGTTCTGGTTGCTGTATTGTGCGGACGTGCCATCGCTACAGCGGCAGGTCGCCAAAGAGCTGCACATGACCGACATGCTCGGCTCACCTTCCAACACCAGTACCCATCCCGCCCGCCCCACTCTCTCCAAGGGCCCTTCTCTGTTTGGCCTCGGGTCGCTCGTCATGAACGGCGGCAGCAGCACGTCGCCCTCACGCGGCAGAGGGGGCGACGGGGGGTCGCTGGGAGACCATTTGTATGAGTATTTGGCGGGCGTGCCGCTGGACGATAGTCGCTCGGACGAGATACGCAGAGATGTCTCCAGGACATTCCCGACGCACCCTAGGTCACACACGCATACACACAAAGAGGCAGGCACACAAATGGAAGTTTGTATGCATGTGGTCGCGTATGTGTTTCAGGTTTCGTAGTCGCGACAGCGAGGGTCAGTTGTGGCTGTATTCTGTGCTGCACGCGTTGGTGGCCCTCGACCCAACTGTGGGCTACTGCCAGGGAATGAACTTTCTTGTCGCCGGTACACCACCACACACCCCACACACACCGCACACGCCGCACACAGCAACCACAGGAACGATTCCCATCCTCCCGTCTGACCGTCCCTGTGTGTGTGGTGTGTGCATCAGGGCTGCTAATTCACTTGGAGTGTCCCGTATCTGCGTTTTGGATGGCGCTGGCGGTGCTGCGCCACTTCGACTTTGCCCTCATCTTCTCGCCAGGCGTGCCCCTCCTCTCATGCAGGCTCTACCAGTTCTCAAACATCGTCAGGTGCGCACACACACACACACAGACAGACAGACGGACCGGGTTGCGGGATGATTGGTGTCTTTGCTTGTGTGCTGTTCAGGAATCACCTGCCCGATCTGTGGCACCACCTGCACCGCAATTCGCTCAATGTCGACTTCTTCGCTCACCAGGTGCGCACACACGTCCCCTCGCACACAGACACGCATGCTGGCACGGTGTCGTCATTGTGTGTTTGGCCCGTTTCATCGTTGGTTCAGTGGTTCATGACGATATTTGCTTACTACCTTGAGCCGAGCATATTGGGTCTGGTGTGGGATCTGTTCTTCGTGGCGGGGTGGAAGATGCTCTTTAAAGTGGGCGTCACGCTGCTCGCCTCGCTGCGCCCGACACTCCTGGCACTTGATGTGGAGGGCATGCTCAGAATCGTGCAGGTATGTGTTTGTGTATCGTAACACGGGAATGTGTGTATGGGTGTGTCTGTGTGTGTGTGTGTTGGCTTTTGTATGTGTAGAGCTCGAAGCGTGCGGTGGAGATGGAGGAGGGAGGGGCTTATCGCCAGTTCCTGGCCAGCGTGGCCAGCTACAAGGTCACCAACGCGCAGCTGCGACACTACTGCAGGGAATACCAAATCGTCAAATTCCTGGTCAGTCTCACACACACTCAGCCCCCCCTCCCCCCAAGACGTCCATCCATCCATCCATCCATCCATTCTGCGTGTTTTCCCCCTTCGTCCACAGAGTGTGATCCAGTCGGTCCCCCTGCCCACCAACTCATCCCGCACCGAGAACGACAATTTTCCCGCCCCCAACTCCAAGGAGTCCTCCCAAGTGGACCCCACCACACTCATGGAGGACCTCACACGCACCTGGACGGCCGGCAGCGGACCCCACGGCGGCGGGGAGCCCCTCCGCGGCGTGGTCGTCAGGGCCCACCAGATCATGTTCGTCGACATGCGCACCACCGTCACCAGAGACGTCCCGCTGCAGGGGGTCAGCTACTCGAGGCGACTGCAGATCCGCCGCGCACTGATTGCGGGCAGAACGGGCGGCAAGAGCGGCGGTCTGGTGAGGCGGGGGAGCGCGCCCGTCCCCCTGTATTACGATGCCTGCACGTCGCCGACGAGCCACGGGGGGGCGGCAGTGGAGTTGCGTCGCGACTCGCTGATAGCGTTTGTGCCGCCGCCCATGCAATGGCAGGAGGAGAATGGCGATGTGAGCGCCCCCAGCGGCCTGTTTCTGGTGACGCTGGTGGGCGGGAGTGAGATGGGCCGGTACAAGGTGCTGCAGATGGAGGGCATGATCAAACTCAAGCTCATGATACACCGAATGGAGAGACAGGTACGCATCAAGCCAGAGAGGGGAGGTTCGTTCTCGGGTGTGCTGATGTGTGTGCATTTATGTTTTGCAGACGGCTCAGGACACCAAGTCGCTGATGGACAAAATCGCACACTCAGAGAAACAATTCACTGCTGTGCAGAGGTACACGCAGACGCATGAGAGAGCAGCCATTACACACTGTGCAATGGTGGGCCGATCGTATGGTGTGTATCCGTGTGTGTGTTGCTCAGGGATTACGAGCGGTGCAAGCAGCGTGCCAAAGACATCGAGACGGCGTGGCTGGAGGCAAAGGAACAGAAACAGACACTCGTAAGCGCCACCACTATTCGCGATAAGCTTCTCCTGTCCATTTCCCCACCTGTCCGCCTCTCTGTGTGTTCACACACAGTCGGCCACACTGAGGACCCTGGTTCATTCGAGCTCCTCCATCCCTCCCTCACACGCAGCGGCTATTCCCGTCACCCCACCGGCCACAGGCCGCTCAGGGCCCCCAGTGGATTTCCCCTTCCGGCCGCCTCTCTCGCCACTCACACCGCCATCATCTCTATCGCGCCAACAGGCCAACTTCTCGGCGCCCCCAACGCCCATGAACGACAACAAACTACAAGATGACGGCGATTCGGCTGACGGCATTAGTGGTGGCCCGCTGCAGCGTGCCATAGGCGGCCGGCCGCCCAAGAGTCCTGAGAAGCTGCTGGCGGCACGGCTGCCATCGCCCCCGCCCTTCCAGACGCTCCCAATGCCGGCGTTCGACCAGCACACGACGCATGACCACGACGGCAATGGCGAGTCCACCGTGCCCCACGCATCATCAGCCATCTCGCTGCCTGTGGCCCGCCAGAACAGGGCGATCAGCCCCGACCACTCGTCTGCCGGTGAGGACCATCTGTCGTCCCCTGGAGGGACGGCAGCCCACCACGACGCTCCCTCGCCGTCTGTCAGTGTGACGGGCCGGCTGTCACTGGCGGAGCTGGCGAGGACGGGGGTGAGCCACATCTCGAGGTCGCTGTCGAGCAATCTCTTCAAGCCGGGCGGCATGTGGGATGTCAGCAGCCCGTCGGCGGCCGGGGGGGCCCGCGGGACCAGAGGCAGCAGTGGTGGGCAGAGGAAGGGCGACCAGGGCATGATCATGCAGTGCCTTCAAAAGGTAACAACGGACATCCGTTGCGTGTACACGTTGACACACACGTGTGTGTGTGTGTGTGTGTGTGCAGGTGATTCAGGCTGAGAGGGCGTTCGATAGCGTCAACATGGAGAAGA
The DNA here is from genome assembly GCA_001179505.1 of Vitrella brassicaformis. NCBI lineage: Eukaryota > Vitrellaceae > Vitrella > Vitrella brassicaformis. The sequence goes on from CDMY01000170.1 coordinate 74,459, forward strand.
AGGAGTCCCTTCGGCAGCTGCACGACACAGAGGAGACGCTCAGCGAACTCAAAGAAGTCAAAGAGAGGTAGGTCTGGCCCTCTGTCGATTGCACACGATGGATGGATGGATGAGTGCCACTCAGACAGACTGTTCATTCTACGTATTGGTGTGATGTGTGCAGATACATGCAGGCCATGTATGACCTCGTGTGCGCGCAGGTATGTGTGCATGCCACTCAACCACAATCACCCGCACACGGTGGATCAGATCTGTGTCGCCGTGTGTGTGTGCGTGTGTGTGCAGGAGCAGCAGAAGCGTGACCTGGTGTGGGCGTACATCCAGTCAGGCCAGTGGACACACGCCATCCCACCTACATACCTGGCCGACCTCAACATCGCCCACCACCTCGCCATCAGTGCCACACCGAACAAGGGAGGCCGGAGGGGCTCTCACAAGCTGCCGCCCCTCGCACCACAATTAGCCAATACATGAATCGATGAGCAAATCAGTGGTGCCTCATGGCATTGTGTAGAGAGGCACAGACAGCCGGGTGACAGAGTCTGACCGACTCGGAGAAGGCCCTCTGGGAGGATGAGTAGATGAGCATCGCGCAACGTGGCTGGTACCAGTTCGCTGCCACAGTGTGGATTCGAGTTCTGGCCGAATCCTGGCCTGTGGGCGATGGGGGCCCCCTTCCGCAAGACAAAAAATGCGTTTCAATTTGTTGGCGGCGTTTTGCATGGTCCTTGCAGTGAGGCTGGGAGCAGCTGGCGTCCTCCCTTGTTCTTCCTCAGCTGAGCAACTACTTGGGCAGTGCGTACTCGATGCAGAGGGAATGCCGTCCTCGATGCCAATGCAGGGCCCGGTTCCGCCGCCTTCTCCGCTCCCAATTCCACCACCTTGGCCCGGCACAACCAACTTCCAGGTGCGAGCGATGATGCAGGAAGCCCGTACGGGTCCGCCATGGTTGATTTGTGGGCTTGCTTCGCAGGAGTTCCTGGATTATTACTACGGCTATCAACGTCGGCCCCTGAGCCACGCCGAACATGTGGAGGCCGAGGTACGAGCCATTCACTGCTGATTGCATGTTGTCACTGGCAATGGCTCTTGTGCTGTGATTTGAAGGAGATGAAGCCTACGGGAGGGGCGCTGAAGAATGTGGACATGAATGATGCCGCGTCGATGCTGCAAAAGCTGGAGACAAGTAGGCGACAAATAGGGGCGCGCCGAGGAGAAGACTATGCATGTTCTCCCTCTGTGTGTGTCTGCAGCGCTGCAGCAACTGCGAGAGGTGAACGCAGTGGAGGACCTGGTACGGACAGATAGAGGGAGCGAGCCGGTATGAACGCCCCACCCATTGCCGTGTGTTTTGCTGCTCAGATGAACTTCGAGACATCCCGTCACTCCAATAAGGACGTCGTGTTTATCGCCCCGCTTATGGCAAAGAACAGTGTTTCGCGTACGGAATTCGAAGAGCTCTACAGGACAGTGGAACGTCTGCAGAAAGAGGAGTTCGATATCGGCCCCGGCCATATTTTACCCTATTATGGCCCGGAGCTGTTTGACGTCTATTCTAATAATGACACCATCAGTTGCCTCCAAGCCTTCCTGCATGACACAATCCCTCTGAGTCGCAAGCGTTTGACATATATGCTTCGTCCAGCAGGACTCTTGCGGCCTCTGCAGTGCTTTGTCTTCCAACATTTCTACATCAGGGTCCGCTCACCCGAGACCTTCCAACCTGTAAGGCTGAGCTTGCGGGCAGATATCGTGTATGAAGATATGAGGGACGTCTACGCCTCAACCGACCTTCTCGTTCGCCTCAGCGGCAGATCGTTGATGTATTCCGAGTCATTTCGTGAGGAATTCTTTGCTCGTCAGGAGGCCAAGAAAGGACAAGCCAATTATGCACCGATTATCAAATCGGCGTTCCAGACCTTTCATGAGCTTAGCAAGCACCATTGTCTTCGGGATCCTTTCAATTTCTTCGGCAGCATCCTGTTCTTCAACCCTTTTACAAGATATATCGAGATCTGGAAGGTGCCTACAGTTCGATCGCTGAAATCACTTCTTCGCACCCTCAATCGTATTCTGAATGCGAGGACAAAAAGAAAGCTTCTCAAGGCTGCCCACGACATCAATGTTCTTAAAACTCCATCGAAAGAGAGGGGAAATCGCGTCTCAGCGAATCAGAGGCGCATTCTTGACCTCAATGACGTGAAGCGAATTGAAGAGCTACGAGTTGCAGCAGGCCCAACGACAATCAAGCAAGGAAACCAGGTCGTAGCGGAGCTTGCTGCTTTCTCTATTCGCCAGGCCGACAAATCCAGAGGTCATTTTGAGAGCAGAAGCCAAAAGCTGTTCTTCAAGATCCTCCATGACAAGTCAGAGCAGAAAAGACCACTGCAATATGTAAGTGAGAAAGTGAGCAGGTCATTGAATAAACCATCATGCCAAACTGACGTCTTGTTTTGTCCTGCCAGCTTTTTTCTGCCGCTGTCAATGAACGGGTTGCACAACCCATTCTTGGGCATCCGCAGATGCGTGGACGGGCTGAGCTTCCCCTGGAAAGCTCTGACTGGATCGTCTTAAAAGCTGCGACTATGTGCAACGATACCTGTTCATCCCGTGCCCCAGAGTGTGAGAAAACACCAAAGAGGATAAGCATGCTGGCCACCGTGGAGACTCTATCTATCAACCGCCTCAAGGGCCTGGCCAGCGAAGCGGCTTTATTCTCTCTTGACGTGAGCGCTGTTTGCGTGGTCACAGATCTATTGGAGAAATGCAGATCGATATAGAGGAGTTGATACAGGTGTATTCTATGTGTGTGGCACAGAATGTATTTATCTTTCCTTTCGGTAACGTCATAGCGGCCTTTGATTCCCTTTATCAACGTCTTCGATCCACTCTTGAGTCGGCGATATACATATATGAGCGCCAAAAAGAGCGAATGGAGATACGAAGGAGACAGGTCAGAATATAAATGAATGTGGTGGGTTGTCATTCATAGATGAGCACATCCTTGTCTCTTCCCTCTGTGTACACCTGTATGTGTGCCTACAGTAAACTGAGATAACTCGCGTTTTGACGAGAAGTCTGCGCGCAAAGGTTGATGGCGGTAGACGGCGACAGGTTACGGACATCATTTTCAAAGAAGGCCAAGCACAGGTGACTTCCTCATCCACCGAACAACCTTGCCTCGCTTGAAGGGGAGAGAAATTGTCTCTTTCCTTCACTGTCTATAAATGGCGTAGGACAAGTTTCCACTCTACGGCAAATGGGAGAATTTCGTCGCCGCAATTGTTTCGCCGTTGCGTGTGTAGTGGGCTTCTGTTGCCTCAAAAAAAGAGCCGATGACACGTCAATTGGGTCCTCTGACGATGTGCCGCTGGCGAACGAACGGCGGTGGAACTGGGTTACGTGCACCTTTCTCGATCTTCTCACGCCGTATGTATACATGCACATCCATGTATGCGTGCGTGTATGTTATTGTCGACTCTATAGATTGTCCCGTTTGTGTACTATCAGTCAGATCAAGTTTCAAACGGTCACTGTGGTTGGGATTGTCGCGCTTTCGCAAGTCATGCGGCAGGTCATTATGCTGGTCCAGCCGGAAAAGATAAGCAACGGATTCAGCACCAATGTACGTAGCAATGCAAAAAACCACCGAAGTTTGAGGACAAACGAGAGGGGAGGGGCACGTCATGTCGTCTGTGTTGTGCCTCCCTAGGTTATTCGAGGAGGGATGCTTTTTGCTCTCATTTTGGCAGCGTCTCCACTCTTCCTCGGCAACAATATCCATCAGCCGAGATGGCGGAGTCTTACTCTTCTTCTTCTTCTTGGTAGCCTTATGTTATGGCAATGTTCATACAAAACCTTCTTCCACCAGTCGGATCGGAAGCCGTGGGTCGAGAACATTCTGCTGACAATTCCCATTATGACCTTCTTTCTTGTTTGGACGTCTATTGAGGTTGGTCTGACCAAGACGAAAGGCTGGTTCTACAACATACTCAATCGGGAGGCCCTGAGACACGCAAAGCAGTATCTCAACCGAAGGCGATCCTCTACAAGTGATCTACCTGCCACTTCTATGGCCTTGGCTCAAGCTCAACGCACAGGTGTGAATGCAAAGAGAACGCAAAGTGCCTTTGTCTTATTTATTTTCTTGCCATCCAGAGCCCCCAGAGCGGCCTCATGCTTCATCACTTAGCGAGGGGTCATCAAATGAGGCCTCTTCTTCCAGAGCGTCGCACCCTGCAGGGGATAGGGGCAACAGCGTGACAGAGACATCAGCTCTACAGAGAGAAAGGACGACGAGTCGATGAGGTGGATTGTTTCTGTCCACCATGTTTATCGGCTTGATGTTTTTAACGCTGGTATACCTCATTCGCACTCACGTGAGCTACGTTATGACGATTGAGCATGCCACACAGCAGGGGTTGAGCGTTATACGAAAGGCACACGACTCCAAATACGTGTAAGCAGATGTGCAGTACAGGCAGACAAATACAAACCAAACTGGCCGACGACAGCTTCATGCATTGTGCTTCTCATTCTTTTCACTGCAATTGCAGACCAGAGCTGCAGATACAAGTAAGTGGGTGGCAGCGTGAGATGACGCATGCCATGTCCATGCCATTTCCACTTGCGTCACGTGTTTGTGAGGATTTGTATATCTGAATGTTATTCTTATCAGTTCTTCCGATTCAAGTTCCGAGAGCAGTGGTCGAAAGCTGTAGATGCCCTCTACGAGACGTACCCCGTCCAGAAAAACAAAGGAAGCGCATATTTCGTTTCCCTTCCCGGAATGGATGTTTCGAGGCTAACCGACTTCTTGGTGCGTACAATACGGGCCAGATACCTATCGGCGGCTCCATAATTTTGGACGTTATCGTTTGTCCTGCTGGTTCGCAGGAAACAGTGGAAGCTCATATTGGGACCCTTCTTTATCGCTTCTTGCGCACTACTGGGAGAATGCGTCCATCGACTGCGGCGCTTTCGACAATTCTATCGTTCAGTGCTGCGACATCTCCCGCAACCGCCTGGCACCTATTTGATCACCTCTATGAGACCTACAGCTTGAAGTCCGGGGGGCTGAAATCCGACACGCACAACTTGAAGAAGCGTGCGTCCAGCCCTCTAGAATACAAACTAGATTGGTTTCTGAGAAGCCACCCAGTGTACCGGTGTCTCGACATGCTCTCCACCTATTCTGACAAGGATCCAATCCCAAAGGGACCAGCGGCTAGGACGAAAATCGGCAGGCTTTCCGCCGTCGCTGAGATGGAGACATGCTCGCAAACGACATTCGCGACGGTGCCCGTGAGGTCGCGGGAGTGGGGAGAAGGGAATCCAGATGTACAAGAGCTGCTCCAGGTACCGCGCCCGCGGTCAAGAAACATCACATACATTGACCCCTTCTCCCCGAGGCTGGTCGATTTCTTCTACCTTCAGGCATGCACACATGCACACGCACGCACGCCAAACCATACAATCGAAATTCATCTAAAGGCTGCTGTCTCCTATTGATGTAGTCAACTGATTACGACAGACGCGCTTCGTTGTCGGAGATCTCATGGGTCTGGCAACAAGGGATACCGTATCACGTAAGGCTCACTATGGGTAGGGGAATGCCCCTTTGTGTGTCCCCACTTGTGTGTCTCTGCCATGTGAATGATGGGTAAATCGACGACCAACAGCAATCCCTTACGAGGTTCGGTCAGCGGATGCGGTCGGGGTCCAATCAGTATGCGGTGCTGTTGAGTTTGAGGAGAATGCGGGATCTTCTCTCATCAGCGGCATTCTTCGGCTTGTTCAAGCATGACCAAAGCGTGCCCATCCAAAGTCTCCTCAAGTATTTGGCAGGTCAAGCGATTGATCCTGTCGTCAATCAGATGAAAGGTGGGGACACATAGAGGCTCTGTCTTTCACGCCTTTCAGCATTTCCAGTCTTTTTCACCGCCCTTCTGTCTGATTTCTTCGCCAAACTCATTGATGACGGGGTCGACATTGATGAGAAGATTATCACCTACCTACTTATGAGCGCCATGCCAGAGTGGTCAGCTTGCTTGTCGCATACATGCACGCAATCCTCTGATGCATGCGTGTATGATGTGCCTTGACGTGCCTTTGGCAGGGTCAACTCTGTGGTCAACTTTGACTATATCGATGCAACACTGGATAAGGACCTGCTTCAGGTCAACTTGAGCATCCTCCGATGGTGCCTCCACGTCATTGCACTCGTGGCGCTCATCTTCGTCGCCTTCCTTCTCATGCGGACCCACGCGGCCTACCTCGATATGATGGACAGGCGGAGCACCGGATTCTGCTTCCATGACCTGCTGCAGCGGCCGTTGTCGAGAAACCACAGAGACTCGGCGCCAATGCAGAAGGCCAGAAGGCGGTCCATACAGCAATGGAAGGACAGAATGGGAGATGATGAGGGGCCTCCGCCGGAGGCTCCAGAAGGCCACGAACGATCTGCATCATTGCTGCTCCATGCGACCCACATCTATTTCGACGCCTCCTGCTTTCCCGGCGTGCTCTTTGGGACTGTTCTCATTGCAGTAAGCAGGAATCCATACATGTCGATTGCCGCTTTGTGAACCGTCTGCCTGTGTCGTGTCTCTCCCCTCTGTATGCAGTACAACGGTGTCATCCTTGTGTTTGGCTCTCTCACGTTTCTTGTGCTTTTCTTCCTCTGCATTCCGCGAGTGAGGTCGTGGGTCATCGACTCAGGCATACTGCTGGCGATCGGCTTTGCTGCCATTCCAATCGCACGTGAAATCTCCCGCAGGTCAGCTTGCAGCTGATGAAAGGAGAGACACGTTCGCGTCACATGCATCTCTCCTGTCTGTCGGATGAATGCGATACAGTTATCTATTTCACCATCGGTCTTGCATGATGGACCCCACGACCGGCGAGCCAAGCCGCCATCTCGCCTTCTCAATCGCTTTCCTGTTCTCAACTCTGGTGAACTTCGTCCTGGGTGTCCTCAGCAGTGTGCGGCGATTCCTGCTGGCCGCGTACTTCGGTTTTGTCAGCGCGTTCAGGTTCGGAATCGCCTCTTTTCTCTTTGGCCCTGCTCATATATATGTGTGTGTGGGATGGGTACGTGCAGGTTCGACAAGAGTCCGTTTCCGGGCCACTTCCAGCCCTTTGACAAGACGTACCAGTCGTTCCTGGCTCTCTGCGAGCTGAGCCATCGCGAGTACAGCCTGCTGTACCGCGCCGCTGCCAAAGTCTTCATGGAGCTCTATCGTGAAATACTCGGCAAGAGACCTGATGCCCAGGACGCAACGACGCTTGCTGAGTCGTCTCCCCAATCGCAGCAGAGGCAGGTGATCCGTCTGCGGCACCGAAACCGGATGTGGCTGGCGGTGCTGCTGTCGAGAAATCCCAGCTTGAGGATGTGGAGAAGAAGGGATTGAGTTGCTGCTGCCTTGTGGTTGACTAGCGATTGATGAGTGAGTTTTTGAGTGAATTGTGCACACACGCGTACGTGTGGTATCCTTCTCTCTGTGGTGTAGGTATCGTGTGGATGAATCTGCGTAAGCCATGGGTGCCAGGGATGCATCCACCCACCCACACACACAGACAGGCGAGACAGACAGCACGTCAATGCATGCGAACAATGGGATCGATCGATGTGACTGCCTGATTATTCGTTCATGTGTATGTATGCGGCTGACACACAAACATCTTCGCATCAATTCAATGTCCTGAAACTTTCGTGAGTGTGCTGCTTGGTCGCTGTGCAACGATGTACACTGCAAGTGTTGCAAGCGAGAGGCCCGCCCGTGGCTCCCCAGCAGTGCTGGTGCTGCTGCTGAGTCTGTTCAACCTCCTGACCGCACCTCTGCTTCTCTCTCTTGCCAACGTGGCATCGACGTCCGCCATCCGCCGCTTGCACCTCATCAGTGCGGCCGTGAGACTGATTTCTGCCATGTGAGTGTGTGAAGCACCGGATGATTGATGGACACATCCACTGGTCATTCGATTGCTTGTGTCTGTGTGCGTCTGTGCGTGTCTGTTTCAGTCCTGGGTTCGGCTACGTCAGAGTGGACGCATGTGTAAGATGGACGGCGACAGACATGCCAGGCAGACATGTCTCTCTCTCCATTTATGTGTGTGTGTGTGCGCAGGACAAGAAGCGTCGAGTGAATCTGCTGACGTGGTTCTGTGCCTGCAATTGGCTCAACGTGTCCCTGCTCGTGTGGATTCTCATCTCATACGCGATGAGAGTGTCCGACGGCCGCCTCGGTACCCACATGAGCCCCCCAGGCCACATCGCTTCTCTGTGTGCCTCTCTCTCTTCATTCAGGCCCTCAAGCGTTCGCTTCCGCGCTCATCCAGACAGGCGTGTATGCGTTGATCCATGGCATGGTGTGTGTGCAAAAACAAGGCCAGAGCAAAGCCGCCGACACACAACTGACCAATGTGCGTGAGTCATGCACGTGGGGAGCAAGTTGACACACTCAGGCACACACACACACACACACGCACACACACACACAGTCTCTGTCACTCATTTGTCTCTGTCACTCATTTGTGTGCAGGCGGACGTTTCCATGTTTGCGGCCAAGAGCGACCTGAGCATCTTCCATGAGTCTTGGCTGCACAGCGACGCACCCATCATCGGCAGCGGCAGTTGCATGTCCCAGCGCACGGCCTCCTACTCCTTCAAGTCCGCCTACGACGATGTTGGCACATTCTGGCGGCTGGACCTGTCAGAAGAAAACATGTCAGACGACGATTGTGGGGCACTCATCTGAGCGAACGAATGAAAGGACATGGCCACAGCAGAGACGAGCCACATTCTCAGACAGACAGACAAACAGACAGACAGACACGAAACCTGAAAACACTTTGAATGCACGGTCGCATTGCACCATCCACCATCATTGGTGCATCGATGGTGGGTGGTGGGTGGTGGGTGATTCATGGATTCAATCACTGACAAACCTTCTCCATGTTTAACGGAAGAGTTTGCCCCAAAGTCCATCGTCACCCTTTTTCCTACTTGAATTCCCTTCGCCCCTCGCCGCGATATGTGGACGTTTAGGATCCCGCCTCCTCGACCGCAAGAGGACATCGAAGATGACGAGATCGAGGCCGTCATGGCTCAATCAGCTGAACCGGAGCTTACAGAGAGAAACGGGCTCACACTCAAGTAAGGGAGATCCCATGGCCACAAGCACAGGCAACACACGCACAGGAAGCGTCGCGTCATGTCGTTGGTGCGTGGGTGTGGGCAGGGAGATGCGCATGTGCACGCAGTTCCTCCGAGAGCCTCCCACACACGAGGTAGCGACAAGCAGCGCTCAGCCGGAGGAGGTCAGCCAACACAGGCATCACTGTCCAACGACTGCAACTCCTGACGCTCCCCTGCCTGCTCTTCAGTTGTGCTCTATTTGTCAGGAGGATCTTCGTTCGGCCAGCACCACCTGCCTGCAGCGTGTGCAGAGGTGTGGACACCTGTTCCACATCGAGTGCCTCCATCAATGGTGTGAGAACAACCACACGTGTCCGAACTGCAAGAGGAACCTGAGGAACGACGCCGTAAGACACACCACACAGATGAGGCATCTCTCAACTCGGGCAGAATGTGTGTGTGTGTGTGTTTGTGTTTGTGTGTATGGACTCTCCCTATCTCAAGGAAACCGAGGAGAATCAGTTGCGAATGCATTCAGGTGAGGCTGAGAATGGCAACGTCGCCGTGTCGTCGAGCCGCCCGTCGGACCAGGAGCACCGCAGCCATTCCTCGTCGATGCTGGAGGTGGACAACCCCATTTTCGAGGCCCTGCTCAACGCACATTACAACGCACCCGGTCTCGCCAGACAACAACTGGTATGAAACCCAGAGAGCACAAAACAGGCGCAACAGTCACTCATGGCTGCCTGCCGTCTGTGGTCGATCTTCGCGCCAATATCCGTGATGTCTGTGTGCAGCCGTTTCACTCGTTGCGAAGCTCGTCATCTCTCCGTAGAAGCAGACCCGCCCACTCACACTCGTCCCCCCCTGGCCCATCACCCCACGACGGCCATCTTGACGACCCCATCAGCCACATCATGGAAGTCACCCAGTGCAGCAGACGGGAGGCACGGCAGGCACTCATGGCAACGGGCGACGTCGAGGAAAGCATCGTGATGCTGCTGGCAGAATCAGCGCAGTGAGTGACAGAGAGGAGGGGGAGAGGGGGAGGGGGTGGGTGTGAGTGTGGATGTATGGACATGTGAATCGCTGACCGTGTATGCGTGTCTGCATAAAGCATGCAGGCATGCAGCATTTGTCCTGGTTGGGTGTTTGTGTGCTCCATCCATGCCTCTCTGTGTATCATTAGACCGACGAATTGCGCTCTTTTTTTGAATGATTGATTCGCTTGCAAGGGGTTTTTCAAACCCTAAACCCTACAGGCCGTTGGCGTACGTTTACATGGCATCGTTCTTCATGGTGCTTAGATCAACGCTCCCCATCGGGCCACCGATGACGTATTGACGAGGCGAAGTCGAATTCGGCGGGACGGGATCTCGCCGCGTGTATCGCACTGACATATGAGGGTCTGCCCCGCGGCTGCCGTGACCTTCTTCCTGTGCTGCTCTGCGGCATCGCTTGTCGTGCGAGCACAAAAAGGTAGGGCGCCTGACTGCACGAGTGATCAAGGAAGGCAGGCATGGCCGCTTCCTCCCGTCCGTTCGTTCGCTCACCTCACCTGTGTGCAGGTGCTCACTTCGCGTCTGTCAAGAGGGTGCCGCAGGACGCGACAGAGGAGAGGAAGCGTCAACCAGTGGACTTGCCAAAATTGGCTGAGTGAGTCAATCAGGCAGCCTGTGAAGAAGTCTGATTGGGCCCTCTGCTTTGCTCTCTCCGGTCAGGTCCTTGAACCTGGAGTTGGAGGATGACGGAGGCGACGGCCGCACACGGCTGCACAGAGAGGACGAGCGGGGCAACAGGACGCGAGCAAGCCGCGAGAGATCGTCATCCGGCGTCATCCCCATATTCGGCACGGAGAATGTCATGCGTAAGCCCGCGATGGCAATCAACCGTGCACTCTCTCTCTCTCTTGATGCATGTGCGCCCTGCAGCCGACCCTTCTCCCAGACCTCGTCGAGTGGTGAACACGATAGATCTCGAGAACTCCATTCGCATGTTTGGCATACTGGCCAATCCCGCCGACCCCGCCGGCGCCCTCGGACCCAAGACGCTGCTCACCGCCACCAACACGGGACTCGTGCTGCAACACCCCACCACGGGCAAACTGGTGACCGGACAGCGATACACATACACACCAAGTGGAGGGATGGCATGTGGCATGGCAGATTGCGGCTGAGCGTCCGCGTGAGTTCTTTCTGCCTGTGATTGCTGGCGACGGCCGGAAGTACCCCCTGGACGTCAACGGCGAGCTCGAGGAGTTCGCCTTCTTCTCGAAGCCCGCCGCACAGTACGACCCCTCCAGCGGGCGATTCTTCGTCGCCTACCTGCTCAACCAGTGCGAGCAGGTGCTCGCCGTATCCAAGACCAGCGCGCCCAAGTCATTCAGGCCCAAGGAGTGGCTCATCGGGCGATTCCCGGTGAGCGCGCATCAGAGGAATCGCTGTGTGTGGCTGCACAGTGGGATATCTGTGCGTGCATTTGGTCATCTGTCAGATTGACGAGCGCGAGCCCAGCACCATCTTCAACGCCACTGAGGAGCAGGATCGCAACAGAACGGTGACGGCGGCGATCTTGTCGGATCTGCTGCAGGAGCTGTTTGGCTTCACGAACCCGGATCCGATTTGCCAGCCGAAATTCTACCTCTCCCACCACAGCCTGGGGGTCTCCCCCACCATCCTCGGCTTTGCCTACAACGTCTTCGACACAAATATAAGTAAGTACAAACATACAGAGAAAAGCGGCTGATCTGCCCACTGTAGTCTCTATGTGTGCGTGGTCTGTGTGGCCGGCCAGACGTCACGCGTCGTCTTCTTGGCAGCCGCAGCGCATTCATTCCAATGCGACAGATCCTTGACCCCCAGAATTTTGCAGACCTCTTGATACGGGATGATGACACCCCCGACGAACCCCCTCTTCGTCCTGAACGATGGCCGTCGAACCGATTTGAGTTGGGACTCATCGACGAAAACAACACTGACATTCTTGATAAGCCTACCATCGAGATTGTGGACCAATTCGGATCGCTCTCTCTTGTCCCATACGTGCAAGGTAGGTCAGTGCATGTCGCACGCAGACAGGCAGACAGAAACACGCGCACGGGCATTCCCATTCCTTTCCGTCTCTTTGTCACAGTGCCCGAAGATCAGAAAATTCTGTTGGGTCCCGTCGGCAGTGAGATCTTCGCCAGCTTCGACCGCTCCGAGAACCCAGCGGAGCCAACAATACTGCAAGAGACGGCAACACAGCTGGCGGGCTACTGGCTCTACGGCTTCACCAATCGTGGCCCAGGTACGTGTGACCTTGGCGGGAATGTCCCGATGACACACGTGGAGTTATGTCTCCCTCCCCTTCCCCCTCTGCACACACAGGGCGGCCCGACCCCAAGCAATCGTTCCACACGCCGCTGAACGGCATCTTCACCCCCCTGACGGCCTTCAGCCTTGACAGCTTCCTCAATGGCAACACCGCCGCGCGAAAACTCATATTCGACCGTGTCATCAACGAGACCAGCCCTTTCACCAATGAAAGCCGTGTCGATAACCCGATCAAGGGCCTCAACTTCACCGATCTAAACAGGCCCTTCGACCTGTCAGACCTAACACTGTCGGAGCTCTTAGATTGGGACACCAACCGGCAACTCAACGAGACGACCCGGATAGAAGTTAGAAAGGAGCTGGAAAAGGTGTTGGAGGTGCGGAACGACATACTGTCGTCCCTGCAATCCGGCATCCTCACCGTCGGACCGAACGCATTCTTCCCAGTGAGCCGAGCCGTGTGTTTGTGTACATTAAGATACATGTGTGTGTGTGCGTGTCTTGACTTGTATACATGTATCAGGCCGTTCAGTTCGACGATCCGGATGAGGACACGACAGGCAGCCAGCTGGGAGGGTTCGAGATATCCCTCGGTGATGACTTCCTGCAGGTCAGAAGACAGGGAGATATACATAAACAAAATCGATGGATGCACCATGTTTGTGTCTCGTTTTGGTTCGGCATTCGTGCCTGCAGTCTTGTCGGCAGACACAGCTGGCCATCTTCTGCGTGTGGACGGGGTTCAGGACGATCAAAGACGCCAGCCTCGGTCGCTCACCGCCCCACACATGCACACAGAAAGGCCGGTCATCTGATTGAGCGAACGGAACGATTGGATATCTGATGTGTGTGTGTCTCAGATAAGCGACGTCAGCAGTCGTTCATAGCCTTTGCCCAGCTGGACGTATTTACCATGTTCTCGCGGTCATTCGACGCCCTGGTGCCGCCGCCACCCCAGAAGGCCGTCACGCCAATAGCCATACCTGCACTGCTCACCAGAGCCATCCTGGTCAGTGGACAGCCGACACACCACACGGATCGACCGATGTAGGGGTGCACTGCACTTTGTGTGTGTGTTGGGTGCGTGCAGCCGCCCAAGGGTTGGGATTATGCGTATCCGTCGGTGGCAGCGACGGCCAGCGGCGATGTGCTGATCGGCTTCACGGCCTTTGACAGGGCGGGGTTCCCCTCTGCCGCATACACATTCCGGCCCGCAGACTGCCCGGACTTCTACACGCCCGTCATATACAAGGCAAGGCACGCAACACAACACAACACGCAGAATGCCACACTACCGAACCAGCAGCACTAAGTGTGTGTGTATTGTGTTGGTCTGGTTGTGCAGAAGGGCGAGGCCCCCTACATTCGTCCGACGGCTGAGGTGAATCTGGGTCGGATGAACCTCCATCCACACAAGAACGTGTCCGCATGGTATTACCACCCACACCACATCCAGACAAACCATGCAATGCACCCTTGTTTGTTATGCTGGTCGTGGTGCAGGGGCCACGGCTCTGCGACAGTCAACGACCCATCAGACCCCAGCTGTCTGTGGACGCTGCAGGTGGGTGGGAGGGCGAGACACGTACGTCAGGCATCGCAGCCATACGTTTCTGTCTTGTGTGCGTCATTCACTGTGTGAATCAGCCTTATTCGAAGATACATGGCCCCCTGACCAACGGCCTCCTGCTGCCGCCCGGCAAGGGCAACTGGGCACTGATGTGGGCACAGGTGTGCGTGGACCCCCACAGGTATCTGGCGCGGCGGCGGCTCAAGCACAAGAACGACATGAAGCACCGAAATCTGCAGAGGACACAGCAGCAGGCGGCCAAGAGGAAACGGCAAACAACACACACACAGACCAACAACGTCAAGAAACCACCAGACAAAGACAATAGGAAGGTCAAGGAGGACCAGAAGCAGCAGGAGACCGCTGAGGCCGACATGTCGTCAGTCTTCGGCAGCGAGGCGTGGCTGGCGCGTCAGTTCCGGTCACTGCTGTCGCGGGACAGCGCGCGGCTGGGTCTGTCTGCGCTGCTGGGGCGGGAGAGGGTCAGCCAGCTTGATGAGTTTCTCTCATGGCGGAGGGATGATCAGTAGCCCGCCAGCCCCCATTCATTGGATTTACCGGTGGCGCGAGGGATGGTGGGTGGTGTGTATGATAGTGCAGAGACCGAACTGGCCTCCCTCCCTGTCTCCCTGTCTCCCTGTCTCCCTGTCTCCCTGTCTGCTTCTTGGTGTACATAAAGCACCCACACATGACATGAATACATGCACATACATACGGATACACAGCTGTCCTCCGTTTCTTCTTTGTCTGTCTTTGTCTCTCTGTGTGTTGGGTATGGTGCGGCGTGGTGCGGTGGAGTCGAGTCGAGTCGAGTCGAGTGGTGCTGTGTCTACGTGTAGCTGACAGACGGATGTCGTCAACAGGACGACAACCCAGCTGCTGGGCGAGTGGGGTGGGTAGATCGGTCGTTGGCTGACTGACTGACTGCAGCGGCCGTTTTCCACGCGTGTGGGATGGATGGATGGATGGATGCGTCATTCATGTGGATGTGAGGACAGGTAGGTACGGCCAGCTGCGGTCATGCGTGCGTACTTCTCACCCCCCTGCCTATTTTTGGGCCTCAACACAATCAACCTACTCACGCCAATCAACGCAGAGAGAGGGGACAGATTGACATGCAGCATCCACTCGCCCCAGGATACTACCTGCACTCAGGACCGACCAGCATCAAAGCAGCCTCAGTCACTGCACCCGTTCGTCCACCGCTGACATGACAGCCCTGGGTAAGAAGGGGATGTCTTGCTTGTGTGTCTCGTGGTTGCGATTTGTTACATGTAAACCTGCCTGCCTGTTGATTGTCTGTCCATCGCTATCCTCCATGCTCGCCAGGACACACACCGTCCTGCATGCACTGCACTTCACTCTCTGTCCCCTGGCTGGCTACAATCGTGGTCTGGTGAGGTCAAAGTCATATCGATGTGCCAGCAGCGCACTGTCCAGTGCCCGCATCATGGCCTGGCACCGACTGCTCAGCTCGCTGTCCGCGGCCTCCTTCTCGCCGCCACCATGGAGTGCAATGGAGCTTGGCGAAGGGGATGGGGCTGTGGGCGTCGGCTGCTGCAACTCCAGGGCCAGGTCTTCGTAAAGGCTGGAATGCTCACTCCTGCACCACACACACTCATGGAGGAAGGTGCATTCATTTGTCTATGGGTGTGTGTGTGGATGTGTGTTGGGGGGG
>CDMY01000170.1:90456-149195 GCA_001179505.1 Vitrella brassicaformis
GGGGGGGGGGAGTTACTTGATGAGGTGTATGAGCTGTTCCTGGAACATGGTGATGGACCGGAAGGTTGGGTGGGAACCGATGAAGAAGTAGAGGAGGGCCGCCCGCATCAAGATGACCATCTCCACCAGCCTGAAGGGGCGGTCGTGCCTCTGCGCAAGGATCCATGGCAGGGCGTCAAGCGACTGCAGCTCCTCCTCCTCCCAGAAATCGACGTGAATCCTGCAACACACATCGACAAACAAGTCATCGGCCATATATATCACCCACCCCTCTCCTCCCTGCTCACGCGCACCTGAGCTCCTTCTGGAGCTCCAATCGATCGTGCTCACTCTGACGCTGCACACACACATAGATGCCATGCCACAACAGGTAGGTTCTTCCGTGGCTCGGCTGTCGACGGGTGAATGTCCTCCCTCTCGCTCAGCTCACTTGGTGCATTTTCCTCCTGACGTCCCTTGCGAGGTGGCGCAGCAGTGGGGGCTGGAAGGGAGGGGGCGGTCCCAGCGGCAGATGGGCCAAATCCAACGACGGATACAGACCTGTTTGTGAAGATGGATACACCACACTACACCAGCAGCATAGCTGCATATGCCCGTGTGTTTGCGGACGGACGGACCTTTCCGTGTCGGCTCAGACGCCAAGTGGATGCACACGTCGGACTGGGGCGCTGAACAGACAGGGGAAACAGAGAGAGAGCCACAGACACGGTAGTTTCTTTGTCATAGCCGCCCGCCGACCCACCTACCTAGTGTGGCGGCACACTCGCTGGCGACAGTGTGAGCCCGCACCGATGCGGCGTCTCGGCCCTCAGGGACGGTGTCGATGACGCCTACCACAGTCAGGCTGCCCGGCTCGCTGTCCGATCGACGACCTGACATCACACACCGATAGGTACGCACACACACGCGTGTTGATGACCCACACGTGTGTCTTACCTGCGTGGGTCATCAACGACGAGTAGAGAGACGTTGAGGTCTGCAGACAGACAGACAGACAGACAGACAGACACGGCACATGCCCACAGTCGTGTGTGTAAAGACCTTATTATATGTTGGGCTTACGAGTGGAAGCTGGCATTGGGCGTCATCCTGGAGCTCACGGGTCAACACGCCGTGACCTAATCAATCCACACAGCCACCCCACCCAGACACACACAATGGTCACCGTCCGTCCACCCCTGCCCGCATTTCTCACCCGCCCATCCCACCTGTGAGGTCATCGACGATGAGCATGACCTTCCTGCCCTCATCCCTGGCCCGCCTGGCCACATGGACTGCCACCAGCACACTCAGGTACCGAGCAAACAGACCCACGCTGCCGTCACATCGGATGTCCAACACACACGGGCTGGTGGGGGCCTTGACGGTGGTACTGGGAGAAGAGGATATGATGGTGGGGGTGTGTACGACGAGGTCGGGGGGCGACTGGGAGGCCAGCAGGGGCAGCAGCAGGGAACTCTTCCCTGACCACAAACGGTTGGTTGAAATGAATAATGCATGGCGGGCCCTCTCTCTGTCTCTCTCGTGTGTGCGATGGATAGATACCAGTGCCGTATGGCCCGACCACAACCACACGATGGCCCTCAGCTGCGTGAATACACACACACACACACACACACACACCGGGTCACTGTGGGTCGACTTCTCCCTTGCTCTGTCTCTGCCTGCCTGCCTACCAATGGGGTGGAGCACATCGATGGCCATCACGCCCGTCCGAATGAATGACGGCACTGTGGTGCGGGCGATGGGAAAGACAGACGCCGAACGACCCAGAGAGAAGAGGGATGGACCCGGCTGCAGTGCACACAGCACAGCCAACAGAGAGAGAAAAGACAGGCTGCATGCCATGCAGCAATAACTATCTGGTCTCTGAGCCTCTCCTCTCGGCACACCGACCTGACCTGTTCTCTCGGCATCTCTGCCGTCAATGTGAGCGGGCTCACAGACACGCCGCCAGCCACAGGCCTGGTGCCACATCATCCCCACACACGCATCAATCATCTCACGGATGCTCGAACGAATCGATCTTGCTTCTTTCATACGTGGGGAGGACGTTGAGAGTGCCGCCCAATGTGCATGCCTCCCCCACCCCGACAGACACACACTGCGATGGCGGGTTGTCCGCTGGGGCAGGGGGGCTGTCCAGGAGACCCACTGTGCAGTAGGCCGCATCCAACTCGCACACAAGACCGCGGCCTCCTGTTTAATGAATGGCAGGCAACCAAAGGACAAACGAGAGGTCACGTCATGCGAATGTCTTGTGCTGTGCGTGGTATTCCCGTTCGTCAGTCAGTCATGACAGTCACCCTGCTCGAAGTGGACGACAGAGCCCACTCTTGCCTCCTGGATGCCCGACACCCGGACAAAGCTGCCTGCACGAGCAGAGGCGGCAACACAGACAGAGGCAACCAACACATGGATAGATCCATCAGCAATGGGAAGATCCGTGTCGGTCACCCACCCACCATGCTGCGCGACGACTTTCCCATCGAAAGAGCCGCCTTCGAAGCCTTCAGAGAACAGCTTCTCCAGCCCCGACACGCTCTCCATGCCAGCCGCATTGTGGCGAACACGGCTCACACGGGTAAAGTGCCGAGCGTGGCGAATGACTGATGGATTCTTGTCAAATGCACGAGCGCATGAATGAAGCAGACGAAAGAATGTGACAGGCATCACGGATCTGCCAGTTTCGGACACTTCCTCAAAAGCTCGCCAAAGGCAAAGCTAAGCTCGCAGACCCGGCGATGAAGAAACCGGCTCTGGATGCATGACGAAGGCTGTATCGCAACGCTAGGACCACTGATCTGACGATCCAAGCACAAAATGGTACGAACTCACACAATCACATGAAGTACCGGGACTCATCAACTCATGCCCCTCCCCTCGTCCGGTGTCTGATGTGCTGTGATGCGTGTGTGTGCAGGATGAAGCACTCCGTCAGGAGCGTGCTGCCCAGTACCGACAAGCGCATGGGCAGCCGGCCGGGCCTGACCAGGTGTTCCTCCTCCCTGGCAATGCCCGCAACTGGATGCCCAACTGGGGCGGCGTTGGCGGGGTGCTGGGCACATCCCGCAACAGGAAGTGGCTCATCGGTGGCGGCTGCTGCTTCCTCGTGGTGGTCTTGATCTTGATTCTGCTCTCGCTGGGCGCCGTCCGACCGACCGAGTACGGCCTGGTCTACAATGCGATAACCAAGAACGTCGACACGAGGCACGTCTATCACGGCGGGCGGCACTTCATCTGGCTGTTCCACTCGTTCATCCCCTTCCCGGCAATTTTGAGAACGATAGAGTTCTCTGACTATCATCACATTCCCGGTGCGGCGCATTTCGATCCGCTCAAGACGAGGACGCCCGAGGGGCTGCAGATCGTCCTGTCTGTCGCCCTGCAATACCGCCTGATCAAGTGAGTCGGCAGGCACACAGCGGAGAAACGCTGCGTGTGGTGAGGTGTCGGTCTCCGTATGTGAGGGTCTGTGTGTGTGCGTGTTATATAGGGATGAGGTGGGGACTCTGTACACGAGGGCGAATGTGCAGTATGAGAGCCTCTTCATGCAAAATGCCAGAGATATCCTGCTCAAGGTGTGTTGGGTGCACGCACAGAGGGAGGGAGGGAGGGAGGGAAGGACACACAAACATGGACACACACAGAGCCACATGGGGGTGGGTGTTTTCAGACTGTGTCTCGTTACAACGCCACGAGCTGGTGGCTGGAGCGAGCCAGGATCGGCCGGGACATGCTGGAGCGAGCCAATGCCACGCTCACATCCCTCCACGCACACGTGAGCACACAACTATTGCCACCAACACGCAGCGAATGGTGTGAGGATGTATATATGTGTATGTGTATTGTGCCGGCTGTGTGGTTTGGCTGAGTCAGGTGGAGATGCTCCAGATCCTGCGCATCGACTTGCCGGCCGATTGGGAGAAGAAGATTGTCGAGACGCAGGTCGCCCAGCAGCAGATACAGACCGAACAAAACAAACAGCAGGTACTTATCTGCCCACACACGCACAACGATCTTTCCCTCCTCCATGGATGCCCCCCTCTGTCTCTGTGTGTGCAGGCGGCGCGCATCCGTGCGCAGACCAAGGTGATTGGTTCCGAGTTCGCCAGAAACGTCACCGTCATCAACGCGGGGGCAGTCGCCAACGCCACATACCTCAAACAAAAGGCAAAGGTCAGCCTGGCCGGGCTTGCTGATGTGATGTGTGTGGGTCAATCCAATCCACACATGGAGCCATGGTCGTGTGTGTGTGTGTCTGTGTGTGTGCAGGCCGAGGCGGTACAGCGTCAGCTTGACACGGAGGCCTACACTCTGGCTATGGCTGCACAGCTGCTGGGGGCAACGCCAGAAGAGATCGTCAGGTCAGCCACACACGCACACAACACGACACACACACACACACAGAGACCACGGTAGCTATGCAGTGCACGTACCGGCCGTCTGTTTGGTCTGCTGCTTTCATGCAGGTATCAGCAGATGGCGACGTACGCCTCGCTGGCCAACGCGACTTTCCTCTACGGCATGGACAAGTCCTTGACGCCACTGATCAACATCCCCTCGGCCCCGCCCATCGGCAACCCACCTCCCCCGCCCCTCCCCAACGGCCCCATACAGCCCAACGACTCCCGCTCTCTCCTGCAGACCTGTGAGGACGAGTCATGCTGGAACAGACCGCTGCTGCTTTGATTTGATGAAGGGATGTGTGGTTCGTTCATGTGTGTACCCTGGTCGTGTGGCAGCGTGATGGCTGGACGTGTGGCGTGGCGGTTGTCTGTCTGGCCAGATCAGATCTTTTTAAGCTTTTTCGTCTTGCCTGCCTTGTATCGTCAGTCAGCGAGAAAGGACTTGTGCGTCCATCACACAGACAGAAAGGGGAGGAGGCAGGCAGTGAGTGTATCATCTCGTGCTGTGGTGTGGTGTGGTGTGCGGCTGTCTGTGTGAGTGAGGGGAGGCCGTGGGTGCGGTGCGTGCGATTGACGGCCGATTGTGACATAGTTGAGGACCATCGGTGACTGACGCCATGTAATGTTATGACCAAGTCAGTCCATCCAAGCATCAGCTGAGGAACACGCCACTGAGCTGTATAGATTCGTGCACAAACATTCAAGTCGCCCGCGCGCAACAAGTACCAAGAAGCCGTCACATGGGCACTGGATCAACTGGATTCAACAATGCTCCGCGATCACCATCCAGGTTACACACAAAGATGGCCAAACGCAAATTGAATCGGACACCCACTTGATCGAATCGACCCGTGATTGATGGATTGCGTCAGTCAGGCTACCGAGGCCAATGGACCAGCCCATCACCCATCCCATTCAGTGGCAGCAGGATACAATCGGTCCCACATATATCCCACCCATCAGCTCAATGTCTGTCTGTCTCATGTCCCATCTCTGTCTGTACACCCATCTATTCTATGCCTCACGCATCATGTCATGGCCTCGCTGCCTGCCCGTAGCCCTCAGTGCACTCGAGCACAAACACCGACGGGTCGGTGACCGAACCGTCACCACTCGAGTGACCGGTCTCTCCACTCGCACCATCTGCGTGTGTGTCCTCGTGTGCTGCCGGTAGCCTCATGTGCGCCAGGTCGTATTGCAGCAGGAATCGCGCCACCATCCTGCAGTGCAGTCACGGGTGGCAGTGCAGTGCCGAGTGGAGAGAGAGGAGAGGTGTCTGCCTTCCCTGCATCTGATCTGATCCTCTCTCTGCAGTATGGCACACCTGTTCTTTTCGTCTTGTGTTTCGAGCACCCGGAAGGCATCCAGCGGCACCTTGATCACTGTCCAACCTGCGTGCGCACAGACGCAACACACACCTACTGACTGATGCATGTGATATAAGGCGCCATGCTGTTGCGGCGTGCTGACCTTCGGCCGTGAGGTATCTGTGTTTGCGCATGGTGAAGTCACGGTGATACTCGCGCTGCGGGAGAAAACCAACCAACCAGGTAACAAAGACAGACAAGGGACCACCACCATCCAGACGTCTCACACACGGGGGGTCCACCGTGCCCTCTTCATTCCTTCGGTTAATCACCCACCCTGTAAGGCGGATAGAGCTCCCAATTCCTGTCCCACTCGACCAAAAGACGACCTGCACAAGCGCCAAGACGACACACACAGTGTCTGTCTGTCTGTTTCTCACTCAAAGAATGTCAATTCGCCAATCAACATGTCTGTCCTTGTGAGTGTCTACTTAACTTACCACGTGGATCGGTCAGCTTGAGCAGATAGGGTCCGTAGATGGCCGGGACGAACTGACACACATATGACATGATGTGCAGTCAGTGCACCCTGAGAGGCTTCCCTCCCTCCCTCTCCCCCGTTGTGCAGTGCACGTCACGTCACGAGTGTGTCTGTGTGTGTGCTCATAGCTACATGGAAGCCGAGGGTTTCGGTGACGTTGGCGAGCTCTTGAAGTACAAATGGCTGCTCCGGCACATTGAACTTGTCCACATACTGGCGCCATCCCATCCCATCCCATCCCATCCACACACGTCACATCACGTCCACCCACCCATCTGTTGCACATCCTCCTCCATACTCACTGCCCACCTCACTCACTCCTCACCTGTACAGTGTTGGATCTGATGCGCTCCAGGAAATGAAGCGTATGGGGCGAAAACAGACTCAGCGCCTGACAAAGAAATAAATGCTGACTCCGATCGTCATGAATGAAAACTGCCGTCGCCCCTCCCCTCCCTCTACACCTGATGCGATGCAGTCACTTACCTCTTGGTTGTCATGCCGCAGCCACATCTCCATGATCTTGAGCGGCACCAAGTACTCGTTGACGCGAGCGACCTCACGCCCATACTCGGACCATGCGATACGCCGCTCCTCCGAAGAGGCGGCATCATCCGCAGAATGGTCGCCTGTTGGTGCGGGGGGGTATGTGAGGGGCACCCGGAGAGACAGGAACCGGTTGAAGATCAGCTTCTGCAGACATCGCATCAGTGCGGTGATAGTGCATCTGTTTGAAGCATGTGTGTGGCGTGCGGGTGTGGGTACCGACCAGTGTGGCAGTTGCGCAGATGTCATTGAGGACGGCGGGATACACAGCCTGACACATAAAAGACGAGGAGAGAGGCATGCACGCCACACGCCAGCTTTCACGCCATCGGTATGCCTTCCTTTCACAGACCTACCTGTACAATTAGCGCAGGGTTGCTCCACCAACACACACTGACGATACGCACCGACACGCATCGCATCTTGGATCGATTCCTCACGGATCCCCCAGCCCCGCCCGCGTTCCTCCCTCCCTCCCTCCCTCCCCCACTCACTTACCGCTTCTTCAGCACGGCATTGACCTTGAGTATGTAGGATGGCTCCATGTGCATGTGGAGCCTCACGAGGATGGGAATCAACTCCCCAATACCTTCAGCGGGCAGCGTGTAGAACTCATCCATCGCCTGTACACCAGTCAGACCCACACAGGCAACACTGACTGACAGTGTGTTGTGTTGTGCTGTGGGTGGGCTGGCCTCCCCCTGCACCCACCTTCTTGGCAAGGACGGTGAGAAAGCTCTCGTCAGGGGACTGCACGGACAGATGCACACACCTTGGCAATGCATTAATGGATGAGGGAAGCCCCGGCAGTTGCCTGCTGTGTCTGGCTTACAGGCAGGTTTGCCGCTGCGACAAGAAGGCGCGTCAGCTGACGGGGAGCAAAGGTCTTTAGCCGGTCAACAACTAAGAGGCACACAGCAGACAGCCAAGGGCAGAGAGAGCAAGCCAAGCAATGCGAACAAAGGACGGGCACATACCATGTGTTCATATTAGTACCTTCACTGACGAGGAAGTCGAGGAACTTGGGCCTGTCCCACTGGCCCTTGGCATACGAGTACAGCAGCCGCGTCAGCCCCTCGTTGTCGTAGTCCCTGATGTGCCGCGCCACGTGACGCAGCAACGCCGTCAGCACATCACTATCGACACCCACCCTCAGCCGCGCCTTCGCATACGCCAGGTTCTGCAGCACCTTGGTCACATCCTCTGAAGTCATCTCATCAAGCAGGGCGGCCAGCCGGTCCTGGTAGCCTTTCCACAGACCCTCACCATCCAGCCGTAGCGCACTCGACCGGCCCATGCAGTACAGCAGCTGCCTCTTGGGCAAGGAACTGACGTCGAGTGCCGTCAGCTCCCCATCTCTGATGGTGAAGTCAGGCTCCCGCCTCCCTGCCGATGAGTCATCAGCACCAGCAGACGGCTCACTGGCAGCATCCTCACTCCCAGGGTGGCCCGCACCATCAGCAGTGAACTCCTCGTACTCGAAGCCCTCGAATGCCTCACGATCACGCGCGTCGAATGAATGCCGGGCGATGGATGACCGCCATCGAACCGAGGCGAAACGTTCATGACGCCGGCTGCCGCGCGCCAAGAAAGCGGCAGATCTCAGTGCAGACTGATAGATCCGTCGCATCCTATACGTTGTCGAAAAGCCCTGAATGACGGGAGTTGGAAAAGCCAAGAAGGGATGCGAGCTCATGTTGCGAGCTAAGCTCCAAGCTCCATTTGGGAAAGGCACGACGAGCGTCTGCCCGAGATCTGCAGCTGTCGCAGGCCGCCATGTTGACATCACTCTGTTTGCCCATCTTGATTCCCTTACTGATGGTGGTTCCAGCAGCCAAGGCATTCACACGCCTGCCTTACGTCAGCAGCACGATACCACTGCGACGGTCCTCTGTCAGCAGACTCGCCAGCAGCACCCTCTCCACCCCGCCACCGATCCCACTGGATGAAGCGGATGGTGGTGACGATGCCCATCTGAGGGTGTCAGATCAGCATGAAACAAGCGCGAAGACGGCAACAGCGTCGACGGCTGATGACGATGAAGCACAGCCGTCTTACCTGGCCAGTGTGTGGGAGTACATGCAGACCATGAGCCCGCTGCTGCTGAGGGCGAATGCGTCAGCACTGCAAGAGGCGCAGCGGATGGCTAGGGATGAGAGCTCGGACAAGGGGGCCAGGAGGAGGGCGCAGCTGGTCGTGTCAGCTAACTGTCACTCGCAGACCGGCCTGCCCCTCCCACTGCTGTTCCGTCTGTGCACGTTTGTGCCTGTCAACATCCCCACTGTGGCCGGCATGGTCCTCTCACCACCAACCCGCTTCAACACCATCTTCTGGCAATGGGTCAACCAGGTGAGGAGAGAGCACACACACACACCGACACATGGACACACAACACACCTGTCCGGGCCGGGCCGCTGTCGTGTGTGTGCGTCGATGTTTGTCCGTCTCGATCAGACGTACAATGCGCTGTTCAACTTCTGCAACGCCAACAAGAGCAGCAGGCCGGCGGTCGCCGTGGTCATCCTGGGTTACCTCGCCGCCGTCACGTCAGCCGTGTCCATCGCCCTCTACTTCCGCATCGTCTTTGCCCGCGTCCTGCCCCTCCCGCCAATCATACGGGGCGCCTTGGTGCCCTTCATATCGGTCGCAAGCGCCAACATCGCCAATGTGCTTCTGATGAGGGTCACGGAGCTGCTGAAAGGGATTGCTGTGACTACTGAAGATGGAGTGGTGCTCGGGAGGTCAAAGCGGGCGGCGAGGAGGGCCCTGCTGCAAGTGTGCATCTCGCGGGTGATGCTGCCGCTGCCGGTGGTGGTGGTGCCGACGGTCTTCCGAGTGCTCTTTCGTTTCCTCCCTGCCGCCCTGCGGACACAGCAATTCTTCCCCTTTGTGTACGAGATGGCGTCGTGCATTGCCGCTTTATGGGCCGCCCTGCCCTTCGCCCTTGCGCTGTTTCCTGAGAAAGGCAGGATGTCTGTCGCGTCGCTGGAGAGCGAACTTCAGGCGGCATACGCCAATGAGAGGGGGAGGGGAGGGGGAGGGAGTGGGAGTGGGAGTGTGGTGTATGACAAGGGCCTGTAGACAGACAGACAGACATTGGTGGATGGCATGAATGGGAGGTTGCATACTTTCCTGTAGATGGATGCGATGCGATGCGTGTGTGGCTCTAGGCAGCTGGCAATCGCATTCATTGCTCTGGGCTGCTTGAGTTGAGCCACGGCTGGTGTCCCTGCTCAGATGGATGCCATGCATCGCATCCACAAACGCCTCTGAGAGGGTGGGTAACTGTACAGCGGTGGGACAGACAGACAGGAGGGAAAGCAGCATGGGTGTTCGATGTGCTGCGATACATGTCGTCTTGGTTCGTTCGGCTGGTTCTGTCCGCAGGGCACGAATGCGGTGTCGTCATCGGTGGACGACGATCGACGAGACCGCATTCGAGCCATCGAGCGAAAACCAACCAACGGACGAGCGGATGTAGAGAGAGAGATTTGAGAAGAAAAGGCAAAAGGGGTGGGGTGAATAGTGATTGATGCACCAGTCAGTGGTGTCGGCTGGACATCCACATACTATGATACCGCGTGTTTCAAGAGAGGTAGGAAGGTAGGTAGGTTGGTGAATTAGCTCATGTGTAATATCGACAAATTGTGTGCACGTGTGAACTAACGCGATTGATTGAATTGAGGACAGACAGAGACACCAAGTCAGTCAGCCAGCGTCCAAGCTCCATATCACACACGCGTACATAGCGACGCACACGTGGGCGGATGGAAAGACGGTCTACGACACTTCAGTGCTTCTGGAGGGTTTTGACTCACTGCAGGGCTGGCTCTGTCGCTGCAGGGCTGGCCTTCTGACTGCAGGGCTGGCCTTCTGACTGCAGGGCTGGACATTCAGGGGATATTGGAGCCGTGCATCGAGTACAGCTCAGATTTTGAACCGCCAGGTTGGAACCGCGTGTCGCAAGCTCGTTTGGGCAGGAGAGAGGGGGACGCTTTTATGCGCTCAAGGGGCTGTCGTCAGGCCATCGAAGAGCTCTCAACGCCCAAAAAGCGCTTACTGGCATCATCATTAGGTTGCGACACACGGCTGTTCTTGCTTCCGTTGAAGCAGTCCATTATCAAGAGAGAGACAGAACGGCTGCAGGAATTGGAAAACTTTTTCTCTGGAGCCGTGTGTCGTAACAGCTCCCAGAAATCGACTGACGCCCCTCCTTTGTTGTGACGCGGGGGGCGTGTCTCAGGGCGTCACGGGGGCGTGCGCACCTTGGCGGCTCCGCTCGTCGCCTCCCTCCGTTTTAAAGTGGGGGCTGTTGCGACACACGGCTCCGCATTAAAGCTTCCCCCTGCCGCAGCCGTTCTGTCTCTCTCTTGACTTTCGCGACACACGGCTCCCTTTCTCCAGGGGCCGTGCTTGGTCGGGGAGGAGGCATATTCTCTGCTGCTGAGGGCCGGATCTATTGAATTGATTGCCGTCATTGCCATGGCACCTACACTTTTAGTCCCTGTCGGAGCTTTCGATCAGCTCGCAGGAAGTCGAAGGTGAGAATCGTAAGCGTGTTTTCGTGTTGATGGAGCCCAACAAGCGGCAACGTTCTGCCATCGCCGCGGCCTCGGCATCGGCCGAAGACGTAGAGACCGATATTCTGCCTTACCAAGTCGCTACAGAACTTTTCCCAGGTGGGCGACGACGCAATGGAAGGTTAACCCGGGGCGCACTGCTCTCCCTGTGTGTCGTGATGGTTCAGAGGTGTTGCAGTTTCTGACGCTGAGATGCCGCTGCAGCTTGGGGCTTGTGTGCAGGAGGTACAGAGATTCCGCCAAGGAGGGCACCGCGGCAACGATCAACGAGAAGCTGCGCGAGAAACACATCGCTGACGTCATCTCTGTCGCCGACTGCAATGACCAGGCAGGGCACGCAACAGAGACGATGGGATGCCGATTGGCCCATGGCATGACTGTGTGTGCCTATGGGTCCATTCTGTTCTATCTCGTCAATTGGGCAGGTCGGGCATGGGACGGGCTTTGGAGCGCTCGTGCGCCTCGATTGGATGATCGAGAATGGCGGGTCGTGGGAGGCCACGGCGCCGCTCCTCCGGCTCGCTCATCACTACGACCGCATCCCGGCCCTGCCGCTCAGCCTCACGACAGCGGACGTCATGAACGCACAGGACAAGACACTCTATCGCAGCCGACCTGAGGCTCTGCGCCAAGTATGCAGATGGGATGGGGACGGAGGGAGGACCGACGGGCTGGCTGGATTCATGTGCCGTTGTCTTGTGTGTTTGTTGCGCTATGTCAGTTTTCGGTGTTTAGTCGTCGTGTGTTGGATGACATGGGCCGGAGCATGACGGACCTGCGGCGAGACCCCATCACGCAGCGGGACCGCATCGCCGGCCTCGAGTTGGCGGTCTTCACCGACACACACACGGGTCCCAACAACGTGCCCCCGCCGCCCCACCTGCTGCCACCCAACCACCCATTCCGCGACAACTTCGACGCCAATGACCCTGCATGCCGATGTGAGCTGATGGGGCGGGGGTGTGACGTGCCGCGCCTATGGGTCTGTGTGTGGTGTCTTGTCGGTGCAGTGAACGGACGTAGTGCTGGGAGTTTCCGATCTCTTATGATTGAGCAGTACGGACACCCAATGCTCCCTCTGACGGCCTTGTGGTGTTGATGTGTTCGTCTCTGCTTTCTCTCTGCCTGGCAGCATGATAGACGCGAGGGTCCACAAAGCCATCGAGAAGAAGCCGCGCAAGCGAGAGGATCGCAACAGATACGACAAGGTGATCGAACTCATGAAGCGCGATGCGCCCATTTTCGGCTGCAAAACCATCGACACGGTGAGCTCAGACAGCCAGACAAGGCTTCTGCGCACGCACATGGCACTCTCCCTCTCTTTCTCTGTGCAGTTGGGTCCAAGTGCCCGCTACGTCATCCTTAGCGGCGACAAGGCGGGCGACGAGTTCGCCGCCCACCTGTACATCAAGGGCGGGCAGGTGGCGGCGACAATCTCACTGTGGACGACCGAGCAGCCGCAAGGCAACAAGAAGATGAAGGTCGGCGAGAGATTCCCGCGGACGGTACAGCTGGTGAGGGAGAAGATGGGCGCAGAGGTGTCGGTTATCGGGCTGTGAGGGCGGAGCCGCGAGGGGGTAGAGAGAGTCGGTTGACTGCTTCATTGGTCGGTTGGTTGGTTGAGTCCGCTTTTGCCTGTCTAGTCCTGCGATGAGCGACGCTTGTGGGAAACCGGAAGGGTGACTGCGCTCCATTGTGACAGAAAGCAATGGAACGCATTGACCATTCGGTTCCTCACAGACGTCTCTCGTTGCGCAGAGAGGCAGGGAAAGCTGGCTGTTTGAGATTATGCATGCTTGTTTTGACGGGGAGGGGGTAGGCGTGTGGATACGATGGATTGATTGGATGCATGAGCATGAGAGGCCAGCGAATGACACTCCATTGCAATGCATCACGAGTCATCTCAATTCTTGTACAGACAGAGGGCGTGGAGAGATGTACAGAACGCACAGCAGGCCACAGATTCCATAGACTTGTCGAAGATGACAAACCCAACGACGTGTCAGCTCGTCGCCCGGGTTGGTCAGCTCCCACTGCTCTATGGTATCTATGGCCTGTATCTATGGCCTGTCCGCACCGGCCGGCTCTTTTCGCCACAGATCACCGTCAGACAGCCTGGCTATGGTCTCTCTCTCTGTCTGACTGACTGACTAACTGACTGACTGACACAAATACAAGTGCTCGTCCTATCGACACATCTCATCTCGCCACTCGGTTAGCCGATAGTGCTCAGCACCTCAGCCGACGCAGAGCTCTCCCCTCTTTCCCCGCCGATCTGCGCAACGATCGGTGCCACAGCTGGCGAGTTGAAGAAGGAAGACAGCCGCTCGTCGAGGTCTGGGGCGGAGTGCTTCCGGCGGCCGACGATGGCCCGGAATATCTTGACCAGCCGGGGCAGCCGCGAGTGGTTGGGGTCCAGCACGTACACATTGCCCTGTGGGTACCCAAGGACACGCACAGAGACGTGGGAGAGGTATCATTTGCAGCTCTCCATCTTTGGTCGGTGCCCTGGCCTGTTGTACGGCATCGACAAGGAACCGATAAAAGTCGTCCGTCACCTCCGACGGATGTGCAAAGCATCCCCCAAAGTTGTAGAATGGCGCGGCCGACGACACACCCTGTCCCAGCAGAGAGTCCGTCGCCTCCCGTGCCAGCTCATCGGTAACAAAGCCGCCGCCCACATGCCGCACGCACACCGCCACCAAACAGGCCTGGGACGCCTCCCGCGCCATCCTGGCTTCTTTGCCCTCCCTCTTTGGTTTCTCCGGGGTGCTCTCCCTGCTCTCGGTCATCTCGCCGTTTTCCATGGCCGAAGACGATGACACGCTGCCATTTGGGCCCTCGTGGACGTTCTCTGGTTGCTGGGCTGTGGCGGTGGGTGGGATGGAGTTGGCGAGAAGCTGGGGGACGCACTGGGGGAGGTGCGGGCCGAGCGCTGGGTGTGCAGAGGCAAGCAGGATGATGTGCGCGGCCCTTTTGCGGAGCTGGGGCTGGGTGGAGGAGAGGAAGGACACTACCAGCGGCAGCAGGGCCGACCAGTGGGGGCGGTCAGGCTGCATCCATCCATCCAACACATCAGAGGACACAGCACCTCTGCCCCGTCATACATCGGAATCGTCTTTTCTTCTCTCTCTGCGCACCGTGTAGTGTTTGAAGAGGTGGAGGGCGAGCTTGAGTAGCTCCTGGTAGGAGCTGGACTCATCCGCAGAGGCGAGCAGGGCTTGCAACACCCTCGCCCATCGACTCAAGCAATCCTGAGATAAGGAGAGCAACAAACCGAGGGTCGCGCAGTGGTCGTGGACACGTGTGTGTGTGTGTGTGTGTGTGTAGGTTGTCAGTAGCTTGCTTACCGTGGCATCGAAGTGGCTGGTATGGGTGGATATCAGTCGGCTGAGGCACGGCACCAGAGTGACGCGACACTTGCGCAAAGACGTCAGCTCCTGAATGGACCAACCAACCAACTAACCAGTGAGTGTGTCGACAAGACATCCGTGTCTGCGCACGCTATCTACTCTACTCAGGAGGTGCAGCATACCATACCTCCTCTGCTTCCTTGTGCACATCTGCCTCCGTTTTGCGGCTCTACACGTCAGTACACAGACAGAGAAGTACGACCGACTCTGCCATGGAAAGGTGCAGGCAGGTGTCGTTGTGGCCACCCTGGCCTTCCTCGCGCACCTTTCTTGTGAGACTCTGCCTGATCTTTTGTTTGATCTGGTCGATGGACACGTGGAATCTCTCCAGCAGCCAGTCGCTCAGCAGCAGCACCTGCACAGTGCAGTGCACGACACAGCAGGCAGGAGACATCACAGTCTGCACACGAGCCAGCTGGTTGTGTGCAGACATGCAGTGCAGCCACTGGGTTTTGCTGACCTGCTGCTGTGTGAGCGTGTCTTTGCCGGGCGCCTCGAGGGCCACAGTCAAGGCGGCCACCTGACGGTTGATCAGAAACTCATCCCTGTCAGACGCACCCTGCCACACACACAATATGCAACAGTCCCGTGTCCGTGTGGCAATTCTTCCGTAGGTACACCCATACCTGTTTCTTGATGTCGTTGAGAATCCACTGGATGGCCTGCCACTGATACGCCCCCACTTCCTGCAGCAGCAGCGCAGGCTGCTGCTGCCCCGCAGGCGATCGACGGTCTGCCATTTGCCTCAGCGTCTTGAGGTAGGCTTGAAGGACGTGCTGACCCTGCCCCATGACCTCGTCAAAGGGCAGGGTCATGACGTTGCGCAAATGCTGCCGAGAGAAGGGAGGAGGATGGTACGTGTCTGTCTGTCTGAGTGCTTAGAAGAATCTTTCTTTGTTTCTTGCCTGTGCGCCGACCTACCTGGAAGATCTCTGTCAGCATTTGGTGTGGGATGCGGTCACCGAACCGATTCAGCACCAAGGCCAGCAGATCGGCACTCCTGAACACACACACTCAGATACACACACACAGAGATCGCCCAAATCGCCCCCACCGCACCTGGAGATCTCTTCGATCTCGTCCACGCCCAAACTCACAATCTGTCCCGTCTCGTTCGAACTGCAGCACCGCGTCTGACAGACAGACAGACAGACAGACACCCCTACCACGGCATCGCCCCCCAGGGACCTGACTGACTTACCTGTGTCTGCTGCCGCTGCTGCTGCTGTTTTTCCTCACTGTCCACGTCGTCGCTCTTGATAGGCTTCGGCCGTGTGTCCAGCGGGGCCATCACCCGAGGCCAGAACGCACTCAGATACGGCAGCAGCGAATCGCCGAGCGCCGGAACCATGTCCCGCAACATCGGCTGCAGCCAGACGACAACAGCGCAGCGCAGCGCAGCGCAGCACAGCACAGCACATAAATGTCGATGGGATGAATGGATGTGCAGTCGTTTCCTCCTCCTTACAACGATGGAGTCGGTGACGGGGCTGTCTGCGGGGAAGTCTGTCTTGGTGAGGTAGTCCAGCACACACACCGCATCTGCGTGGAACCGAGCAAATCCTGCAAGCAGCCAGCCCATAGAACAACCATACACACACAAAGAACTGTGGCTCGCGTCACTTTGTTCACGAACCTGCCTTGGTGCCCAGCCGTGCGATGGCTTCGATGACCTCAGCTTTGAGCTTCTGCCCCTCGGGTGAGAGGGGCGACATCAGCAACTGCTTCAGGAACGGCATCCAGCTGGCGTATATCGACTCGACCAGCTCACGGGGGTCACACGCATCCACGGCCCACAGGGGCAGCAGCTGACGCAGTGCTCTCGTGGCGTACTGCTTGATCGACCAGCCTGCATCAAGCAAAACAGCCAACATTAGTCAGGAACGTGCCTCGGTGGGGTGGGTGGATGTCCTGTGTGTGAAGGGTGTGTATACCTGTGCCGGTCTGGACAATGTGCAGGAGTGTCTTGGCGACTTCAGGAAAGACGGTCTCCTCCGTCATGGGGCGCACTGCCTCATACGCCTCACTCTCAGACTCACCCAGCTGCACAACCACACACCGCAGCGCACGACGGACCACCTGCGTGAATGAACGAGTGAACACAGCACACACACACACACACACTCGTCACTCAGTTTCCGCGCCACCCTCTCTGTCACTCCAGCCATACGTTCTCATTCGGATGAGTCAGCAGCGGCATGAGCGCCTTGTCGAGCTCGTCGATGTCGTTGTTGTCCAGGTTGGCGCCGTGAGTGTCGAGCAGCGTCTCGAGTGCCCGGAGGCCCGTCAGCCGCAGTGCGGTGGGTGGGGGGTTGACGAACCTGTTGCGGCAGGTGTCGAGCAGGAAACGGAACACACCCAGATGGTACTCCGTGTGGTAGTCATCGTCTCCACACAAGTCCTCCATAGAAAACAGCTGACAGAACAGACATCGATCAATCATGGGAGCTCGATTTGTGTTCCTGCCGCCGTGTTGTTGTCAGCTTACCACTGCGACGATCTCGGCGAGTGCGGCCTTGGTCCGTGGGTTGAGTTTCTTCATCTTCATCTTGTGCTCAAAGAAGGGCCACGCATCAGCCAGGAACGACTTCAGGTCAACAGCCTGACACACACACACACACACACACAAACCAATGCGCACTCAGAGGCTGCCACCCTCCCTCCCTCCCTCCGTCACTCCCCGCCTTTTCACCCCCCCACCATGGCGACTCTGCCAATGCCCTCGAGTGCGACAACCTTTAGGTCGTTGCGGTCATCATTGTCGACTTCATCGCTGTGCACTTCCTCGTCACTCAGCGACCCCACTGGCGGCGGCTCGGGCTCCCCGTCCTCCTCAAAGGCAGACGCGGGGGGCGTGACGAGGTCCACAAAGAGGCTGCACAGCTGAGAGATGAACTGGGGGATCCTTCTGCACCTGCATGGCATGCAGGTTGGTTGGCATGGGAGACCCGATGGTGGTCCTCCGCGCCGTGTTCTTGTTTGTTTACTTTGATGGATATGCTTCACAAAGGGAGATGAGGAACTCGTAGGTGAGGTATCGGTGGTCGTGCTCTGCCCACTCCTCCCCATCTTCATCGTCTTCATCCTCATCCTGACATATGCAGGCACACACGCCCAGCGGCCGTCCGTGCGCTCGTGCCATGTGAGTGTCGGTGTGGGTGTGTCCTATTCTTCCCACGTGCAAAATGCTGCTGGCTTTGGGCAGGTTGAAGAACGAAGGCGGCGACTGAGCGATGGAGAGGAACTGCGCCGCCACCGCGAGCAGGTGCTGCTCGAAGAAGCGATTTGCCTCCGTCAGCTGCACAAACGTCTCCAACATAGACCTGCACACACACAAACAACCGCCACACATGAAAGAATCGATACCTGGTTGCCGCGCCGACACAAAGAATTCCTGCTCACCTCGCTTGTTTCCCGTGTGTCTTGAGGCTCTGCATGGCCGCCCCCACAGCTGCTTGCATGGTGGGCGTCAGCGACTGCAGGCCAGCGCAGTACTCACTCATCTGCACCCGCTGCCCGTCGCGGTCCAGCAGAGCCGCCTCATACACCTCCTTGACCAGCCTTACAGCATCAGCCTTGATGGCCATGCTGGGGCTCTCCAGCAGCCCCCGCAGCTGAGCCACAAACGCCGCCGCCTCACCGCGCCTCTCAATCTCCTCATTCACAGTGTCGGCCACAGCAGACAGCACCCGGATAGCAGCGATGGCCCTCTGCTCGTTGTCAGATCGCATCAGCTGAAACATAGCCATCAGAAGCTCCGGCCACTCGTCTGAAGTCAGCTCTCGCACCCTTGTAAGCAGGTGGCCGATGGCGCGTCGAGCGCTGCTGTCGGTTTCGTCCATGAAGGCTTGGAGAAGAGCGCGACGAGCGTCTGGCTGCGTGGCCGTGAGCACGAAAGCCGCTGCCGCCTCGTTGTCATCCTCTCCCTCCGCCCGCTTCAGCACAGTGTCACATAGCGCGGCGGCCGTCTTGGTGAGGATGGGATCTCCGCGCATCGTCGCGATGACCTGAACATACATCCGGCAGGTGGCCTCGGGAGCGGTGTGTTGAAGACGCTGCAGCTCGTCCCTCGCCTCCCGGACGCGCTTCCCGTCATCAGCCTCAGTCGGATATTGCACCCACGACATGATGAGGCCGACGAACGAAGATAGCTCTTGGTCTGTCGGCATCTGAGGGAAGGATGAGGCCATGATATGATTTGTCCGTGGAGCAGCAGAAAGATGAATGATATGATATGGACGAGGGAAGAATCGACGCACGTGAATGCAACCCAGATCTTCGAGAAATAGATCTTCTCAGCTCCAGCTCCAAAAGACTGGGGGCTTTCAGGGGGCGAGCTCGCAGTCTGACTCGGAAGACATCATGGCGGAGGAAGGGTCCGTTCTCGAGGGTGATTTGCTGCGCTCCTCACTGTCCCAGATATCGAAAACAGTAGGTGAGGCGATGGGGCCAGAGAGATGAATGGACACACAGATTTCTGATGGGCTTGGTGTGCAGATGGCAGCGGCTATGCTTTTGCGCGACTCGACTGCTCGGGCAAGGAGGTTTCCTCTCTGGCCGAGGCAGTGGGTGACTACACACACATTCGATTCGTCCAAATGTCCAACAATCAGATCAAGGACATCACACCAGGTGGCCAGCTCCATGGGATGGGATGCTGGCATTGATGCTGGTTGGTCGTTGCTCTTTGTCTGCAGTGTCTCGGCTGCCGCATGTGCTGTCTTTGAACTGTTCCCAGAATGGCATTACACAGCTCGAGTGCCTCGCAAACCCAGAAGGATGTCTCCCCTTCTGCCAAGTATATATGTCGATCGACAAAGAGAAAGAGAGCCGGGCCATCCCTTTCCCTCCCCTGTATGTCTGTCTGCACCTGCCATCATGCACACCCTCACGAGACATTGGATGCGTCGACGAACGCGATGGAGAAGCTCGGCAACCTCAAGATGGAGAGGCTCAAGAGAGCAAACGTCTCAGGTCAGAGA
Source organism: Vitrella brassicaformis (assembly GCA_001179505.1). Lineage (NCBI taxonomy): Eukaryota > Vitrellaceae > Vitrella > Vitrella brassicaformis. The sequence goes on from CDMY01000170.1 coordinate 110,235, forward strand.
TAAAGGCTCCCTGGGCGACTGTCGCGGCCACGGTAGCGTGTCTCGTGGTGTTTTGTCCATGCTGTCAGGCAACCAGATAGCTTCTTTGGAGGGCTTTGAAGGCCACGAGGCAATCGAGGTGACCACACATTCCAGGAACCCTCCTCCCTTGCTCATTTGTATGTACGTGTCGATAGGTTCTCAATTTGTCCAAGAACAAGCTTATCAATTGCCAGGGCATCGGCAACCTGCCCGCGCTGAAAGAGCTGTTTATGGTACCGCACACAGCATACCTGATACCTTGCACATTGGCGGTGTGTGTCTCTTTCTTTCGCAGAGTGAGAACGAGATCAAGTCGCTCGAAGGCCTGCAGGAGCTGCCGAGTCTCGACCTGTGGGACCTCAGCGGCAACAAGGTGACAATTGTCCAACGAACGGCATGGGGCGGGACAAGACGGTTTCGTCTCTGTATTTCAGCTGGATACACTGGACGGCTTCGGGGGCGCCGCCAGTATCACCACACTCCTACTCAAGTACTTGAGACGAGACGCCTGTGTGTGCGGCAGTCAACTCGCAGAGAATGCCGTTGCGCTGGATGTGTGCATGTGTGTCTGCAGGGAGAATCAGGTGTCCACTGTGAAGGAGTTCGAGAAGCTCCGCGTGCTCCCCAAGCTGAGGAAATTTGACGCCACTGGTGAGTGAGTGCTCATGTCGTTGGTTGGTCTCTCTCTCGTTCTTGTATGCCTTCGTGTGCACATCCCATCAGGCAACCCCATTGTCGGGGAGCTGGGCGACGAAGCCTTCAGAATCGAGGTCTCTCGGCCCCTCTCCCCATCTCATCCACCCTGTGTCTCTGTCTTTCTCTGTCCTTCCATCTCTGTATGTATGTGCAGTTGTTGATAGTGCTGACCCGTCTGACCGAGATCAACGGCCAGGAGGTCACGCCAGAGGAGCGTCAGCAGGCCAAGGGCCTGGAGGCCGACAGAATCAGACAGGAAGAGGTACGTACGTACCTGCAATCCCGCAAGTGATGCGATATATGCGATGGTCTGTGAACGCGTGTGTGTGTGTCTGATATTGATTAGGAGAGGAAGAAGGCCGAGGAGGAGGCGGCCGCTGCTGCGGAAAAAGAGGGCGAAGAGGCCGACCAATGAAGACACAATCTCGTGCGTGCTGTATGCCAGTCAGTCTGTCTGCTCAGTGCGTGAGTGACGCCCCATTGCAGTGCACCTCACCACACAGACTCATTCAAGAGACATCATGGTGTATGTATGGATTGGCGGTCAATGTTTTGCAACACAACGTTCCGGGGGCACCGCCCCGTCTGCTCGCTGGTGTCTTGCCGTGGCTGCCTGGACGGCATGGACGCTGGCTGATGAGAGAACCAGCCCCAGACCGTCAAGCCATCCCTGGCTAAACCAACAAACGGACGACAGGGGCTCACCGCTGGCTGACGGGCTTATATGAAGCAAGCCAGGCAGGCAGGTAGCCGTATGTTCACACAGGTACACTAAGATCAATTCTCTTAGTAGAGTCAAAGCATACACAAACACACAGAGAAAGATACCCAACCAGCCGAGCCAGGGAGCCTGGAACACGAGGAGAGGACACAGGGAGGGTAGGGGAGAAGTCAGACATGCTGTCTCGCCACCAAAATGCTGTCTCGCCACCAGATGGCATGGAGGCACTTGGCAAGTGAGCGCACAGCACACGAGAGGTCGTCGGAGGGTATCGACAGACATCCGATATCGTTCAGTCAGTCAGGCAGGTAGACAGACAAGGGAGGGGAGGGGAGACGATGAGCGTGAGGTGAGGAGGAGGCAACGGGATGGATGCATCCCATCCATGCCATGGTACACACATAGATAGTCTGCACGTGCAGTGCAAACAGATATATGTGGGCTGAGTGAGTGAGTGAGTGACTGAGTGAGTGAGTGTCCGTCGGCCTCAAGCAGCGAGGGAGGCAGCCGTCAAAACTGCACACACGAATGCACGTACGTACGTCTGCACTCACTCACTCACGCATCTCCCTCCCCCCACGACTCGCCAGCCAAAGGCTTCCTTACGACCGACCAGAAAGAAATGGAGGCAGCCCAGCCATGCAGGTAGGCAGGTCACCTGGCCAGGCCAGGTCTCATCGATTGGTCTGCTTTGGCTTGAAGACCACCGGCTGCGGTGGCTTGACACCGACACTGACAAACAGATGGATGGATGGATGGATGGATCCACACACCAACAACACACAGAGCAAACAATGAGCACAGCTAGCGAGGTTCTAGGGGCGCGCATCCCTCACCGTCCATTGATGGTCTCTCGCTCGTCTCCACCTGCCGCCTGCCGGTCGTCACCAGCCTCTCCCCGCCGCCTCGCCGCCCGTGCTGCCCTCTCGCTGGTTCCACCCCCTCCCCCTCCCCCATCCCCCGCCCCGCCCACTCCATCCGGCTGCTGTTGTTGCTGCGGCCCGCAGCCGTCCGTGTGCGATGGGTCATTGTTGTCATTGGTGGTCTGGTCCACCTCCTCCACCTCCATGCGATCGTCGTGGTCGGCAGCGGCTGCCGAGGCCGCGGTGGGGGCACCTGACGGCTCGACGTGACCGTCGGCAGCGTCAGACCTGACACACAGACATGGATGTCCTTGTGGGGGGAGGTATGTGTGTATGTGTGTGTGTGTTGACTGGCTGACCTGTGTCTGGTTGTGGCGAGGTTAGGCGTTTCGTCGTCGCTTGCTGCTGAGGGTATGAGGATCTCCTTGAGGGCCTGCCAGTGGTACTTGCGGGCGAACTCCTCCTCGGAACACTCCGGAGGCGTCAACTGCAACAATTGCAGCAACAGACATAGTCCCTCGCGCCGCGTCGTGTCGGCGGCTTGCTTACGTCCTTTTCCCACTCTCCCTCCTCCTCATAGATGTTGAGATCCTTCCGCACCAACACGGGACCGCCCCCTGACACACGACACACCACACACCACACACGCACAACAGAGAAAGCACCACATATGTGTGTGGGAGGAAGCGCAAAAGAGTGCACTGGTGGGATGTCTGGCTGTGTGTGTGTGTGCAGCGCCCCACCGTGGAAGAAGGTGAAGAGCCCCCAGACGGCGGCGTTGACGCCGATGTAGTGGATGCGCACCTTCAGGTTCTTCTTGGGCTGCCATACGCCATCCTCTGATCCATGACACACACCCACACACCCACACACGCACACAGAAACCTCATCATCCATTGATTTGTGTCTGTCTGTCTGTCGCCTCTCTGTGCTGTGCGTGACGTGACTGTACTTACTGCATTCGAGCAGATCGGTGTTGTCGACGGCTCCCGGCAGCGTGTTGAGGGCCTGGACGACCGAGTCGAAGCCGCGGGTGCGCTGCTGCTCGCCCCTGATGTAGGCCTTCCAACGGTCCACCCACTTGTTCTCAACCAAATACCTAGGCGGTGGGGGGAGACAGACCCATCGATGCATCCGTCCGTCATACACGCACGACACGATGCCTGCCTGCCTGCCCTTCATTGAACCGACCAGTAGTTGCCCTGTCCAGTGTCCCTGGAGTCATGCTCGCAGATGAGCTGATACTCCTGCTGACGGCGATCCAGCAACAGGTCCTGTCAGACAGACAGACAGACAGGGAGGAGGGAGCGAGGGAGCATCCACACGCGCACGGCGGCTGTGGTGTGGTTTGGTGTGGTGTGGTGTGGTGTGCTGACCACAAATTGGATGCACGTGTCGCATGGCGAGAGGTCGTTGATCTCAGTGGCCGGCCCGCCGTACATGGTGACCAGCCGGTGGTACAGCTGGTGACCCATCGGCCGCCACATCATCTACACACACACACACACCACCCAACACGGACACACATGAATGAATGACAAAAGATGTCCACACGTCGCCCTCCCCGGCTGTCTTCTGTCAGTGCCACTCGCCTCTGACCTGTGCGTGTGCCGGTCTGACAGTGGCGACCCGGCCGTGTGGGCAGAGGAGGCCGTTCATCTCGATCGGCCCTGGGTTGCTCATCGTCATCAGCCGCTGATACCTAAACCCACACACAATGCATTCAATGCATCCATTTCATCTCCCAGTTTCCAAAGAAGCGCGTGTGTCCGACAGATAGACAGACAGACAGACAGGCTGACAGGCTGGGTGACTTACCATCTCTGGGGAACGTATACGATGCTGCCGACGGCGCTGTCTGACAGTTCGTCCTGCTTCTTCTTCCGTGCGCGCGTCATGGGTGCCTCGGCGCGTGGCTGTGGGAGGGCGCGCTGCCTCAGGTGCTCCAGCACACTCTTGCAGTGCTCCTTGACCGTACGACGATCCTTGACGCGCTGAACCGAACCAATGAGCGATCCATGTGCGGTGTTTTCTCTCTCTCTCTCCCTGTGTGTATGTGTGTGTGTGTGGTTGTGGTTGTGTGTTGACTGCCCTGCGTACCGACTGTGGTGTGACCTTCTCGTAGAAGAGGTAGTAGGGCTCTGACCTGGCGACCTGCGTCGAGTCGGATCTGGACACGAGGCCGTCGTCGAAGTGCACCCACTGGTCGCGCTTCTTGTGGTAGACGTAGGCCGTGTAGTGCCCGCCGCCATACGAACCGATATGCTCGATGATACCTGTCAACCTGATGGATGGACGGATGGATGGATGGATGAGCCGATGAACGATACACCACACACTGGGTGTGAAAGACAGACCTACCTACCTGTACTTGTATGGCTTGGGGTTGGGGGGGTGCTTCTGTCGGTTCCGTGCGATGGCCTCCTCGTCGACAAAGGGCTCCACATCCAACTCCTCATCCACGGGGAACTGCACCGAACGACTGCACACACACACACACACGTGTGTGTGTCTCAATTCATTGGAATGCATCCACCCGTTCTGTTCCCTTCCCGCACCGCAGCCACGGACCTGTTCTTGCTGGCGAGCCATCCTGCCTCGTACTTGAACCTCTTGAGGTGTAGGCAGAGCACCTCGGGCAGGTCGTACAGCTGCAGACGCTTCTCGCCGTCCTGCTTGCTCTGACCGACCAAGGTTGGAGGAACAACGGAAATACGTGTGCGTGGAGTGTAGTATAGTGTAATGGAGTGTGTGGGTCAGTCAGGTCAGCCAGCCAGCTGACCGCACCTTGCACTTGTCGCACTCGTACTGCTCCGACCCCCTCATGTACTCGGCTGTGCAGAACTTGCGCAGACAATCGGTCAGCATGATGGGCGGCGTGAAGATCAGCCTGATGGATGGAATCAACACACACACACACAAATGGACAATGGCTGTGCCGTCTGTCCCTGCTGTCTCGCTTCAGGTAGATCGCTCGCTCCCTGACCCCTTGACGCTGCTGGCCATGAGCTTGAGAGGGGATGTGAGTGCGCCGATCATCGTGGACGGCTGGGCGTCGGGGGAATCGTCAGCACGGGGCACTCTGCTTGATGGGCAGGAAACAAAGAAAGGCATGACACGAGCTGGGCTGGTCTGTGGGCCTGCCCCTTTGTTGGTTGATGGCTCTACGAACCTGCAGAGTGCGCCAGCGACGGCCCCTCCGCCCTCGTCGCGTTTGTTGGGGATGGGCAGGTTGATCTCATACACCACGTCATAAGTACGCGACACCTGCATGGCAGTGCATGGCATGTACGCCACAGCAGACAGACAGACAGACAGACACCTCAATGTGTCAGTCGCCTCAATGTGTCAGTCGGTCAGTGGCATGCATGTGATGTGTACGGCTACCGTTTGGCATTTGCAGCACTGGATGCTGCTCGACACGCGACCCGCGAACACCGCGGCAACGATAGATGTCGGCCGGAACTCCTGCAACAAGCCACGCACGCCACACTATGCACCCACCCACGATTCCCTCCCTGCCTCTCCTCCCTCCCTGTGTTGGGAGGGATCCACTCACCTGTGGCTGTTTGTTGTCAGGCTCCTTCCTCTTCTCCTCCTCACAGTCATAAAACTGCGCCGACTGACCACCGGGCGACTCGTCGCCCCCGGCCCCGCCATCGCCATCGCCGTCGCCGTCACCATCGGCCCTCCCCTCCCCCTCCTCGCTGGTGTAGTGCGACCGGGCCGTGGTCATCTCGCCACCGCCATCCTGCTGCTCCCTCTCCCTGCGGTTGGCCGGGCGGGGTACCGCTCGCGCGTCGGATGGCAGGACGCCGTTGTGTGGCGGGCCGCCGTCGAGAGTCATCGGCCTGGGGCCGTTCATCTCCACTGCAGACGAGGAGCTGATGACAGAAATGGGAGAACCAACGCCACGCGTGAAGTGTCGGCTGTCTGTGTGTCGGACTGACTGGCTGACCTCTTCTTCTTTCGTTCTGCCGGGTCGGTCTCGGTCGGACCGTTGGGCTGTGGTGGGGGGGGCGGGGCGGGGGCGGGGGCGGGGGCGGGGGCGGGGTGCTCATTGAGACCATCGCTGGCCACAAGAGCCCTCGACGAAGTGGACGCAGTGGATGGGGCGGCCTCGATGGGTCGTGGGAAGAGCACGGAGGGGTCGGTCTCACGCACATTTGGATGCTGAGCGAGAAACGAGAAAGTCACACATATATGGGTCACTCACGTCACTCAGCAGCCATCCATCCATCGGCAGTCTGCCTGTCTGTCTGTCTGTCTGTGTCAGTGGCAAGCGTAGGGTGGTACCTGGCCGTGCAGCTCTTCGTGCATGATGTCGAGGACGAAGTTGAGGAACTCCTGAGTGTCGTGCTGCGCGTACCCCTGGAACATCGGATTCAAAGTCGACGCAACCTTCAGAATGTCCTGCAGTGGGTGCACCACACACAAGACAGACACCAACACAGCACACAACACAACCAACAAAACCATTGGGTACTGTGTGGTCGATTGTGTTGTGTTGTGTACCCCCGGTGCCTCGACGGAGACGTTGGTCTCCCACGCGTGCTGAAACAGCCGGATCAGCTCGCGAACCAGACTGCAGTCAACGTAACGTCACACCCAGCAGCCAGCCGGTCTGTCTGTCTGTTTGTCTGTGTGGCGTCACGTGAAGTGACGTGCTTGGTGTTTGTTCAAGGCGTACAGCTGTGAGGGCTTGTCGCTTTCGCCTCTGGGGTAGAGCTCGGCGGGGCACGACTTGCGCAGCGCCTTCTGGAGAGGCCGCGTGTGGATCTGTGAGGACACAACACAAAACAACACAACACAACACAAAACACAATCACAGAGATACCCAATGAATGAGTGTTGGTGTCTGTCTGTCAGCATTTTATTCACTCTCTGACTGAGTCACTCACTCACCAGGCACTGGAGCGCGGCGTTCATGTAGCACGTGTTGCCGAGATTCGACAAACCCAACAGACCAACTGGGGGCAACCACACACGTACAGGACAGATAGATAGATAGATAGATGTACTCATTGGGTTTCCACCAGTGCTGTCCGTGTGGTCCACTTGCTACTTACCGCGGTCTCTCCTCCGCTGTATCATCTGACCCGTCGGCCGCCCATACACACCAGGCTGACACGACACACACCGCACACGACACACCAGCCATCCCATCCCGTTGGTTGTCTGTCCCTGCACCGCACCCTCCCTCCCCCCACCCATTAGTGCACCTGTATGCCCTGGTTGTAGAGCCGTGCCTGCCTGCCGCTCCTCTGCCGCTCCACGCCCTCTTGCCGCCCCACGGCATCGTCGCCATGGCCGTACGGCACCTCGTTGTGAGAAGAGGGGGGTCGGTGGCGATTGGCGACGGGCGGCGAAGACGGCTCGCCACTCGGGTCGCTGAAGTGCATCATGTCGGGACTGCTGTAGTCGTGACTGTTATGCTCCATCGCTTGGGCACAGGGGACGGGATCACTCGCTTAAAACACTGGGGAGAGCCCGCAACCAACCTGATTCGACAGCACACACACGCACATAGGCCAACCAACACATGGCCATCCATAAGTGAGAGGCCGGCAGGTGAGGGCAAGGTAAGGTGCCTGCCGTGAGTGATGTGTGACTGCATCGCATATATCTATCAAATCGATCACGGCTTCTCTCTTAAGCTGGCCTGGCCACGCTCGGCTCCTACCATACACCTTTCGCTCAGCTGACTGACTGCGCATATCGTTGATTGGCGTGGCCTGATCTTTGTCAGCCGTCTCGCTTCTTCAGAGCCTCTCTGTCTGGCCTGCCTATCCTGCAGCCCTGCCCTCCTCTCACCAGGCTCACAGATGAGCAGACGGCCAGCAACTCAATCACAGCTCCAATTTCTTCAGATGCGGCGACAGATGAAGGCAGCCATTGCCGGCGGCACTCTCAGCAGCCGCACACCACACCAAAACCGGAGAAAGGATTTTTGCCAAGCTCGCAATCGTGGTGTTCGAGCTCGCCTCAAGACGCGTCAAAGGAAGAAGACAAACCATCCGAGCTGGAACGCCCATGTGATCTGCAGCCCTCATTCAAACCATGAGCAGCCTGCTCCGGAGCCGCCACTCCGAGTTCGGATCTTGCAAGGGCAACCTGTACCTCCAGCCCTTCGTCAAGGGCCCGCAGCAAGCACCACAGTTCAGGACCCACTCGGGTGAGTTCCTGCGGCGCAAGGGCATGATCGTCCGAAGGCTTGAAGAGGGCGATGAGGAGGCGTGCGCACAGATGGACGGCGAGGCCTTCTGCCACGAACCGGCCAGCGACGCCCCTGACCGGCTGGTGCAGACGCTGCAGCGTGCGAGGAGCGAGTCGGCTGACCTGCTCTTCGGCCTGTTCTCGCAGTTCCCAAATGAGGAGGTGCTGCAGGGGGTGGTCATGGGGCTGCGGACGGCGTGTGAGCCGCTCGTGTGGGACCACATGCCCTCTCACGAGCTTGACGGAGGTGCTGCAGCACCACCAACCACGCCACACGTCAAAACACATTGATGGTTCTCGTGTGTGGTGTGGTGTGGTGTGGTTGGTTCAGGGACGTTGCAGCTGTATTGTGTTCGTCTGTCCCGTTGCAAGGCGAGCATGGGCATCGCGTGTTTGGTCAAGTGCTACCTGGAGGTGATAGCCGCCTCGAGCACCATCAGCCGTGTGTCGGTGTGCTGCAAGGCCTCCCAGCTCGGCAGCTTCCTCGAGTGCGGCATGGCCGTCACAAGACACTGCAACGAATTGGACCATCTGCCAGACGGTATGTATGGTCGTATGCCACAGACAGCCACACAAACTGAGATGGACTCCGTCTTTGTGAGTACGTCACGTACGTCATTTGCTTTGTGTGGTGTGTTAGGTCCGTGGCTCGAGTTGTCCATGTGCCTGGACGAGTTGCGGACGCAGCCGTTTGTGATAGTGGACTGCTTCCCTCCCCAGGCCAAACCCTTCACGGGCAACCCCATCTGCTGCATCTTCACGCAGCAGGGGGGAGATGCCAACTGGATGCAGGTAGGTGCCCTCAGACACACACACACACACACACAGGGAGGGATGGTCGATCGAGTCACACGGATCTGTGCACTGCACGTGTTGTGTGTTGTGTTCTTTCGTTTTCAGGGAGCAGCGAATGAGTTGGGTTGCAACGAGACGTGTTTTATCCAACCGTCGAGGGACCCCCGCATCACCTCGCAGGAACTGGCGGGCACCGGACAGTGCCACTATGACCTCAGGTACATAATGAGGGAGGATATCAGCCACGACAAACCGTCAGTTTGCACACGCCTGCATCTGCGTGTCCATTGCGTCGGTGCAGGTCGTTTACCCCGCACTGTGAGGTCGACTGTGGCCACGCGTTGCTGGGCGCCGCCAAGGCACTCTGGATCTCACAGAGAGCACCGGTAGGTAGGGAGGGAGATACACAAACAACGTCTGACTGACTCACCCATCCCATCATGGGCCATCCATACGCCCCTGCTCTTCCTCCCTCCCTTGCATCTGAGCTCAGGACGACTGCGTGATAGTTTTCCACACCCGTTCGGGCGAGCTGAGTGCCCGCGTGTGTGGGTCGCAGCCGGCCGTGTTCCGCAAGGCCCGCCTGCCCATCATTGCCAACCACTCCAGCGAGCTCGGCCAGATCGGCCTCCCCGTTGCGTCATCCATGGACGGCGCCATGAGCGAGGCATCCGAGCCCTCCACGCCCATCTCCCCGGGACTGCCCCTCTCACAGACGTGGGACGAGCGGTCCGACCGTTCCTCGAGCTCACCGGGATCGGCTTACATGGGCGGCGTGCACGCGACGGTCCGTGACCGCGCAGAGTGGATCGAGTTGGACTTCCCGCTGATCCAAGCAGTCCCCGTGGACATCCATGGGGCCGACATCCCATCTTCGGTGGCCAACATGAAGCGGACCAAGCCGGCAGGAGGCGACGATGACGAGGGGCAGGACAGCGACGAGACGGGCGACCTCGGCATGTGGCGGCAGGCGACGACGAGTGTCAAGAGCACCAGCGGTGAGGGCCTCAACGGCATCTCGGGCACGCCACCGCCACGTCTGCCTAGCAGATCCTTCTCAATGCTGGGAAGGTCGCCGGGCGCGAGGCTGCCGATTCCACTGGCGGGCGGGCCCAGCACGCCCCGGGTGGACAGCACGCTCGACGTTCTCGACCACAACGAGCGTGCTGCCGTGTCGCATCGGAGGGAGTTGCTCATGGCACCGGTGAGAGAGACAAGACACCGACAGGCAGATGGGCAGATTGACAGTGTGTGTGTTTCTCTTCTCTCTCTCTCTCTTTGTTCGTTCAGTCGTTGGTAGAGGCGTTGGGTGTGGATGCCGACGAGGTGGTGTTTATCGGCCGCACCGACAGCGACATGCTCATCGAGGTGACCGACCCTGCCGTCCTGCAGGTAAGTGGGTGGTGTGGGTGCAAGAAGACAGACACGTAGACGTAGACAAGGACTCGTGTGCCGATCGATCAATGCTTCTGTCGTTGCTGTGCAGAGATTGCGTCCCGAGTATCATCGTGTGGCTGCGTGTTGCCGTCGGGGCGTCATCATCACCTGCCGTGCCACGCCCAACGACCCCATCGTCAACGAACTCAAAAAGCGGTTCTCCACACGGGTGAGGGCGACGACACACGCAGCACGACCACATGGACGTCATGCTCGCCCGCCTCGTGTGTGCGGTGCGCAGATCGACTTTCTGTCGAGGTTCTTCGCCCCGAGAATCGGCATCCCGGAGGACCCGGTCACGGCGGGTATGCGGACAGACACTCTCACATCCGTCCGCACTCTTTGCCATGTCGGCATTTCGTTCTTGTTTTGTGGGATAGGCATCTACAACTGCCTGGGTCCCTATTGGGCGTCATCTCTGGACCGTTTCGACCTCATCGCCTACCAGCTGTCGCACCGTGGGGGCATCGTGGCCATCAGTGTGGACCTCCGCAGCAGCAGGGTCAAGCTGTACGGCCAGGCGGTGAGCTCGGTGGAGGGCAAGCTGACCAAGAAGGCGGTCCCGATGAACAACCCAGAGGACCTGTCGCTCAGCGTCATGCGCATCTTCGCGTCATAGCTCGTGTGTAGCACATAGCAACAGAGGGCATGTGAGGGGAGGGGAGGGGAAGGAGGGGAAGGAGGGGAAGGAGGGGAAGAATGGAGAGGTATCTTTTTCGTGGTCTCCGGAGAGAGATGGGCAAATGGTTGTTTGGTTGTGTAACTAGATAGCTGTGTGTTGAATTTAGGGGCGGGTGGCCGACTGATTGAATGGAATCTGCATTCGGTGACACAGAGAGAGAGAGAGAGAGAGGCGACTTTTGTAACATGACAAGACGTGAATGCAATGCATCTTTCGGGGGGCTGGGTGAGCGGTAATGCTTTTTGCCTAGCTACTTGCCATGTTTTTCGTCGGTCGAGGGCGATACGATGCGTGCGGTGCTTTCTACGGGATGGGGTCGTGACGGCGCCCCAGACAGCGAACGCGTGTGTGGTGTGTGCGTATCGTGTATGTGGTGTGGTGTGTCATGTCATGTCGCTCCGAATGGACGGACTGGTGGCGCACAGCACAGCTGGGGTTTATCTATCTATCGGCCGATCAATCGACGAATGAATGGGCGGTGATCGACGGGCAATGGGGGTGTGTGTGTGTGTGTGTGCGTCCAACCGGTGTGTGGTGTGTAATCCAGTGCAGTGTGTGCTGTGTATTTTTCTCCTCTGCGGGAAAGCTTTACTCGACCCCCGGTTTCTTTTGTAGTGTGGCTGCGTGTGGCTGGCTGACTGGCATCAGGAAGGGACAGTGACAAGACAGAGGTGCGGTTTGTTTGTTGATGTCGATCTGTCGCGAAGCCCGGTGGTGTTGCGGTCGTCCTTCGGGCCTCGTTCATCTCCCGCAGCAGCGAACACACATAGTCATGAGCGGCGCTGCGTGTCTGCTGCTGAGGGAAGTGTCTGCGTGACACGTGAGACGGCGGCACACACACAGGGCAGGCATGATTGGATGGACTAACGGACGGACGATGGATGGATGGATGGATCTGGCTGCCCCCACGACTGACTGCGTACATGGATGGATCTCTAGTGTTGCCTCCCTTGGTGGCGACTACACATTCACTCATTGGCGCCCAGCCAGCCAGAGAGATGACGATTTTTGCCTCTAGCTGTGTACGGCACAACACATGGACGAGGGTGAGAGTGGGGAGGGGTGTGAGTCGCCGCATGCGGCTTTGCTGATCGGGGTATCTATCTTTTCATCTTGTGTCCATCATCGCGTGTGCACGTGAGTGAGTGAGTTGATGACATACCATACACCATGGCTGCGTGTCCGTCCGTCTGTTCGTGCTTATAGCTGCGTGTGTATTTTTCTCCCATTGCTCGATATCGATGCGTGGATGAATGAGTGAATCGGAATGCGTTGTGCGTTGCTGACAGACGTCTCCCTGCTTGCGTGTCTCGACACTTTCTGCATGCCTCCGACCGTGTAATCAACGGCCAGCTTGAAGCTCGCAACGGTGGGGGCTCGACGCGAATTCAACTTCGGTTGTCCTCACACATGGCATCGCCAGCAACGATGGTGAGATATGACATTGGCCGTTCAGGTTAGTTGCGGATGTCATGTGTCCGTGTACCCCGATCAGAAACGGGGGAACAGCCTGTGCCGATCTGATGAGGCATTGTGCGAGGGTAAGGAATATGAGGATTTTTGCGCCAAATACGACGCAATAAGTGAGGCTAACGAGACGTTCAAGGATGCCGCAAGAAGGGGCGACGAGGAGGCTGTCACTCAGTTGATGAACACTCACGGCGTGGACTTCGTGGAGGTCCATTGGAGCGTGAAGAAGACAGCAAATGAACTCAGTGAATGTTTGTGCGTTCTCATTTCTGCAGCGGGAACTCTTCCTTGAAGCTGCACTTCAGGGCCACGTGGGCATCATGTCTGTCATGTATAAGAGCAAACCTGACGTACTGCTGCAAACAAACAAGGTACCAACAAAGACAAACCATCTTGTGTGCTGCGACTGCTGCTGATGAGAAGATGTGTTGGCTTGATGGAATGCAGACTGGTGAGACTGCCATGCACTTGGCTGCCTACCATGGCCATCTTGCGGCGGTCGATCAGCTGCTGGAGTGGGATCCCAAACTGATCGATGCACGCGGCGCGGTAACAAAGCACACACATGTGTCTGAGCGACGAGGATGGTACTGGTATGTGCTTGTCGCATGATTGAGATGGTCCATTGACGCATGATGAGCGACCGCCGCTGTTGTGCTATGTGTCAACGCATTTTCCCCCGTCTGACGCCTGAGCGTGTCGATGGTGTGATTGCAGGATGGCTGGACGCCGTTCATGAGGGCTGCCGAGGAAGGTCATGTGGATGTGATGGAGTTTTTGTATGCCAAAGGAGGGGTCTCTGTTCTGACGCAACAGGCTAATGTGAGACACAGTCGAGCGGACAATGTGTCTCTCATCTGATTGATTGCCTTTCCCTCTGTGGATGACACACACACAGCCCGGAACCACGGCACTCCATAAGGCTGTAAACTGGGGCAAATCTGCAGCGGTGTCTCAGATGTGAGCGACACTGATGAATGACTGACGCGAACATCTCATCCACACACATTCTCTCTGCGTCGCTGGCTGGACAGGCTCGAGTGGGGCGGCGGTGCTCTGCTGGACATCAAGGACAATGACGTGAGTGCACACAGATGTGGTTCACACCATCATCGATGGTCGAGTGGTGTGCTCATCGTATCTCATGACGACAGGGGGACACGCCGTGGGACTATGCGGAGGACAAGCCGGAGATCAGAGAGACCATGAAGAAGTACAAGCAGCCTGTAAGGGAGTGACTTACACGCCCAGACACACGGAGCAACACACGCAATGAGGGGCCATCGGATGTGTGTGGGCATCCTTGACCAATGTCAGGCCGATGACATCTTCGACGCCGTGAAGCCGGCGATGAGGAAGCCGTTTGTATGTTCATCAACAAAAGAGGAAATGAGATCCTCAATTATTCGGGGAAATGCAAAAAAAACGTCTTCGGGGTATGCAATCGTGAGGACGACAGAAATGCACTTCAGTGGTCTGTGTGTTTTGCGCAGCGGACACCCTTCCTTTGGGCTGCATTCTATGGTCACGTGGGCATCATGTCTGTCATGTATAAGAGCAAACCCGACGTACTGCAGCAAACAGACGGGGTACCGACACAGCTAAACCATCTTGTGTCCTGCTCGTGATGAGATGCATTTGCTTTGATTGAAATGCAGGTCCTTGGTGAGACTGCCATGCATGCGGCTGCCGAGAAGGGCCATCTTGCGGCTGTCAATCAGCTGCTGGAGTGGGATCCCAAACTGATCGATGCACGCAGCAATGTAAGGGAGCACACACATGTCTCTGGCGCCTCTTTTATGAGGACTGCATGGGGGTGTGTGTTGATTTTACAGTCCGGCAAGACGCCATTCGTCGGGGCTGCCGAGAAAGGGCATGTGGATGTGATGACTGCCATGATTGACAAAGGAGGGCACAAGCAGGACCTACTCACACAGAAGGACAAAGTGAGAGACGCAGGAAGACAAAGTGTCTCTGATCTGTTTGAATGCCTTTCCCTGTGTGGATGCCACACACGCCAGGACGGCTGGACGGCACTCCATTATGCTGCATCTGGGGGCTGCTCTGCAGCGGTGTCTCAGCTGTGAGCGACACTGATGAATGACTGACGCGAACATCTCATCCACACACATTCTTCTGCGTTGCTGGCTGGACAGGCTCGAGTGGGGCGGCGGTGCTCTGCTGAACATCAAGGACAATGACGTGAGTGCACACAGATGTGGTTCACACCACCATCGATGGTTGAGTGATCTGCTCATCGTATCTCATGACGACAGGGGGACACGCCGTGGGACAAGGCGAAAAACCAGCCGGAGATCAGAGAGATCATGAAGAAGTACAAGCCTATGTGTCGGTCTCGCTGCATGATTATGTGAGTCAGAGTCTGTCGGTTACTCGCGTATTGTGAGTGTGTGATCTGACAGTAGGCTTCGACTGATAATGTGTCGTCATAAACCGAGGCTGTCACTTGCATGTATTCATGGAAATGACTCTCTGTCTCTCTCACAGTGAAAGAACTGCTACGGCGCCTTCAGCTGGTGGTCCAAGTGCATGCCGCAGCGCAACCGCACCTGCTCGCAATGCAGCGTCTACTCCGTCATCCGCCCGGCCTACGGCAACCGCCTCCTGCTGCCACGTCAGCTTGTCAAAGACAGGGTCATTCTATCATGCACACTCTTCCCCCTCCTCTGACTCCATGTCTATCTGCGGCACATGATCCAAAATCGCCGCGAACCTACGCCGGTTCTCGTCCCCCAGGCCCCTCAGCAGCTTGTCCAGATAATGCTGCACCTTGCTGCTCTCACCAAGGCCTCGATTGAGCGCCCCAGCGCCGTCGCGATAGGTCTCGAGATCATCGACGTAGAGGTAGAGCTTGCTCTTGCACTCTGCCAGCTGCTGCTCGAGGTCCTGGTACCTCTCCTGTAGCTCCTTCTTCTGCGACTCGACCACACGCACATGCTGCTCCTGGTCACGCTGCAACAGAAACTGCTGGCCCCTCTGGTTTTCCTCGGCCGCTAGCCTCGCCTCGGCCTTCTCCTTCTCCCTCTGCATGGCGTCCAGCTGCTGCTGCACCACTGTAATCTGCGCCTGCGCCTCTACAAGCGACGCCGAAACTGTTGATCGGCGCTGAGCCTCCTCCGTCTGCAGAACGCTCTTCTCGTCGTCCATCTGCTGACGGAGGGCTTCCATCGCCGCAGAGTGATCGCGCTGGGCTGCCTCCATGGCCATGGTGTGCCTGGCCGTCTCGTCGGCGAGTCGCATCTCGAGGTCCAGCTTGTCTTTCCGCAGCTGAGCGTTCTGGCAGTCCATGGACGCGGTGGTGGCGGTGTCGCTCTGCTGGCATTCCTCTATCCGCCGCGTTAGGGTGGCGAGCTGGCGCAGGGCCTCGTCAAGACGATGGGATCCTCCCGTGGCCCGTGATAGTAGCGCCTCCTGATCGATCAAAGAAGAGAGCTCATCGAAGGGTAGGTGTGGTGTATGCGTGTTTGTGTTGACTGGTATCGCACCTTGAGTGCGATGTTCTTCCGAAGCTCTCCGACCTCACTTGTGAGTTGGTGACGCTGACACCCACACACACCGATGATTCATCCATCCTCCCACCATCCCCCCGTCCCTCTGTGTGCCCACCTCTTGGTCGCGTGCCCTCCAGAGCTCCTCCAGCTCGCCCTCGAGTGCCCTCACACGCTGCTGAGCCTTCTCCCGCTGAGCGTCGGCATGGCCCTGCACATTCCTCAAGGCCTCCTGGTGCCGCGCCCTATCCTCCTCTCGCTCGCGACGCAGGTCGTCGAGCTGGCTTTTGACACGCTCCAGCTGCCTGCTCTTGTCCTCAATCATTGCCTTCAGGTTGGCCACTTCGTCGTCTCTGCTGTCATCTCGTCGAGTGATGCGACCAGAGGGGGTGCGGAAGGACGGGCTCTCCTTTCCCTCCTCTCTGGTCTCGGACCGGGAGGCTTTGAGACCGATCAGGGACGCTTGTGTGGTTCTCAAGTGGTCAAACAGGGTGCCCCTGACCTCCTCGAGCTCAAGCAGCAGTTCCCACAGCACTGGGCCACCGAAACTGGCCAGCATCTCATGTTTGAGTGGCCCCTTGGCGCGTTGAAGATATGACTCGACCCCCTGCTGCCAGGCCCCGCGGACATCGACCAGCGACACAGGGGCCGGCAGTGCGGCCGCCGACGCAGAAGCAACATCTCCGCCGTCAGCTGTTGGCAGAGGTGCGTGTGCGGCATCCGACGCGTGGGTCACAAAGGCGCTCCGCAGGGAGTGGAAGGATGACGCCTTGCCCTCGCCATGAGTGGATAGCTCTTCCTCGAGAGCCCTCTGACATAACGCTGCCGAGCGAGTGTGGTTGTCTGCCTGCCGCCTCAACAGCTTCTCGTGGATAGTCGAGAGGAGACTCTGATGGATGAAGTTCCATGACGGGCTGACCTGCACAAATGGAATGACACACGTATGCATACGCACAGCCGTCCGTCGACATCCGCCCTCCCTCCGTCCGTCCGTGTGTGTCTTGCTGGCTGACCATGTAGCTGGGTAGAACCAGGCCACTCCTCTGTCGAAACCCATCGAGTGCAGCGTCGCGGGCCTTCTCGTGCAGCACGTACAGCTCGCTCGACTCAAGCGGCACCCCGGTGGCCTTCGCCGGCAGGACGTCATCGAGGACGCCTTCGAACAAAGCGCATGCCTGCCGAGAGTACTGCTGGAGCTCCACGAGCAACGCCTCCTGGTATGGCTCCGACACAGCCATCAGTGGCGCCGAGTGCGAAGTGTCCGCTGGGGGCTGCGTCGCCGACCACCCGTTTAGCGCCTTGACGATGGCTTCCGTAAAGGCACAGAGGAGGGAGGGCGGCATGAGGCGGCCGCACCAGAACCGTTTTGGCGGGCAGGTGGCAGAAAAGAGTGCGTCAGTGAGGGTCGTCTCGCCGCCAGGGAGGACGACGATTCGTCTGTGGGGAAAGGCCCGCACCACGGGCTCGTCCTGCTCGTCACGGCTGGTCGTGTTGGTGCTGCCGGTGCTGGAAGGGAGCGGGGCAAAACTCAGGGGTGCGAAGCGTCCCTCGAGGCCAGACTCCTCTCCTTCGCCTGTCCTCTCCTTGGCCCACACGATGCACGGCATCTCGTCACGGCAGAGTCTCGGTGACCTGGCGGCACCATCTGCCTGTGGCGGGCGCAGGGTAAGCTGCAGGGCCGTGGATGTGAGCAGCTCCACCGCGGCCGATGAATCGATCAGCACCACCGAGCTTATCAGAAGGGCCAGGGAAACCAGCTGGATTCTTGCCTTGTGATCAGGGCAGCTGCCCGGCAGACTGCAGATGAGGACCACCACCAAGTGCTCTGCACTGATCTCCCGTGGCTGCGGATGGATGAGTATCCCGCTCGGCGGACAAGCATCGTCATGGCTGAGTGCTGGGCCGGCGATAAGATCTTGAAGCGGGGATGAAGCTCCGAAGGCCACGATGCACACGACGCTGACTTTGGGCGTCTTGAGTGAGTGCAGCAAGGCAGCCCCAGGCTGACATAATGACAAACGTCGAGTGCCACAATCAAAGGACACCAAATGGAGGAAGGACGACCTCGTCATCTCCTTGGAAGGAGCTCATTCCCTTCCTCCTCTCTCTGAGCTAAGCTCGCAGCGGTGACGCGGAGATCGTTGCCGCTGTTCCCTTCTTCGTTGCAGGAGGAGCGACCTGAAGCGGCCTCCCATTGACGCCTGCCGCAAGATGCCCGCCGCTTGGCGCCACTTTGTTCCGACGTCGTGTCGAGCAGATCAGAGAGGCAGTGGCACTGGCAGTCTCTCTCAGCCACCTTTGACTTACGCACCGGTCAAAGGACGGACGCCAAGCTGAGCGAGGAGCGCCCCGGCCGCTCGCGTGTCTCGACTTCTTCTCGAGTGACGCGTTTCCGCCGTCTTGGCTCCGCCGAGGCTCTTCGTCTGACTTGATGGCGTCCAGCAGTGCAGAAGCGCCCTCGTTCCTTCCCTATCTTCCCGCCAACACTTCATCTAGCCCCAATCAGGTCAGTCACCACAGATGGTATGCCACATCTTGCGACAGCGCTCGCACCGCATCACTGTGTCTGCGTGTTGTCTGGGTGTTTTGTGTGGTCAGGTGGCGGGATCCCCGACCCCCAGCAGTTTCCTGCTGGCGGACCGCTTCTCGCCCGGCATGACGGCGGGCATGGCTGAGACGCCTCTGGCACTTCTGGAGCCGTCAGCCGTCACCTCACACACGAGCGGGAGCGATGCGATGCCGCCGACGTCCCAGCCCCCTCTGTACTCCCCCGTGCTGTCGGGCAGTGGTGGTGGTGCTGGCAAGACGGCGAGTGGCCTGACGTGGGAGAGTGTGTGGACGTGCAACCCCAGCCCGCAGGACAGCGACAGGGGCAGCCTCCTGTCCGCACAGATGCCAAAGGGGGTCGTCACGCCGTTCCTCGACTGCCCAGACACAGACCACAAGGACGACACGGTCGCTCAGACCCTTCCCAGCCACCCCTTCGCTGACAACAGCGCCACCACCACCAGCAACAGCACCGATCGCACGAGCGGGTCCTTTGCAGACAGCTCCGATCGGACGGCGGCTGTGGGTGGGGGAGAGGAGGTCAGCCGCCATGAGGCGGCGGAGCAGCCGCGTGTGGACTCTCCTGCTGTGCAAGTAGAGGTGGTGGAGGGGAACTACCACCAGCAGCAGCAGCAGCAGCAACACAACACCGACCAGAATGCTCCTTCTTTCCAGCAGCACGACAACCAGCAGCCGCAGGGTAATGGTCTGCAGCATATCCAACAACAGCAACAACAGCAGCCAGGGCAGCAACAGCAGCAGCAGCAGCAGCAGGCGGCGGCGGCGGCGGGGGATCAGAGTACCACCGGAGTGGCGGCCGTGGCTCTGAAGAATGCAGTGGGGCCGCACACGCTGACGCCCCAGGTGATAAGTGAGCTCATGAAGCTGCCCAGGACCAAGACGGGCGAAATCATGAGCGTCGGATCCCTTCTGCACGAACGAGGTCAGCGGGAGGAACAAGGCAGGCAAGACGGGCTGTGCTGTCATGGTATCTCTCTTGTTCGTGTCAGGCTTGTGCAAGCCGTGTGTGTTTGTGTCCAAGAAGGGCTGTGCCAACGGGATGCGGTGCCTCTTCTGCCACTTCGAACACGAGGCCAAGCGCCGAAACAGATCCCGCCAAGACCCGGACCACCCCGCCAACCGAGCTGCCGCCATGGCTGCTGCGGCCGCCGCCGTCAAACCTACACCAACCACACCCACCACCGCCACCTCTAGCACCATTGCCAACACGGCCACTAGCACCAGTCGGCTGTCTGCCAACGCAGCCAACTTCCAGCCAAACCCGGCCGGCACCACACAGCTGTTCCTCGAGTTGGCATTGCCCCAGGAGCAGCGGCAGGAGCAACGACAGGGCTACTCGCCCGACAGCACACTGTGCCGCTCGCCGTGGCAGGACAACAACATTACCAGCAGCATCAACAAGACCAACACCAGTCCCAACCCCCACCAGATGCACCACCTGGCCAGCCACGGCCACAGCCACAGCCCGGCGGGTAGCTACGGCGGCAGCAGCAGCTACACCCACACACAGAGCCAGCCCACCTACATGCAGTCCCCCGACCCCTTCGCCACCCAGCATCCCTCACCGGGCGCCAGCAGCATGCCCGACCAACCGCCAGCGCGGTCCCCTCTCCGTCCATTACCTCACCGAGTGCTCAACAGGCCCCTGGCGCGGCCGAACAGGCCTGCTGGTGCTGCACCGACACGGCCACCGGTGGTACTCCGGGTGGGGGCGGGCGTCCTCCCTACCCCGGCGGCGGCGGGCGTCCTCCCTGCCCCGGCTGCGGCGGGCGTCCTCCCTACCCCGGCTGCGGCGGAGCGAGGGGTGAGGGAGGATCCCGCCCGCCGCTCGCCGGTGTCACCGGCTGCCCAGCCGGATCGTGCGACAATGCCGCCCCCGTACGAGGACAACGGGTTTGCCAAGGACAATGGGCGGGGCCGGCGGCTGTGGAAGAGGTCACCTGCAACAGTGACACTTGTCATGAAAGGCCGTCGCCGGCAGGACCAGGGCTTGAACCAGAACCAGACCCAGAACCCACCCAGCACCACCAGCAAGACCAACACGCCAGAGGGGGGAGAGCGAGAGGGGAAGGGCGTCTTCCTGTCACTCGTGGACCTCATTGACGGCAAGGGCGCGACAGAAGCCGCCACTGTCAAGGGGGAGGATGCCAAGACGTCGCTGTCGGGCTCATTCCGTCCTGCAGACACCTCGTCGTCGGCCATCGCAGCTGCTGAGGCCGGGACGGAGGGCAACACGGCAGCCGACAAACACGCCGCTATCGCAATCGTGGGGCCAGCCACCGACGGCCAGGCTACTGCCGACTCCCAGCAGGAGGGTGCGGGCAGCGATGCGGTGTCTGCCTCTCCCCAGGACACCATGTCTTATCTCAAGGAGCTCATCGGCAGCGACCCCCAGGCCACGGCACTCCTGTCCTCTCTTGTCGACCTGCTGTCCACCAACCCATCCACCCCGACCGAGGCAGGGGCGGACAAGAACAGCCCCCAACAGCAGCAGCAGCAGCAGCCAGAGACACCGCAAGGGACGGATCGGTCTGCTTCCCGCATGCCCCAGGAAGAAGAGTCGGTGCCCCGTTTCCGCGCCACCCTCAATCCCCACGCTGCCAGCTTCTTCGGCGGTCGTGAGCAGCACGTCATCCTCACATCACACACACCGCCGCAGACCACCACCGCACCCCAACCCAAGACCACTGAAGGTGCCGGCAGCAGCAGCAGCACCAAGTGGCGCACGGATGTCGATGGGGCCAGTGCGTCGCGAGGGCAGCGGGCCTACCAGGACTCCTCCGCCCATCCGTCGGCCGATGGGTCTATGTCGTCCCTCATGGCTGAGGCCAAGAGCGGCCGGCCGGGGCTGCTCACGCTCTCCGAGCAGGCACACGAGCTCCTCAGAGGCCTCGAGGGCGCCAGCACAGCCACGCCGGCCAACGGGGCGGCGCCAGCACGGCCCTCGCCGGAGAGCAATCGCACGACGAACAATCGCAACAGCCGCGACAATGGGCAGCTCGACGTGGCGGGATCAGTGACATCGGCATCATCGCAGGGCAGCGGCGGTGGCAATGTGGGTGGTGCGGCGGGGAGTTCGCAAGTGGGTCCCACCACTGGGCTGTCTTATGAGCAGCTGAGGAACTTGAAGGAGTACCATGAGCAGCAACTGGAGGCCATCAACGCACAGCTGCAGCGGTGAGTCACCACACACAGACAAACCGATAGACAAGCCTTCGACTAAACGATTCATGTCTTTTGTGTGTGATGTTTGTCTGCCTGTTCTTTCTTCTGCAGCTACCAGGCCCCTCCCCCGCCGCCCCCTCCTCCACCCCCTCCCCCACCACCGCCCGTATCAGAGCTGCTCAGGCGTCCTCCATGGTCGTCCTCCCAGCCCCAGCAAGTGTCCGGCAAGCAGCGGCCCATCCAGGGGTCAGAGCACAAGAGCGGCAGTGGGGGCGTCGGCACCGTCCACTCACACGCACAGCTTCACGCGCTGCTCGACCAGCTCATCCAGAGCCACCAAGACAATCAGGCGGCCAGTGGCAAGGACGATACCACCACCACCCTGGCGAGGGACTCCGACGTCCAGTTCGTGTCGCCCGTGTCGCAGAGCAAGTCGCCTGATGACAACGACACGGCGTCGAACGAGCAGTTCCTATCGCCGCTCCCCCACACCACATCGCGCGCCAAGCCCGACACCGGCAAGACCAAACTGTGCCTGGATCGACTGCTCGACGGACGGCTGGCCGACGAGGGCGCGGGAAACCATCACGGGGGCGGCGAGAATGAGATGTCGCCCGCCACCAAGGGCGTACTCGACGGCCTCTTCGCCTCCGTGGGCGGCAAGGGGGAGGTGGGCGTTGGTGAGCAGGAGCAGCATCAGCAGCAGCAGCAGCAGCAGGGGGAGCAGCAGGGGCATGTGGGTGTGTGTGAGGATACGAACGTGTTGCCGCTGGAGAAGCTGACGGTGGACCTGCTGTCGAAGCTGCCCCAGGACCGCGACGGCAACATCCTCTCGGTGGGATCCATCCACCACCATTCAGGTGCGCCACGACACGACACGATACCACACACGAGAAAAGCCCCCCGTGCGGTGGGGTGCGGCATGGCATGGATGATATGATCTCGTGTGTGCCTGCCTTGTTTCCGGCTCACCTGTAGGTCTGTGCACCCCCTGTGATTCGGCCAAGGAGTGCCCCAAGGGCATCCGCTGTCTCTACTGCCACTTCGACGAGTGCAGCAACACCAACACCGCCGCGACGGCAGACCCCCGCCCCCACGACCCAGACAGATTGCTGCAGATCGCAGTGTCCAGGGGTGTGAGCCCGTCCATCGCAGCGGCCGCCGCCATGGTACCCCTCCCGACACAGCAGCGCCCCGACGGCCGTTGAAGCCGGCACGATGGCACCGGCAGCGGCGGCGATGACGAACTGCCGAAAGAGGAGTCGCCCTCACGCAACCAGTGAGGCCGCCAGGCAGGGAGCGAGGGAGGGACAGAGAGAGAGGGAGGGAGGGAGGGTCTGCTGACAGTACGGTAGTGGTAGATGATCTCAGCTGACATCGGCCTTCTTAGCGAGTGCCGGCCGGCCGGCCGGGTGGCTGCATCAAACAAACGTTTCGCAACTCGTTTTTCCTTTCTCGGCGGCCCTGCTAGGCTGTGCTGTGGTGTGCTGTGCTCGGCAGCCAGCCAGCGTGTTGTGGGTTTTCTTCGGCTGTCTCTCTGCCCGTCTGCCTGTGGGGGCTGGCGGGTCGGGTGGCGTTTCCTTTTCTGTTTTCTTTCCTGTGCGTCTCGTCTGTCTGTCTGTCTGTCTGATGGATGGATGGATGGCCTACCTGCCTGCCTGCCTGCGTGAGAGGGTGAGTGGGTGTTGTGTACAGGCAGGCAGCTGCGCAGGCAGGCAGACAGACGGACAGACCGGCGAAAACGAAAGGGGAACGGAGTGGGGAACGTGTCAAGCATCCATCATTGGACCGATCAACGAATGGCTGATACCCATGCCTAGGTGCACATACGCATGCCCATCTATCTCTGTGCGGGTGTGCGGGTGTGTGGATGGATGGATGGATGGCTGCGGTCAGTGCCTAGTGGCTGGCTGCATCGAGGCGGGAATGCGTGTATGTGCCGACTAATTAATTAAGGGAGGAAGGAAACAAGGGTCTAGTCTACCTTTCTGTCTGTCTACATACAAAGCCGATGTAGCCAATATATATGCGAGGGAGCTGCAGCAAACCAGGGAGGCATGGGAGGGAGGGAGGGGAGGGAGGGAGGGGAGGGCTCGTGTTTTGGACGAATCCTTTTTCGGCTTGCATGGATGTGCACGTTGGATGGATGGATGGATGGCTTGGCGAGGGGTGTGGGGTGGAGTCGATGGTATGGTTTATAGAGAGAGAGGGCGGCTGGCTGTGGCTGCAGTTCGCAAAGGCGATCGATCTCTTTTCGGCTGTGTTGTGTTGTGTACGCTATGTATGCTGGGCCTGTCTGTCTTTTGTGTGCATAATTAACGAACGACTGACTGACTGATTGACACATCAATGGATCAATCAAGGACTGACTGACAGGAAGGCAGGCCTCTCCTGTCGTCTCGTCTCGTCTCGTCTCGTCTCGTCTCCCTCTCTAGCGAAAAGGCCTGTATACCGACACACCGACCTGCCTGCTACTTTTCTTTCGATGCATGCCGGTCAAAGGGCGGTGTGCGCGTTATGAGTGAGAATGATGGATGATGGCGATATTGACAGAAAGTGAGTGCATGGATGGCATGACGCGCAGCGAAAACACTGCGCCGCTCTTTTGTTACATAACAAACAATACATTCGGCCCGGGGGTGGGTGGGGGTGAGGGGAAGGGGAAACAGGGGAGGGAGGGGGGAGCCTGGCGAACGCAGTGCAGCCAGCCAGCTGCGTCGATGGGGTCGGAAAGAGATCCACAAGACGTATAATAAGCAGCCAGCCAGGGAGGGAGCCAGGGAGGGAGGGAGGGAGGCGGGCAAAGGTGACACTACCCACTTGCAAGCTGATTTGTACCAGAGGGCATTATGCCTTTTGCCTCACAGACAGAAAGCCCACTGGCAGACATATTTACGTGAGGGAGGGAGGGAGGGAGGGAGTGAGGGGTCCCTATTCCTTCTTCCTTCCTGCATGTGCCTTCAGTGCCCTCCTTCTGTCGCTCTCTCGATTGCATGTGCGTGACTCGATTGCATCCACGTCATTCATGTCAGCCAAAGGCACACACACACAAAGCAACCAGCCCCAATCGTTTCTTCTCTGTTGCTGTTCAATCCATGGGGAACGGGTCAGCTGTTGCGGTGCGGCCCCTCCTCTCTGTGCCCATCACTGTCTGCCGTGATCTGTCTTGTCTGTCTGACCTGCTGCCCAAGGCCGTATGGCCGGGTCTTGTGTGTGTTGCGTGTCTGTCTGTCTGTCTGTCTGTCTGCATGTCGCAATTCGAGACACTGACTGATATCAGTGCCGCGTGTGTGGTGGAAGGAAGGATGGATGGATGGGATGGACGGACAAGGAGAACGGTGGCTATGACGGATCGATTCGATGCATCCAGTGGCATCGACACTGCCTGTCAGTCAGTGAGAATGAGTGGGTGGATCGGCCGCATAGCATATATGGGCGGCGCGTGTCGTGTCGTGTCGTATCGGTGTCCGGACACGTAATTCAATGTTGAAAAACAACACTAGCATTCAAGTCGCCCTGCCGCTTGCCAATGCCCGTCAGAAACGAGTCAGTTGTTCAACCGAATCTTCTCACGATGATGACTTTGTGTGTTGGCACGTGTCACTGTGGGAGGCCTTCGTCAATGCAGCTTGTGATGGGCTTCATGTAGATAAATGCGCGTGGCACGCCCCATGTCTGTCTGTGTCGGAAACCAATCCGCACACACATGACACATGACATGACACACATGATACACACGACACACACGACACGGAAAAAAACCCGACATAAAAGCCGTGGGCTGGCGTGGGCTGGCGTGGGCTGGCGTGGTGTTCATTGGCTTGCATCCCTGACAGAGTCTGCATTACAACAAATTGACGTCGGATCAGCCAACCCAAACCAGTCAACAAAAGAAAGGTCACCACCCGAGGGGCAACGCTAGATGTATATATATATACACGCAGCCAGCCAACGAGCTGCTGGCCAGCTCACATGATAACACACTCGCTCTGCTTCTTCCTCTCCACCTTTTCGTCACTCCGCCCGTCACCCCCCTTCATGGCCTCCTGTAAGAGAGACTCGTCGCATCTCCTTCGAGCCACTGTGCCAGCCCGCACGGCCACAGCTGAGTGAGGGCATCCAGTCAGCCAGAACAAGAAAACACATATGAGCGCTTGTCCGTCCGCCCGGACGGCACGCGCTCAGGTACGTACCTGTGTCACTGTTCTCCTTTGCGCTGACAGGCGTACCGTTGGCCGCTGAATGGAAACACATACACAGACGATGGAGAGAGTGTCATTCTACACGCACTTGGATTGCCGGTGTGTGTCCATCACGTCACTCACGAGCGTACCTTCCGACACGTCTGGCACTTCTCTGTAGAAGACGATCGGTTTGGTCCGCAGGAAGCCCTCGCGTTCGGCAAAGAACACGTCGGGTTTGTCGTCGGGGTTGACGCGAAAGTGTCCTTCGAACTGGATCTCGTGTGGCTGTGCGCCAGAGTACACGTGGTACCACTCTACCATACTCTCTTGAACCTCCCTCATCGTCGCGCAGTCCTCCATCCGAGTAAGCATCCCCCACTCCCACTCCCGCTTCCGATACCAGCGCTCCACCGACATCCGCAAGCGTCTACCGCTTCAATCAGGCGTCTGGTCGTCCCCCTTTCAGGGCTCAATCCGCTTCAATTTCTCGGCAAGCCAGGAAGTTTGGAGCGGTGTCAGGGAGCACCCTAGGCCGTGATGGCATAGGATATATGCGGCGGCGCGTGTCGTGTCGTGTCGTGTCGTATCGGTGTTCGGACACGTAATTCAATGTTGAAAAACAACACTAGCATTCAAGTCGCCCTGCCGCTTGCCAGTGCCGTCAGTCGGAAACGAGTCGTTCACATTGTCCTTCACCGTTCATGGGTCAGTCAGTCAGTCAGTCCACCAGAGAGTTCCTGACAGGGGTATTTCAGGCGGTGCGTACTGTCAACAGACCTGTCCTGCTGGACAAGCAGCCTCTGGCGGGAGTCATTTAACTCCCGCTGGTGTCTGCAGCCCCGCGTGGAGAGGCAAGTTGTCAGCACGTACCCTACTCGCCCCAATTGCTCACTTGCCCACTCAGCCATCCCATCCCATCCACACCACAGTGACTCGTCCCTCACTCAACTCACGTATGGGATGGATGGATGCTCCAATGAATGAATGAATGCACATATGACATGCGCCAGGCCAGGACGCATCGTCAATCTACCAGCGATCCAAAAAACACGATGAAGGGGGGGCGGCAGGAGGGGGAGGGGAGGGGAGGGGAGGGGGGAGGCCTTACACACATCGTGCAGCACAATACAGTGCACACTCAATCACAGCACTCTCTCTCAACGGACAGAAAGAAACAAAGCAAACTTGCCACCATGTCCACACGCAGTGCCGGACGGGACGAGTGCATTCAAGCCACGACAGCGCTCTGGGTGTGCGCGAGCAGAACGAGAAGAACTTCGAGACCGTTCGAGGCCTCAAGCCCTCCGTTTGTCTGCACCCTCACAGCACACCGCAGCTCCCGCACAGCACACGCGAGCATTGCAGACAGACCGTGCAGTCGATCACTCAAGTCGTCAAGTAAGATAGAAAAAACAGCAGTGGTACACGGTGCCGGCAGGGCACCGCATTCTTCTGCAGACACACAGTGAGAGCAAAGATAGATAGCTGAGCACATGTGAGAGTATGGGGGCCGTCATTCTCTCACCTTGTAAATGTGTCGTGTTGTGTGTTTAGATGGAGTGCCGCTTGACCAGTAGGTCGCTCATGGTGCTCATCTTCTCAAACGCCGCCGTCAAGTGATACACCCTCTCCAGCACCTGACCATGACAACAACGCACAGCACACACACACACAGCCCCGTGTGTCTGTTTCCTTCCGCGTGTGTGTGGCGTCTGGCTCACCTCCTCGTTGTTGCTCCAGACATCGATGAGCGCCTGTCCGTAGCCGTCCTCTTTGCAGCCCTTCGCGGCCTCCATTGCGCTGTCATTGTTGATGGCCTCCTCGATGAGCTCCACATCGTTGAAGTCAAAGCCCAGGTCGGCGAGCCGCTGTTTGGCCATGGCCACCCGCTGCTCCTGCCTCTGGCGCTCCTCATCGGCCATCTCGGCCGAGCCCCAGCCCTCACGACCACTGGTGATGTGAAACATACCGCCTGAGCAGATGGAATGAAGAAAAAATCCATCAGAGACCCTCTGTGTGTGTACCATGCAGGCAGCCAGGTGTCCCTACAGCGGAGTCGCAGCACGAGCTGGAGGTGCGCCATGTGTTGGATGTTGTAGTTGCCGAGGAGCTGGTCGTCCTTCAGTTGCGACCCAGCAAAGATGAGCCGCTGCTGGTCCGGCGGGATGCCCTCCTTGTCGTGAATCTTGGCCTTGACCTCCTCAACAGTGTCGTACGCACTCACGTCCAGAACAAAATGCTTTCCTGACACGACACATGCACAATAAGAGAGACACTACAGGTATCTCCAGTGATACAGATGCTGGCCATACGCACATGTCCGTGTATCTGACGAGTATGTACCAGTCAGAGTGGTTAGAGTGATTTGCATGTCCTTGTCCTTGCACCGGCGCAACTCAGTGTCCTTGCCCACCATGGCCTCGGTGACGTCGACCGCCTCATGCTTGAGCTGGCTGGGCGCCGCCATCTGAACGCCCACAAGTCAGTCAGCAATGACAGGTAATCGGAATCTCCTGTGTGGGGGCATGTGCTCGGCGTGGACATACCTGCTTCTCGGGGGCCATTCCTGCGATGGTGGTGAGCATGGCGGTGGGGCTGGCGCGCTGGACGGAGGGGCGGCCGAAGATGGCGTCCACGCGCAAGTGCGAGTCGTCCATGCGCTTCCAGGCCTCCTGCAGACGCCCCAGGGCGATAGTGGACGAGAACATGGTGCTGGTAGTTCCGGCAACGGGCATCGTATATCGCTGATACAAATGGCGACAGAGAAAAGGCTTTTCCTGCTGGCACTCAACTCGAATATATATCTTCGTTGAGCCTATTCCGTATTCCGGATCCTACGACAAGACGAGCAGTTTCCGGATCCTGTGGCAAGACTGCGAGCTTCGAATAGGAATGCGAGCTAAGAGTTGGAGTATCAGCAGTAGCTCGGGGTAGCGAGTAGGAATGTGACGAAGCCGAAAGAAGCATTCAGTGACGACGGAGGTCTCATGGACACGCAAGCTTGGGTCCACGCGCATCACAAGTCATGTCTCGTAGATCTCGCCCGTTACACCCCTCTGTCTTCGTGAGCTCTTGGGTGGCCAGCTAGTGCGCTGTTGTCTTGTAGAGCCTCATTCGTCGAGCTCAGATCCATCGTCACTGTCTCGCATCTCTTGCAGCATACGGCCGAGCACTCGACATTCATCTGTCGTGTGATTGAACAGCGGACGTTTTCGTCGTGTCGAGCAGAGACGGCAGAATAGCTGCCGGCGCTCTTGGGCGGCACCAGCAACGGGCAATGATGCCACAGTTGATGCTCCCTGTCCTGTATTGCATCCAGACAGGGTGTGCGGGTCGGATGGACTATGCGTACCGTCACTGAGCTCCGCAGTAATGCGGGCGGCCATACGGCGCATCTTTTCGTAAGTGAAGTCCACCTGCCCGATGAACACACTCCACAGAAAAGCACACATTGCGTTCGCTCTGTGAGCACCCAGCCGCACGATCATCTTCTGTACGATGTCGTCTTGTGTGCGCCTTTCTGTACCATACGCCTTGTTGACGGCAAGTGAGAGACGGTCAAGGTCTCCAAGATTATCCATGAAGCCCTTGCTCTCGTCATAATCCCACCTGTCGTATTCGACATTTGTCTGTGTGCGCCTCTGCTCGATGCTCGGCTTGTACCTGCGACATAGAGCCAACAGAGACACATACCCATCGTGTGTGGTGGTTGCCTCCTGGACCGTTCCTTGACAGTCCTTGCCCTCTGTGGCCCTGTCCAGTGCTCTCCACAACATCCATCTTTCCATCCTCATGTTGCGGCGTTGGACATCTGTGAGCGACTCGTCACCGACAGCTCGTCATCGGTTGACGGATGGAAGTACTTGGCCATGCCATCGATGCCATAGAACATGCCAGCGAACGACTGACGCCAGCTGTTGTAGTCGCTCTCTTTGCCGCTGAAGCGAGGAGGGTTGGTGGCGATGCCATCGGCCATCTTGTACCACAACTCACTGTGTGGCACTTGTTGGATGACGTCACGTTGCTCGGTCATCATCACCGGGAAGATGGTGTCTCGTCAGATGGTGAGGGAAGGCACGCCAGATGGCTCATCACACCCGAGGTGGGCTTTCATAACCAGTTGGAGTATCAGCAGTAGCTCGGGGTAGCGAGTAGGAATGTGACGAAGCCGAAAGAAGCATTCAGTGACGACGGAGGTCTCATGGACACGCAAGCTTGGGTCCACGCGCATCACAAGTCATGTCTCGTAGATCTCGCCCGAGTAACTCGGTTTTGCCCCAGTAACTCGGTCTCCGCTCTAACTCTAAGGTCGAAGTGAAAAACTTCGTGATGGAGTCAAGGAGAAGAAGGCCAGGTAATGCAGCAGGAAGCCGAGCTCAATTTGCATGCTTTTGATGAGCTGATCACCTTTCTGCCATCTTTCAGATCTGGCAAGGCAATGCGGCCAATGGCATCTGCGCCTGTTGGCCGCTGCAGCTCTGTTCCTTTCCCTGCCGCCGCCAGCTCTGTCATTTCGCCTCCCCTCCCGCCTTGCAAGACGGTCGCAGCGCACAGCGACTGCATCTTCACCGCCGGACATGCAGCCCCGGCGAGAGCACTTCGATAGCGCCGCCCGTGCACTACTGCCTCTTGCCGTCGCGCCCTTCCTGACATCCCCTCTCCCCGCCTCTGCTGAGCCGTTCGACAAGCAGAATAAGCTCCTGAAGGTGGCCGGCCTGCCGCCGGTCAAGCCGGATGACGTGCCCAAGGGATTCAATCTGCTGGTGGACGTGCTGGATCAGTCGGAGATCTACGGCAGGGTCCGCGAGCGGGACCCCGTGATTGTGCAGTTCGTCTACCCGTCTTCGTGGCTGGTCGTTCGGCCTGTGGTGGACAAGAATGGGCAGAGCGGCACGATCACCGCAGGCAACCAGAAGACGGAAACAGCTGCTCTGTTCGTGGTGCCTAACGACACCGGCGCGAAGGGCAAACTCAAAGACCAACCGGTGAGTATATTATGGAGCGAGGGAAGGCGCAGCACGGTGACGTGACTGTGCCACATGCCATCATTGCGTTTGGTTGTGTGTGTTGTGTGTGTTGTGTTGTGTTGTGTAGATGAGTTTCTGGGAGGGTTTGGTTGGCCGCTGGATATCTCAGAAGGGCGAGACGAGCAGCGGCCTGAAGATCCTCAGCAAGTATGCGGCCGAGGCGTCTTCCAGCGATGAGTACATGGTCGTCAACTACCGATATGAGCTGGCCACGGGCGCGGGATTCACAGTATACAGGTACGACGGACGGACGAGCCACAGAACACACACACAAGGGCGCTCGCACTTGTGTCTGTCTTTCTGTCTGTCTGTCTGTCTGTCTATCTGTGTGTGTGGGTGCGGTGCAGACGTGGTGTTGGTGCGGTGACGACGACAGACAAGTCGGTGGAGTGTCTGTTCACGGCCACGACGGAGGAGAAGTTCCGCAAGGTGGGCCCCACACTGCAGAAGATCGTCGACTCGTTCCGTTGCTACCAAGACAGAGAGGCCATCAAGGGCGCAAGGCTCAACAAGTCAGCCGTCAAGAAAGCTTAGCTTGACGAACGACAGACCAACGGTCCGCCCGATGGGGCTGATCAGACCAGACCGATGGACGCTTCACGAAGTGATTGCATAGCATGGATGCGTGTGTTGTGTTGGTTGTGTTGAGCGGGAGTGATTTTTCTTCCATACCCTACGTGAGGGGGTGCGTGTGTCAGTCATCTGCACCAGGTTGAGCAGATGGCGAGATGGATGGATGGATGGATGGGCACACGGGAGTGCCGTTTGGAGAGAGGGACGGGTGGAGTGGTGCGCCGGGGGCATCCATGGAGTGGGTGGACAAATCACTCCATCCAGCAGCGAGGTCAGAGAGAGACACATTTAGGACGACCAACGACAGACAGACAGGAGATGAAGATGAAACTGTGGATCCGATTCATATGCCTCCCGAAACAACAAACCAAACCGTACGCAGTCAGCCCACCCACCCGCTATGAACAACAACTCGTCATTCACACCATCGCCCGATCCTCCGATCACCCCCCTCGAACGCGATGAACGCCACCAGCCACACCCACAGCACCTGCACGCAGCCCGATGTCGGCCACCTATCGTGATCGGCCCAAAGGGCAGCGATGCCGAGTGGCGATGGATGGGCGAAGTTGCTGTTGGTGTAGTCGTTGTCAGGCCATCTTCGGCGTGACGGTCACGAGTCTGCGTGGTGTGGTGCTGTTGTAGTTCTTGGTCTTGGACTGACGAATGTGTGAACACTGCAGCCAGCCATCACACACACACACACACACACATGAATGTCTCCGTGTGCGAGGTGAGTATGTGTGTCTCTCTCTCTGACTGACGGTTGGTTTGAACTTGACGATGTCGGCTGCTTAGAAGAGGACGAACGGGATATAAGGTGTAGGCAGCGATGGTCCGACTTGCGGGGACAGCCGAGTGAGCCCCCAACGACACCGTGCACACACACACAGGGGAGACACACACACACAGGGGTCCATCCACGCGCAGCACACTGCGGGGGCAACGCGGGGCAGGACTGCTGCATGGCGTGGCGGCACAAAGTCATCACCCTCTCCGTCAACTCGGGCCCGCAACCGATGGCCTGCAGCGTCTCGCGCAGCTGCGTGCACGCCGTGTTGGGGATGGCCGATCCCTCCACACCCTCCACTGGCGACAGCAGTGGCACGCGGGGGGAAGGGTAAAGAGGTCGAAGGGTAAGTGGATGGCGTGGCGGAGGAAGTCCAGCTGGGCCTCCTTGTTGTCCCACACCTTGCCGACGACCACATCCAGGGGGAACAGGGCGCCCATTGCCGCCCTCTGGTGGGCGGCCATGATCAGCTTGAACGCCTTCTCGTCAGGCAGAGACAGCACGGGTGTGTCGAGATACACCCACACGGACAGGCCCGGCCCGCTGCTGTTGGTCGCGACCTAAGGGCTGGTCGTGTCAGTTGCTCACCCGCAGCTGGCGATGATGTCGGCGCCCCAGTTGAGGTCCGGGAAGGCGGACATGAAGCTGTCGATGAAGACATCGATGTCCCAGCAGCTCCCGCTCTCGGCGTCGTTGGTTGCGGCCATCATGGCGATCATCTCGGCCACCTCACGCTCGCCCATGTCGGTGGGGGGTGGGGGTGACACACAGCTCCGGATGCTCAACTCGTCCTCCTGGAGAGCGAGGCCACGCGGGCGGCTGTACACGTCCAGGGGATTGACATGACGGCCTGCAGCCAGCCAGCCAGCCAGCCAGCCAGCCAGCAACACACAACACCCACATGAATATCAAACGGCCCCTCCCTCGCCCTCTCTCTCTGGTCCATCCACGTGCTGTGTGTGTGTGTTGCTGTGTGTCCGGACCTACTTGATCCTTCTTTGCCCAAAGCGCCGCCCTTGTATCCCATCTTGAGCAGCATCTGGAATCCCTGGCCGCACGTTTGCTGCACCTTCTCGACGACCCAAGGCAGCGACTGGATGAACTTGTGGCACCGCTCCTGCCAGCTGCAAACCGGGTATTTCTCCTCCCTGAGAAGCGGCCAGGGCTTGGGGGCGGCAGCCTGCATACACACACATCAGATCCGTCCACACCAATTGGTCCACACAGACACAGACAGAGACAGATAACAGATGCACAGCTTGTGTGTCTGTGTGTCTGTCAGTGGCTATGTATGGATCCAGTCGTGTGCGTGACCGACCTTCTCGACGAGCATAGGCGCCTTCTCCTCACGAGTGTGGGGCTCCTGCGGCGGCTCAATGGAGCCGGCGGCCCTCGGCTGGGACTCGAGCACAAACTGCAAACATACCCACAAGGCGGGCAGATGCGCGAGAGGTCGTTCCGTTCAGTCAAGAAGTTAGTTACCTTAATGGGGGGCATTCGGTCGCCTTGTCGGCCACCAGTGAGTCCCATCTCCACACGACCCAGGGCACGGTTGCTGCCATGGCCACGCACCTCCTCGGCCAGCTGCGGCGGCCCCCTGATGAGGCCCATTTAGTCATGCCGTTTGCCGCCGGTGGGTCGTATCTCCATGTCGCCCGAAGCGCCATTGCTGCCACGGCCCTGCGCCTCCTCGGTCAGCTGCTGGGGTGGTTGCTGGGGAACCTCGGGAGGGACGGCGGCATCTCCTCGTTCGCCAAAGAAGAACCTGTGAGTGGCAACGGAGAGGACGACACAACAGGATACATAGGACACACACAATGAATGAGTGGTGCTCCAGTGCGTGTGCATGTGTGTGTGCGTTCCTCACCTTAACGGTGGTCCTCATTGTGCTGCGATCCGTTGTCCTTCACGTCGCCCTTCGCCCCGCCACCAACACCCCGCTGCCCGGCCTTAGCGGCCATCGACAGATCCGCCTTGGGCACTGGTAGTACTACAGCCTCCCACCCCTCACCCTCTCCCTTGGCTCCTCCGTCTGCGGCCGTCTCGCCATCCTGTCCGCCCTCGTCGGCCGCATTGCTGCTCGGATGGGCTGTCTGTATCTCAATGGGCTGTCCAGAGCCTTCCTGCAGGCAGCGCATCCACACAACGACACCAACCAGAGACATGCATAAACATACTGGTTGGTGCGAATGGTGACTGACTCACCTGAGCGCCTGGCTGTTCGGGTCTCGGTGAGAGAGCGCCTCCACGATAACAAGCTGCCATTGCGGCGGCAACTCCCGACTTGGGAGCCGAGGACTTTGGCGTCCACGCCTTGCTGTTGAGCAGTGTGGGCCAGTGGGTAATTCTCACCGCCGTGCGATGGTGCCGGTGTAGAGAGGCTCTTCGTGTGGGTGCTGGCCGCTGGCTGAAGTGGCAGAAGGTCTTGGTCACGGTGAACCGCCATTCTGGCGGCAGCATGGGCGTAGCGAGGGCCGCGGGCTCAGCATTTCCGTGATAAACTTGGTGATCAAACAGGTCCTGCCGCACACACAACACAACACAACACGACGCCATCAGGGATGGGAATGCATCAACACAACAATGAGGAATGCATCTGTCTTCTGTCGAGAAATATGAATTCATCCGCCCGCCCGCCCGCCACAGCCGTCCCTTGTGTGGCTATTCTGCCCCTGGCCTGCATGCATGGCCTCCCTTATGCCTTCCTGCCTCCCTGCCCGTCCCATCATCCACCATATTGCATCATCCATCGTGTCGTGTCCAATTGGTCGTGTCGCGTCGTGCTGTTCACCTTCGCGTCCTTGTGCCGCTCGTCGGGCGGGGCCTCGGTCCGGTGACCAACTGCCTTGATCAGCACGACATTTCCTCTCTTCCACTGCACTGCGCCGATTTCACTGAGGAATTATTTCACGCGCGCCCTAGCTCCTTTAACGGCGCGCAGATCTCTGGCGATTTGTTGTTGGATGCGATGGCTGGGGAGAGCTACAAGGAGATCTCTGAGCAGGTGTTGCTGAAATGCGTGGGGCAGGACTGGTTCAGGCGCAAGCACAAGCACCTGGTCTTCAGCGGGCCGCAGTTCTACCTCGAGACCCTTCAGGGCGAAGACGGCGGCCTCCTCAATCGGCGACTGGACCTCACCAAGCTGCAGACACTCGACGTGTCGGGTACACAGATCACCCATCCACACACACAAACAAACAAACAAGAAACACATGGAAGGCGGCACCGTTTGTTTCCTCTGCTCTTTCTTCCATTCCATCAGAGAACAATTTGGCAGACGTTAATGGGGTGGTTCAGGCGGACAAGGGGTTCCGTGAGCTGCGTGTGCTCAAGGCCCGCAAAAACCAGCTGACACGACCGGTGCTGAACCTGCCGACCTTGATGGAGCTGAATCTCTCGCACAACCAGCTCAAGACCATCCCACCGCTGGACTGGCTGCCCAGCCTCGAGATACTCCTCCTCAGCCACAACCAGATGACCGGCTCCTGGGACGCCGTGGCCAAGGCGCCGCGGCTGAAACGACTAGACCTCAGTGACAACCAATACGACCTCGTGCCATCGAGTGTGAGTCAGCAGAGAGAGGGAAGGAACGGATGGATGGATGGATGTGGGTGCTGGTGGACGGACATCTCTCTTTCTTTCTGAGTCGGCTTGTGTGTGTAGGTGGCGCAAGGCTACGAGGTGCTGCGTGGTCTGCAGCAGCTGCAGAATCTGCGGCTCAAGGACAACCCCTTCGCCGGCTGGTTCCCAGAGTACCAGATATTCGCCATCAAAGCCATCAAGACGCTGCAGAGACTCGGTGGGGGGGCCGGTGGCCATGGACAAAGGAGGCGGGAGAGGCGTGTGGATGGTATGGTTCTCTGTCTGTCTGCGGCAGATGACGAGACGATAACGAAGGAGACCCGCGACGAGATCCAGTCGGAGCAGCTGCTGTCGCTCGACAGGCACGCGCTGCACACCCCGCACCAACGGATGGATGGAGGTTATTGGTTTGGTGTGTCATGTCACTGTGTGTGTGTAGGTATGATGAGGTGTACCACGAGCGGCGTCGGCTGTCGCAGGGCATGGCGCAGAGACCCAGACAAAGGACAGACGCAGCAGCCGCAGCACAGCTGCTGCCCCTCCCAAGGTCACACACAAATCCACACCTGGATGGATGGATGGATGGATGTGTGTATGTTTGTCAGGTTGATAGAGTTGCAGGACGAGTCGTTGTCCAACCCCGATCGGTGTGTGCGCAACATGTCACAGATATACGACGCCACCGACCAGCTACAGGCACTCCCACCCGACCAATACACAGAAATATTCAGAGGACTCAACGACGACGACGTACGTGTGTGTCGAAAGAGAGAGAGGGCGTAATGAGCACCTGCAGTCCTTCTCTCTCTCTCTCTCTCTCTCTCTCTGTGTCTGTGTGTGTGTGTGTGTGTGCAGCAGCGTCGATCTGCTGTCGAGAATTTCATCCAGCAGATGACGCTTCTCATGGAAAGACACGACACCGTCAGATCTATTGCACTCAGGTACACACAATACACACACACACATTCACACAAATACAGACCAAATATATGAGTGTCTGCCGTCCCGTCCGTCCGGCCGTTCGTCAGGTGTTTGGGCAAGTTGTCGGTGGTCACTAAGGGCGGATTGGGTGAGCAGTGTCTGCTTGCGCTCGGTGAGGCGATGCTCGGGGGCCCCGCCATGGAGAGGGAGGTGCTCTCCGTCCTCGACGACCTCATCATCCCCTCAATCAGATCCAAACCACTGCAGGCACGGCACCCTCACACACACCTTTCCCCACACACCCACCCGATCCCATCGACGTGTGTGTCCGTCCAGGACGAGTCGTGTATGGTGGTTGTGAGGGGCCTGGCGGGTCTGTCTGTGGGCGACAAGCTGGCGGTGGCCTACCGCGAGATTGTGCCACAACTCGTAGAGTGGTTCAAGGAACAGCCCAACAACGAGTCAGTCAGTCAAGAGACAAACACCTCCGTGGCCAGCTGCGGGGCAAGGATGGACGTCTGTGACTGGTGTGTCTATGTGCAGGCACGTGTTGGGTTTGCTAGCTGTAGCGGTCACGGTGGAGGGCAACGCAAGGGAGGCCACCTCCTGTGGCGTGCCACAAGTCAGGCGGGCGGCACGCCCACACGCACACGCACACAGTGAAAAGACGTCTGTCCTTCATGGAAGCATGTGTGTGATCCAGTTGCTGCTTGGGAGTCTGCAGTCGATGGGCATCAATCAGGGCGAGACCAGAGAGCCATACATCAAACTGCTACGCATCGTGCAGTGAGCAAACATAAATAAGTGTGCACACGCAGTCAGAAAGGCCGTCTGCTTACCGTTGTCTGTCTGCTTCTGTGTAGGTACACGGCTCTGTACGACGAGGGTGCGAGCCGCTTCTATGTGCGTGAGGGTCTGCACCGCAATCGGCTCATCAACGACATCAAAGACGTGCTGCAGAAAAGCATGGGTCAGCGACCGGGCAGGCGGAAAGGGGAGACCCAACCCAGGTGCACTCATTCGGTGTGTGTGTGTGGGTGCAGGTGAGTTGAGCATCGCACAGGCCCGCACGGCGGCCGCCGCCATCGAGGCG
The DNA here is from genome assembly GCA_001179505.1 of Vitrella brassicaformis. NCBI lineage: Eukaryota > Vitrellaceae > Vitrella > Vitrella brassicaformis. The sequence continues at coordinate 148,548 of CDMY01000170.1, forward strand.
CTCATCGCCATCATGAAGTCAAATCCACAGGCACGGCAACGAGGGGAAAAGTGAGTTTGTGTGGGCAGGTGTCTGTGTGTGTGTTGTGTGTGTGTTGGCTCAGGCGTTGCATGACGCGTGCATGTCTTACCACGTGGTGGACATCTTCCTGGGCCCCGCCAAGGAACACATCGCCGACCCTCTCATACTCGCCGCGTCCATCAACGGTCCGCACACACACATACACATACGCACAGCCAGAAATGTGCGCATGTTGTGGTGGCCGCTGTGCTGTCAGGTCTTCGTGTGGTGCTGGAGGATGACTCGGTGCGCCGCCAGTTCGTCAAGAGCATCGCCGAGCAGCTCAACAAGCTGACGCCTCTCATGCAGTACCTCGGACTCAAGAAGTACAAGGCACTCTGCGAGAAGGCGGAACAGCACACGGGCAAACACGCCGCCAGGGTCAGCCACTCGACTGACTGCACCACTCACTGGCCCTGAGTGTGTGTGTCTCCATGTGTGTGTTGAAGGACCGTCTGGTGACGCCTCCGCTGAATTCCAACACCAACCGGTACGTCCACGCCGTGTTTATCGCCATAGTGGAGCTCATCACATGGTTCACTGCACATCCGGAGGACGACATATGCAAGGCAACCCCCCCACCAAATC